>JAVJIF010004713.1:0-179174 GCA_038442645.1 Agave tequilana
CTCTCTATCGTCCGGACATCTCTTTTCATCATCCACACTATCTAAAATTTCAATGTTTCATCTATTGTGAGTTTGTAAAAAATTATTTAATAATACAAATTATGTTCGTCAATCTTTGAAAAGCACCACATTCCCATATCAGCTATCAGATTTCTGAGCAAATTTATTTTCAATTTTTTTTCCCATTAAGTCACACTTACGATTTATCATCCACTATGAGTTTGCAAAAAGATGTTAAAGAATAATAATTAGAACGAGGCTTATAATACTTATTATATTAGAAGCAGTTCCTTATTATACAATACACGCCTATACACGTAAATCCTCGAACATTGCTTTCATTAATAATATACATAATTCAATTTTTTCAATTTATTTAACAACCTAAGACCAAAACGTTTCTATGAATTTTAAAGATCACATACGTTAAGGGCACGCCGACATGCTCACAGGCAACCCTTTTAATTATTTTCTTTTCAATATATGATACCTCAAACATAGCCCAAAAGTTAAAAAGACTCTGTTTTTGGAGAGAATAAAAAAAACCTAGACATTCTAAGTTGCGTACAGAAGAATTTCTTTTATGATTTGAGTTAAACTGCTATAAATAACTATTCCGGATAAATCAATCCAGTACAATTATTCATGCAAAGTGTCCCAAAAGCACTTTAAAATTTCACATAAAACTTTTCCTTTTGTTGTTTAGAGGTAGGTTGGGAAGAAGATGAAGGTTAATGCACAGGATTGCAAAGAGTATCAAATACTGAGGTGTTAAATAAACTCGACTGGTGGCAAGCCTTTGAAGGAATTCGACTGGCCAGACTGCCCAAATTTCTAAATAAAAACTCTCCAATTTCAGACACAACCTATATCACAATGAGAATTCAATAATAATATGATGAAAACAGAAGTTATATTTCTCTGGAATTTAACTTCGTCAAAATCTTCATCATCCACATGCCGATGAAAACTCAAAACTGATAAATAAAAAAAAAAGAATGCTGACATGCAAGATTACTAAGGCCATTTCTTTCATTCTTCTTATTTCCTTTGCTCAATGTTACAATGGCTCCTATATGATATAGTGTTGGGAATCATACATCAGAAAACACTTCATTTGTAAGTTGTGCTTCTGTTACCTGAGGCAGGAAAAGCATGACGGCGCAATCCTCTCACTCTCTCTTCCCCATTAGTTCGTCCCATGCCAGAGCCTCTGCGTTTCTCTCCAGAGTCTGAGGGATTACTATCAATTCCCCCATCTCCTCTATGTTCTTTGACATCCCCGAAAATGATAGTTTTCCTAGCAGCTGCATAGTCAAATGCTTCACCTGAATCTTTACCTCGGGTTCTTGAGATTGCCTGCTATTCTTTTTGGGGATAATTCTCTCCTGGAAGCACTGCTGGAAACTGGAGGAAAGATCTGACAGTGACACTTGCTCCTCGGCTGCTTCTGTTTCTGGACGAGAGCCCTCAACACTGGCGTTTTCTTGGCAATCATCAGTAGTCGGATTTTCTGCTGATGATTGTGTGTCATTATAATCGTTGTTCTCTAGTAGTATTACATTTCCAATTGGGAAGTGGCCTGGAAGAGATGTTGCTGCCTAGTTTCTGGCTGCGGTGGTTTGATGCCCGCTGAGGGGCTTGCTTGTGAGGCATTGTCCCCCACCAGAATGAATGGAAAGGAAGTATCACTGAGGACTTAATCTGTTCTACCTTGTTCACATTCTTGTCCTGTGAAATAAATTCTACAAAAAATTAATCAAAACAGCAGTTTAAACCAAACCAAAACAAAAAACAAAGGCTCTCCTACAAAGGTAAAAAAGGAACAACTAAAGCAAGCATTCAAGTCGCGCAATAATTAAATAGAGTACCATGACTCGGAAAATAAAGTTCATGCTCCTTATCCATGCAAACAGAGTAAATATTGTTTATAATAAACAGCAGGTGATTGGAATAGACAGCAGTATGTGTAAGGAGGCAGTTATATGTGAGATGTTCACGGCAGTAGCAATTGTTTTTGTCAACACAGCCAACAAGCATGTCTCTGAGACCCAATCAGGCAACCAGTGAAGGTACCCTCAAGGCAGAGGATCCAGGCATTCCTGAAATCATTAAGCACGTGGATACAAATGCTAATACTTCTAATACTATTTCTAAATATTAAATGGAAGAAAGCCCTGTGCGCAGTTGAAGTTTTGACAATATAAAACAGCCCAAAGGAGGCCTAAACAAAGTTTTATGGAGGCAATTAAGAAGCATATGAGAGTGCCTGATTCACTGCGGAGATGAACCTTTACAGAAGGCAATGGATGGATAAAGGATTCAAGCAAAAAAATGAATAAAGGCTATGGCCTCGTTTAGTTTTTAAAAAACCAGGTCTACAACTGGCTCGTTCAACTTCAGTTATTAGAGTTTACACAAATAAACAGTAGTTGAATCCATGGGCAGAGCAAGGTGGAGTCTACGTAGCGCACGTGCATCAGCTGGATTAAGATCTTTTCCATAAATCATCATACTACAATATAATTGTATCCGTGTACTATCTTCAAATTTTAACAAGATTGGTAGAGACAAGGAATCTCTTTATACTTACTAATGTTGCATGCAATCTTACACAGCATGGGTCGGAAAATTATTTCTGTACCCACCATTAGGAACTAATTTTTCTTCTTAAATCCATTACTTAAAAATACTACAAACCCAACATATTTCTGTTCGTTTTTTTTAAAACCCAAAAGCACTAATAAATATAATGCAGAAGAGTTCATTTACATGATAGGCAATATCTTATCCCATATTTCTCATTCACAATGGATCCAAACGCGAATACAATTGCATTTTAATGGATCTTGCATAGTCTTACCTTGTGGCCCCCGTCAGTTGTATAATTCTTTAAACTAAACCGCTAGACTATTTCACAAGCCAACTTACGTATCATGCAACTACCCAATGGTCAAATAAAGTGGATTATCACTAATTCAAAGAAAAAAAGATACATCTTTCCTTCTATGCATTTAGGCAACAGTTTAACATGTGACCCAAAATATCAATCGGTATTTCTTAAAGAACATTATATGCAGACAAAAGTTAAATACAGTCAATACATGGAAGATCATAAATTATTTCCATTCCCGTCTTTTGCAACTGATTTATTTTTGAATCCACGTAATTCAAAAATTCTTTAACACCCAAATGTATTTTTATTGACTTATTTCTAGAACCAAAACTACTAATACCTATAATATAGTATACGAAAATTCAAGATTTAAATAGCATAAAACTGTCAGTATCTTATCCAGCATTTTTTATTCCTCGAGGACAGATATGTAAGTGTTGTGATCTCGCACATTCCTAGCTCGCAGCTCCTCACAATTGTGTTTACTAAATTAACATGCAACATTAGTCTTGTATCTGAACGTAAAGTGTTTTAATCAAATAGGCTGGTCAAGTAGAGTGGATTATCACCAATATGAGAGAAGTGGAGAGAGGGAGGAGTATTAATTTTCTTCTTTGAATTTGGCATTATTTAACATGTTGGCCCAAAATATTTCAAAAGTTTCTAAAGAATAAAATAATAGTAATATTAAATAGGGGAATATGGAGAAAACCCCTAAAGTTTAATATACCACTTTCAGCAATACCCCTTAACATTCAATTCATTCACTTCCCCCATTCCATCATCAACTCCCGAACTTCTGTTAAAAACGAACTGTCCAATGACCAAATTGCCCTTTTCGGTCTAAAAATATTTTCAACCTCTTTTTCCCCTTCAAAACCAATTCCTTATGACAGCGCAGAGAGGGAAGGAGGTTTGGGAAAAGATCTAATGAAATATAAAGGGGATGTTTGTCTGAAAGCGGGCGATGGGAGGAGAGGGAGAGTTTTGGGAGGGCAGTAGAAGATGGAAAGGTAGGCATCGACTAAGGTTTGGGAGAATTTCTTGAAGCTTACTTCCTTCAAGCCTCTTAAGATTGAGGAGCTGCTTGTGCTTGTAAATTGTAATGGAGAGCAATTTGTGATCATGATGAAGTGGTTGTTGTTTGTTTCAATTTTTTTTGTTATCAGTGATGATTTGCCTGTGAGACCTTGTACTAGATTTGACTTTGTTTATGCTAGATAGTTGTTGTGATGGAATTTGCTATGCGAATTAACATTAATGGTGGTTTGTAATTGGCTTAGTTGCTGAAGAGTGTAGAGAATAGTACATGTATAGTCCACCATTGTGGGTGAATGAAGAGCTTGACGAGTTCCATCATTGGGATCAAGTGGCCAATGCCTAAGGATGGGAAGAGCACTATTGATTCCTTGTTCATTTTTTTCTGTGGAAAGTGTGATTGAAGGGATTTATGGTTAAACCAACTCAAAATCTTGAAATTGTTATCTCCGTAATTCGAACCATCAAAGAAATAAGCTTGGATCGAGCTATGATTCCTACAAAACAAATGGATTTAAGGGTTAGGGAACTAGGGAAACAATGGGTGTTGGATTTGAGTTTGAGGAAGCACTCAGAGCTGCTACATAATAAATAAGGACATTTGGGTAACTGGACATGCTATATAATAAATAAGGACATTTGGGTAATTGAACAATTCATTTTTGACAGAAGTTAGAAAATTGACAGCGGAAGGGAGGGAGTTAACGAAATAGAATGTTATGTGGTATTGTTAAAGGTGGTCTAAACATTAGGGAGGTTTCCTCCATATTCCCCTATTAAATATATTATTATACATAGAGAAACACAGAAGTCATATAATGTATATGCCACTGAGACATGGCCTAGTTCAAGGCACAAGGAAGGTTATATTAAATTATTTTGTGGAGTTTCTCTATGTATATAATTGTAACATATAAGTATTCCACAATATCAGTCAAGTGCGTAATCGATTCTACATCTGTTTACGAAATTGATTCTATCTCTGTTTATGAACATTAATAATATGGTGCATACCTTCATGATTACTTTCTAAGATATAAGATATTCTAGCTAACTAAAATGTAACGAATATTTTGTAAACTCAATTTCGGCTTCAATGTATATACTAGAAAATGGTGGTTTCAACTTAGTGATAGTTTTCGGTTGTGGTTTCAGTTTTGATTTATTTGTTAAACTTAATTTTGTGTGTGTGTGTTTTTTTATTTATTTAGATATACATATATGTTTGTAATGTGCGGATAATTTAAAAGCTATTGAATTTATGAAATAAGAGATAGTAAGTGCAATTTAATTTTCTTTAAGGAGTCAAATGAAAAATAGTAAGTTTATAGGCCCAGTGGATTATGGGTTTCGGATTTGAATACCCAAACCCATTTAACTTACAACTTAACTTTTATTCAATTTAAGTTAATAGGGTTTGGGTTTTCAACCCAAAACTAGGGAACCCGGGACTGTCCTAAAAACCCTAGCCAAGAGTCCATGAATCATTTTGATGCCACCACCAATTTGCCACTGACGAAGATCTGCATCAAAACTACAAGCGATCAACTGGAAGATGGGCTCTCTCTCTCTCTCTCTCTCTCTCTCTCTCTCAATTCTTTAGGTTAGGGTTTGCTGTTGTTACTTCAGTTTTCTTTGAGTTTTGACTGTAGTTCCCATTTTATCACTTTTAATTGACCTTTCTTGGTTGTTATGAAGTTTTTTGCAGTACCAAACGATGTTTATGCACTGTTTTTTAGGGTTCAAGCTGAAACTGGTTTTTGGGCATTATTTCCGATCGGTGCCCTTCAAAACCAATTCACTGCCGAAGCCAAAATGTTTGATAGGAATAACCGAAACCTCAAACCTTTGATAGAAATAATTCAATTCCTTTCCAGCACTATGTTAATTTTTGACAAATACATTATATCTGATTCACTCTTCTTTGTATTCATTTTTGACATATACAAATATTCGATACCTCACTCTTTCAATGGATACACATGAGTAATCCAGTTTGTATCTGACTCCCTGTTTGTTTTTGACAAATACAAATATCCAATACCCACTTATTTAAAATATGGATATTGATATGGATAATCCGATCGATATCCAACTTCATAGTCATTTTCTAACAAATATAAATACTCGATATCCAACCATTTTAAATATTTGTATGGATATCATTAGCTTCAGATCAAAAGCGAGAATATTCCTACAGGAGCTTGAAGAGGATTGTTTGTACTTTCTCAACATAGGGGCTGCATATGCTAGAGTGGATTCAAAATTGTGTTTTATCATAAGTCAGATGGACAAAGAGAACTCTCTTTAAGACTCAGATAAAGACCTATACAACCCTTCCCAGGGACAGACCCAGTACCCTAACTGAAGGGGGGAGGGGCACATTATACAAAATATGTATAAAGGGTTTATCAAAACTTTTATGGGTAAAATCAGTAGTGTTTTTCTTTTGGAAATTGCAAGAGGGCGAGGGGCACAAATGGCCCCAAGGGCCCGCTTTACCTTGGTGTATTACCCGATGTGGGTTGTTCATTAAAAAAACATTCCAGACAAACACGAACATGTTGATGGTCAAAATTAAATACAACATAAAATGAGGGGGATATAAAAGCAACAACCATTCATCTTCGAAAATTGTAAAAGCTAAAATATATACTATTAATATTTTCCCCCAAAATAAATGAAAGTCACTAAAAGAAAAGATCAATCCACAATACAGATGGAATGGATAACTAATAAACTAACTACTGGTATAGAATCCTTCCAATTAAGATGGTTTTACTCCAAATTCAAATGTCCATTCCTGCACTTGAAGTGGCCCCCATGTACGGTTTCCCAACTCTTAAATTCATTCCTCATCTATATGTTTGTTATATCTCAATATATAAATTAAATATATTGAACGTTCCTTCCATCTTAGCTTAAGATTACGGTAGAAAGCCTGAGGCTCTAAGCTACAGTAACATGTTAAACGAATCAAATTAATGCCTTATTTGATGTCATTTCCATCACTCGCTAGAAGGTATAAAACTTTTGTTCAAAGCGGAAGAGAAACAATGAAAGTTTACTTTATTTTGTGTCAAAGATGCTTAACCAAAAAAAGACGATGCACGCTACATTTTCAAGCTCTAGATGTGTACTTATGAATTATTAAACAAGAAAAAGAAAGAAAGGATGACAGGAAGGAAAAATCGAGAAGAAACCATGTATCTGTGAATTGGCGTGGTATTTTGCTAGCGTTATCTGATTCTTGTGTTAAAGCAGACTTACTAGTTAGCTACCAATGGTTTGGATGGGATCTAGAACATTTTGTCATGAGCAGTTTTCCAAAATAAATGGATTTCCTTCCATACAAACCCGACTATATGGGAAATGAAAAAAAAATTAAGAAAGAGAATGAAGTAGAAATCTTATTTGTAGAAATGGAATCTAAAATGAGAATGAGAATAATTTGAAAGGATGACAAGAAGGGAAAAATCGAGGATAAACCATGTATCTGTGCATTGGCGTGGTATTTTGCTAGCGTTGTCTGATTCTTGTGTCAAAGCAGACTTACTAGTTAACTACCAAAGGTTTGGATAGGATTTGTCATGAGCAGTTTTCCAAAATAAATGGATTTCCTTCCACACAAACCCGACTATATGGGAAATATAAAAAATAAGAAAGAGAATGAAGTAGAAATATTATTTGTAGAAATGAAAAATAAAATGAGAATGAGAATAAATTGAAAGGCCTCCAATGCACATAACTTAATTAAGAAGACAACTAACAACGGGAAGATCATTTTTTAGGTAACAATTTTATGACAATTGAATATTTTCTGCAAAATAGGTTGTTTTCTTCACAAGATGAAAATGAATTTTCATTGAAGATGTTCAAATTTTTAAAATAGATGGGTAAAATCTCATGGAGCAAATTCACTCTCGCTTTCAAATTCAGATAGTTTTGGAACTACATCATAGGAATCAAATTAAGTTTGTTTGTAGCTTTGAGATATTCTTACATCTAAAACAGTAAGATTTGTGCATGTTTCAGAATTATGGTGTATAGTCATTTCCTATGGTATAAAATATCAGAATCTTTTGGATCTCTATAATACTATGTGTCGCTTGAGAGTCCCGCTCTCCCATGGCTCCAATCATTTCAGATTTTAAAAACTCCAGTTAGATTGGAGGCTCTTAAGCTGCAATCCAGGAAGTATGTGCTTGAAACTGGGGTATGGCTGACTCCAGACTGGTACCAAGCAAGCTGCAGCGTGCAGTTGCGACTATAAGAATTTCCATGTGGTTTGGCTAGGTCCAAAATGGTTGCCGGACAAGTTAGTTACAAAATCTGGAGTTCAGAGAATTAGGATAACAAATGAAAGAATGAGTCAGAATAAATACTTATCAAAGCCAGGGTTCTGCCACTTATAGTTTAGTTTTATGACAAGAGGGACACTCAGACACTTGAATGCATGGGGCACTCTTCAAGGGCACTCTAACAACTTCTCAAGTTAATCACATCATTTACACTTCTATCTCACCACTGCACAACAAAATAACTCAAGTCAAAAAAAAATGTCAACTAACGATCTAATCAGCGATCAGTTATGGATTTATCACCACCATGGATATCTCCCTAGAAACCTATGAAATAGTTGTCTCCGTGCCAAATCTTTTGGAAGTTCCTGTATAGAAATTATCTTCAGTGTACTGAGACAACAAGATAGCGTTTTCACATGCCTATCATACTAATGAAGGGAGCAATAAATGTTATGTTGCTCACAGTTCCTGAATATCACAGAAGACTGGGCAGGAGTGGTAAATACAGGGTTCGAAAATAATCTAACTTGGCAATCTACTGTGCTGCGCTTCCAGGGGAAAAGAACAAGAAAATACATAGATATGCTCCTCAGAGCATCACTTCTTCAGGATTGCAAATTCACATCCAAAGAAAACCCAAACTTATCTTAGGACCTCAACTTCTAAGATAAACTTTGGAGAAACAGATAAGTTTTTAGTTTTCTTTTCTTTGCAAATAGACTTAAAAGAAGAATAATACAGGCATACATACCATGAAAAAGCAATAAAGAAAGATGATGAACTTGAATATCATGAAAACAAAACCACAAGCCATGGTGAACAACCTAAGTCGGGTTTTCGCACTTGTCTCATCATAACCTAGTAACCCGTGTAATATTTTTTGACTACAACAATCAGATCCTCCTTTCAGTTTTGAGCAAAAGACCAATCAATGTCCAGAGCATTGCTCAATGGTTAAAAAAAATCATATCACATGATAACTCTTATACGTCAACTACCATGGGTCCACTCAAAATAAAAATTGCAAGCATTTTTTCCTATCACCAATGGATTTTGTGGCAACAAGGGCTTGGCATGTGCAGTGGCCGAAAACTTCATTTTGCTGATTATGTGTGTAAGTCAAACGAAGTCTTTTTCCAATTCACCAATTAGTAAAGTGTGCACAAATTCAAGTAATTATAGTAGTTTAATTCCACAATTACATTTTGACAAAAATGGATATTTCTCATGATCCCATCCATTTATAAAATGCAAATAAATATATACACTATAAAACTACTAAAGTTTATCCAAATATGTTCATTCTTAAAATTAGGACTGTTATTTCAGACCCCACCTGAATATATACAATATTTTGTCTAGACTGAAAGCCTAAAGGTAAATGCAGGTCAGGTCAGATCCAGATCAAGGACGATCTAGAATTGGACCCCCCCCCCCCCCCCCCGGCGTAATGCTTAAGTAAAATTTTGACTTGTATTGTGATTTATATAGTGGGATCCAACCCACTAAAAATCTGGATCAGATGATGAATGGGGAATGACTCTCTATGTATAAGATTCAATCGGGTTCTCCCTACTGCGAATAGGTGGGGCCCTTGATCAAATAGTGGACCCATTAAAAATCAATTCCAGGTCCAGGTCCCCCTGATAACAGCCATTTTAAGATGTGGATACAAATATGGATAGATTAGACTATAAAATATCTGAAATGCAAGACCTTGTGCATATAAACTAAAATTTATTTGTCAAAAAACTATGTAATATAATGATCAAACACAAGCCGTGTGACTCGTACATCTTTATTTGTTTTAATATACAAAGGAATAAAAATTATAAAGGTTGAACCTTTTTTTCCCTCCCACTTCTTGTTCCTTTTTCAGTAGCATCCAGTTGTGTTCATAAAAGATCTGGGTTTGCACTGATACAGACATAATGTTCAATATTCAAACAATGTCATCCATACACATTGTCAATAAATTAAATTTTAGCAATACAAATACACCCACCTATATTTTCTCCATGTCCACACAGCTCCTCTACATGCTACCCAAAAAGATACTAAAGCCTGTACGAGCTATTATATGGCTCGAGTTGTCCATTTCTTATATTTCAAAGCAAGTATACTTTTCACATGCAAAGGTTTTCTCATAACTTTACCTAGCTCTTGTTGAATTAAAAGGTTGCTCAAAACATTACATGCTCGTATTGCTCATTGCCAGCTTACCTCTTGTTTTAGACTACTAGTTCTACAAGATAACCAAGCAGAGTCATCGCAACATTGCTCACTCGGTAAGATGAAGCTCTGTAGTTGCTTTCCATTAGGCTCTGAAGTTCAAGGGAAGCATCGCCGGTCTTGGTTCAGCAAGGGGCATGTGGACTCCCCAACAGACTGAATGTACCCACCCTCCTTACCTACTCCTACTACCATTCTCTCACGCCACACTCTTCTCACCTCATTGTAAAATCTAAACTGAGCAACTTTCTCTAATAAGCTCCACCTTCCAGGATTCATTTTGTGTCAAATACAGAAACCTAGCCATCACCTAGCAAGCCTTGATAAAGATCTCATTGATCACTCTTCATTCCCTCACCTTTGTCGCTCTTTAATAATGCATAATACACATGCGGACATGGAGAGAGAGGTGAGCGCACCCATATGTTTTGGTCCGTGTGTGTAGGGTTCCCCCCCCCCCTTGGCTTCGGTGGTGGCTTCTTTTTTGGTGGATAGTGGTTTGTTGGTGGTGAGGGTTATTAAAAATATTTGCAGTGCAATTGTCCTAATCTCCTACATAATTCTTCAGTTAGGAAAGTAAGTTAGTTTTGCACTAAGGGACTGTGTGTTTTGATGGAAGTGGGAGAAAAAGGTGTAAGTGGGAAATATAGATGGAAAATGTGAAAGTGTGGTAGAAAATTGAGATTTGTGCAATCTCATCTTCGATGTTTGATTGTAATGTGAAAGTGTAAGTGAAAAAATATATTGTGCTTTCCGGTGTTTGGATAGTAATATGAAAGTGAAAGTAGGAAAGTTGACCACAAAGTTGACCATAAAATAATACTAAATTAAATGTTAATTCTGAAATAACATTTTTGGACAGTAATTTGATTGCAAGTGAGATTTATATGACATCAAATTTTAATACATTAAGCTACAACTTATTACAAGTGAGATTTATATGACCACAAAATTAACTGTAGCACCCTTAAAGTGGGAAAATGGTAGTGTAAAAAGATGTGTAAAAGGAAAAGGAGTTTTTCCATTTCTCACTTCCGGTTCAGAACAAATAAGGGAAGTGGGAAATTTCACACTTCCCATTTTCCTCCCACTTCTATGAATCCAAACACGCCCTAAGAGTAAAAGTATCTCAAGCAGCCAACATGCAAGTGGTGCTTATAGTTAATAGTACTATAGTATACCTCTCTGGATCAGTTGAAGAGGTCATTGCATCTACAAGCATGAACTTGACCATGTCAACTACATAAGAGAAATACTTGCACTGTACTTGTCCTAATCTCCTAAAATTCTTCAGTTAGGAAATTAAGCTAGTTCTGCATCAAAGTAAACAAAGCATCTCAACCACCCAACAGCACAAGTGGTGCTCAGATACTTCTCTGGATCAGTTAAAGAGGTCATGGCACCTACAAGCAAGAAGTTGACCGCATCAACTTAATTAGGTTTTTATAGCATATAACATGAGATACAATCTCTAGAAAGAAGCACAAGCTTAAACTATATTGTGCACGAACTTCTGAAATGCGTCGACTAACCACCCCAGCCCCAACCCCACCCTTTCCCTTGACCTGAGAGCATATAAAGAAAAACTCAAAAGTAATCAATGAAAAGAAAATACCCTGAGTGTTGCATAAAATAATCAAACAAAAAAGAAGACAAAATTTGTAAGCTAATGAAACTTAGATATTTGTAATACCTGATCAAGTAAATAGAAAAAAGTAAAGCTGAAGAATATTCAAAAAAAAAAAGAACAATGAAAAGTAAAAGAAACATGGTATCTAATAAGCATCACAAATACCTGTTCCCTAACACCCCCCATACCAGGGTTAAGTTTTCTTCTCGAAGCCGAATTCCCCAGCAATGCTCCGAAGCTGCTAGTCTGTTTTTTCAATATCTGGACCGAACCAATGCTAGCCTGCAGTAGGTGGATTAAATAAAATCATCTCAACCTTACAACAGAGGGGAACAATTTTCTTTTTTATAAGATTATTGATATACCTTCTTGTTTGACTGTGACAGGTCAGTGTTTCCATAATCCATCTTTTCTTTTTCAATGGTTCTAGCTGTATTAGATATTCTAAATGAGGACCCAGTTTCAGGCATTGACATGGGTTGTGTTTTCTCCTTTTCCTGGCATTTGGCATCTGAAATAACCCCTAAATTTTCAGCATTTGCAGATTTTACCTTGTCATCTGTAGCATCCATGGAAGCTTCAATATTTTCAGCATTCCCAGTAACATCAGGAAGATCTCTTTGAGAAATTGTAGAATCCATAGGATCCTCAATACCAGCCACCATCTCAGAGTTGCTGCCAGTTTCTGCTCCTTTTTGCCTGGTTAACTGCGCATACAAACATAATATCAACTATCAAAAATCATGTTATGATGAGGCACTCCCCATCATGTTAACATTTTCAACTTTCTAGAGACTGGGTCTGACTCACTTCCAATCGTGCTTTCTTCAGTTCTTCAGTAATATTCTCGAAGGCAGAAGAATTTTCTATTGCATGCCTAATCAAATTAATGACAGTGTTGAGATGGCGCTCGACCACAGAATGCTTGGACTTCATCAGCCGCCGCAGCTTACCAGAAGAAACAGGCATCTCCCTGGCTGTTGAGTCCAATGCCAACAAAAGAATCAAGTCAGCATAACTTGACCTGGAACTACTACCTGAAGACTGAAGAAGAGCTGAAAATGATATGAATACAAGTATGCTCAAAATTCAAATACCAATCTCAAGCAGGGCTTTGTTAGGCAATATATAACCAGTACTTTCATCTTCATCACGAGCAATTTTGTCTCTCCATGCATATAATTCCTGTCACAAATGCGAAAGTAGGCTTGAATCAAGAAGGAGAAAAGATTATGACTTCTTGCCAGCAATTTTCTTGTAGAAGTGCAAAGTCAAAAGTTGCAGCTTCACGCGCGCGCGCGCACAATTTTCTTGTAGAAGTGCAAAGTAAAAAGTTGCAGCTTCACACACACACACAAAGTAATTGCTTCTACGTGCAAAACTCTTAAGTAAGCTGGTCATAATAAGCATATTAGCAGCAAATGAAATCCCTGACACCATACATACATTATAAAAGTACCAATAAATCATTGTCCACAGTGATTAAAACCATGGCATCAGCACGATGTGACTTAAACCATTTGATTGCACTATGATTTGAAACCACTTGACCTAAACCATTCAACACGAAAGCACTGTGATTTGAAACCTCTGACCTCCAGATCACTTCTCAGAGCTTTCTTGGAATCTGCTATTCTCTCATGCTCAAGCTTATGTTTCATCATCTCAGATTCCTCTCTCTCACACACACACATATCATTTGTGGTAAGAAATAGAGCGCAGGCATTCTATGTATATCTGACCTGATACAGGGTTATCACAGTCGCTCAGATCACCCCAATGTTTTCTAAGATGGACCTAAAGGAACTTGGACACACGGATGGCACAAGGGAAAATTTCAACAGCGTGATCTCTTTATCAACTTAGCGCAAGCATCATAACTATATCAAATGTTTTTTTGGTTACCATATTGAAACTCTAAAACATATGTGGTGTTGACTTCATTCTTCATTCATAAGTTCAAGAATGCAAGAGTTTATGGGCCTCTATAATCTTATTTATAAATTATACTATAGACTTGATTTTTTATCAATGTGTACAATGACTTGCCTTGACATGTTGGTTCTATGAACGATGGGCCAATGGCCTCAGTGCAACAAGGGCCATGACAATGATTTCTTGCAATAAGATCAAGCAACCAAATCAAGTTTCAGTCTGTTTTATTACAATGTGAAATCAAGTTTCAGTCTGTTTTATTACAATGTGCCGTATATTCTGGTTAACAGTTTGAATGGGTCTTAGCATGGGAGGCGGTTTACATCTTGTTTAATTATCACTTTGCAAGCAACTAATTATTAACCAAAGACGTAAAACCAAGATCTACTTCAAGCTTTCTTTCTAAACCCTCAAAGCATTCCCTAAGTGAAATGCAAAATTAAAGGTGCAATCTACCTCCCCTCCTCAGACTTGCAAAGCAAGCTGACTGCAACTTGATCTTATGTAATGTATTTCAAATCATATGTTTTTCCCTCATTTTTCACAATGCAAGGGAAGTGGGGGCTCTATAACTTCCTTGACTCATGAATTTTTGGTGTGCTGGCTAGCTTTATTTTTTGATTTCAGATTGTGATTTAATGTATTGATTATCAAGCTTGATTAATCAACAAGTGTGCTTGATTTCAAGTGGTTATTTGATTATTCACATTCTAATTTGCTACTCGGAGCATGAGCTTGACGGCAGGAGACCGCTCTTAAATAGTTTTTAGTAATTTTCCCAGCTAGGACTTTGGTATCTACTCATAAGGTTGAGTATAAAGTTTGACAGTCACAGTAAACTTTCATCAGCTTTTTCATGAAGCGCTTTCTATGTATAGTTGCATGCCATAGCAAATCTCATTCTGCTGGATTAAAAACTGGTCATGATGATGATGATGACCAGTTATTACTTGATACCCTGTCAAATTTAACACATGTTACTTAACCCACTTTTATACCTTTGCTTGTATTGGTAAAAAGTAGTGAGTTGAATGGATGAAATTATTCAAAACTAATACCTAGACCTAGAGATTATAAGTTTATTTTATAAGACAATTTCACCGAAGAACACCAGTTAGAGCATTAGCCCATGAGTTACAAGCTTGTTTCTAAAAGATAATCCCAAAATGGTTAATAAACATTCTTTGATAAACATTCTTTAATAAACTCTTCAGCTGTTTTGACATAAATGGTTCCACTTAGTGACTAACAAAGATGTCCGGCAACCTGTGTGCTATATATAACATTTTTCCTACCGTGTGCTATATATGACATTTTTCCTGCAACCTGCATGGTACCTATATAACATAAATAACATTTTTCTCCAGCACTGCCTACATTTCTTTGTTATTTATAGTTGTCAGCAGTCCTTTCTCAGGCTGCATACATGAAAGAAAAGCAATGCACTGGTCAAGTGATCTTTTTTTCAACATCACATTGTTAACTCTGGTTAATGATTGCAAAGGGTTATTGTGTTGTTATTTTTATTTGTTACCCAATAATGTTATTGACAGAAAACCAGCCTAGTGAATCTTGACTAGTGTTTATTTTAGGGTTGTGGGTTCACTCTGTACTTTAGTTGATTTATAGCTGTGCTAAGTTTGATGCATGGTTCACAGTCGCGGTCTCGGCCGCCGACTCGGCGGACACTGAGACGGATCAGTCTCGGCGACTCAGATCAGTCTCGGGCAATACGCGTAAAATGCTACATAGAAAACTAAAAAAATTCTGAAAAATCACAACAAATCTTAAAAAAATGTGGACATCACATTCATGTATCACATGTCCAAAACATATCACCTAGCACGCTAAACATAAAGCGAAAGCATAAATACATGCGTCGTCGATAGAAACATATCAAAATACATGCACAATATAGTAAATTACACAAACTACATTCATAAATACATGCTAATGTAGTTATTTTCACATTGAATTGCGATGAGGCACAAAATCATCATCCTGCGATAAGTAGAGTTCTATAGTAAATTACACAAATTACATTCATAAATGCATGCTAATGTAGTTATTTTCACATTGAATTGCGATGAGGCACAAAATCATCATCATAATCATCTCTGCGGTAAGTAGACAGGCCAATACTAGTACTCGTAGATCTTTCAAGTTGTAGTCTGTAATCATGGACATATGTCACACCATAATGTTGGCCTGATGTCAAACACAACATTTGCATATGACCTTCAAGACTATAAGTTCCTTCATCAGTACTATTGTTGTCTTCATTTTTGCCATCATCACCACTGCCGTTATCACTGCCATCACTGTCATCATTATCATCGTCATCTTCGCCATCTTCGCCATCATCACTACTAGAACTGGATAAAACCCTCACATCTTCACCACCACCACCACCATCATCTGCTTTTCTTATACCTCAGAGAGGGGAAGGGGGAGAGATCGGAAACAAAGAGAGAGGGAGGGGGAGGGGAAAGAGACAGAGAGAGATGGGAGATGGAAAGGGAGAGAAAGAGAGTGGGGGGAGAGAGGGAGGGGGAGGGAAAGAGACAGAGAGCGGGAGATGGAGAGGGGGGAGAGAGAGCGGGTGAGAGAGGGAGAGGGAGAGAGAGAAACAGAGGGAGGGAGAGGGAAAGAGACAGAGAGAGGGAGGAACATCACCTGAGGCTGGGGAGGAGCGACCGGCGGCGATCGGCCGGCTGCGGAGTCCAGATCTGAGCAGCGACGATCGGGCAGCGGCTGCAATCTCCAGATCTGAGCGAGAGATGCAAGTTTTTTTCTTTTCTTTTTTTTTTCTTTATACCCGTTCGTCACAGGTGAATATACATTTCGAGCCGACTCGACCAAGAATCGGAGTCGACTCGGTCAACTCGGCCGAGTCACGACCGATTCGGCCATGAATCGGCCAAGTCGACCGAGTCAACTCTGATTCTCGGCCGAGTCGGTCTCCTCTGAGTTGAGTCAACCGACTCGTGACTCGGACTCGTCTTAGAGCGGGTCGAGACGGATACGACTCGGCCGACTCGTCTCCGACTCGGCCGAGTCTTTGAACCGTGGTTTGGTGTCATTGTGAGACATCGTTTGTTACGTAACAACTTAAAAGGAATGAGATTTAGAGAAAAAAATATTAATAATTTTCTGTAGTTGTATTGGGAGCTAAACAAAAAAAAAGTCACAGCTGGAACTACAAATTTTCAAAAAGTAACCATGTTGATGCTGCAAATTTTGGATGAATAGATAAGTTGAATGTGCATTGTTCAGCTCGAATTAAGTCATGGATCCCAGTTGCTTTGGCGCACCACATCCTACGTGGGAGTATTGTCTTTTCATCTTACGCTTATTGCTTGCAACATGTTTCTTTATGTCTAAAGAGTCCGTGCTTCCACCATGTCACCTTTAGTTTTTTTTTATTTTAATTGCACCTTTAATCTTTCATTTTCCCTAAATTTTTACTATCTTCTTACATTATAGCATCACATATAAAGGCATACAATTACCTACAACAACAGCAAAAACTTCGATACCACATCTATAAGGTCTTTTACATGAATCATTTTTCTCCATGCAGCAATGCAACAGACAATCTTCATTGAGTTTTGTAGCTTTATGTATAGGTACTGTTTTAAATGGGCTGAAAAAGCTTGATGCTCAGCTAGGGATCAGTTTGAGCTCATTCAATAACCAAAATGAATTAGCTTACAATATTTTAAGCTCAATGAAATAATTGAATAAGCTTCAGAATAGTTTAGCTCGGCTGGGCACGGAATCAAGTTTGACTTAAAAGACCCATTATGAGCTCGAGAAGAGGTTCAATTCGCTTTGGATTTATTTTCAGACTCACATCTTTAAGATTATATCATTTTTTATCTTTGTCACTTAAAAACATATTTCATCATCCTCACACATATTTAAACCCACTGTAAATAGGATTGAGAAGTGCACCAATCCTAGCTCGACCTCATCGAGAGCAAGTACCTCGTCGAAAGCTCGCTCAGGCTCATTTGGTAACTTAAAAGAACTGTGCTTCAACAGAATTTTAAGCTTGTTTAGATAACTTAACAAACAAGAAAAGCCTGAAGCTTGGCCAATGTGATATATTATAAAATGTCAAGGTCATACACAATTTTTAGAAGCCTCCTAATTTTGATCAACTTCGTAAGATGAGATGGATAGATTAGCTGTATGTTTTCCACAGCATTTTAGTGATAGGCTCTAATTATTAACATTTTAGAGAGAATTATAACAAAGAGATGCATGTTGATGTGGACCATAAATGGACTTCCTCAAGCTTATTGAAGGGAACTATTCAAGCATTGTTTGATTTTAGTGATGGCCTTGCTCGTCAAAAGTTTTGTCCAACGTGGTTGACTTGTCCTTGCTTTTTATAGAACGTTACTTTGTGATTAGATCGTAACTAAGAAAATACTCAAGAAATTTAATATTATTTTTCAACAATTTGATGTCTAGTTTTACATGGATATTGCTTGCTTATATGTGCACTTGGTACACGACAGTGATAGTTTAATTAATAGTTTTCAGAAAGTAGAACCATATGACCAACAGAAAACGAATATAGAGCAGCAGAAATAAGCAAAATAATTTTCAATTTCAATTTATGTATGATGTACCAATATTGCCCTAATATCAATAGCAATTTGTGGCACAATTCTCTGTGGTCAAAGCTAACTAGTTGAAATACTATATCCAAAGGTAACATCAACCAATTAATGTACAATTCATATCTTTGTTTGCTTGAAAGTACTTACAGAAGCAATGGAAAGCTGCTTGGAGTTGAAATCAGCTTCCTGTAACCTGTCGACAGAAATAAAAAACTTCAAAAAGTTATGACATAAAGGAAAACTAACATGAAGTCATATGACTAGTAGAAAATAATACAAAATGACAGACCCATATATATAGAGAAATGAAGTATCTGTTAGTAGCTCTTTCTGATAGAGATGAATGCAGATATCATAACTGCGTTTGTACACCTGAAATTGTAAGAAAAGCTACATGTCATGAATATAATATAAACCAGAAGAATTAATTAAGGATACAGCTCAGCTGCAGTGTATATGACCATATGTATTACTTTAATAAGTAGAAGCAAGACAAATTTTCTTTCAATTTTAAAAGAAATAGCATCAAAGTTTAGATGTTGCTGAACCATGATGCTTGATGATACTTCACAACATGCCCTTAAACATCAAGATTCAACAAAATGCAGTTGCTTGTTTGAGGTTCTCACAACAATTTACTGGCAACCATCTAGTGCAAATTTTTAAAATATATACACAAACACAAAAACTAAGGCTCCAACCTCTAAAAGAAGATCATCTTCATCTGAGGATGCTGACAGCAGCCTGTGTCTCATTAAATCATATATATGTAATAAATAGTGAGTATCTTCTCTGCCATACCTGTAAAAGAAAAGTTCCATTAGGATAAAGAGAGAACAACTATTCTTCAAAGTAAAGGTGGAAAATCTATATCTAAAACTAATGTTGCTGTGAATGTTAAGTATTCAGTACTTGAGCATTTCAGCAGGCAGGGGGCGCAACCTCCAATCTGCATTCTGATATCTACAAAAAGGCATATATTCAAAGCAACCATAACATAAAGAAAGTTAGAGAGGAGTTGTAGGGCCACAAGTACGCTGCTTTATTGAGTATGTCACAGCTCATCTAGAAAAATTGCAGGACAGAAGAACATTACTCTTTATTTGCATTAACTCCACAGAAATGATGCAAAAGATACTCAAGACTATTCCTTTCTAATTGCAATACCCTCGATGCCTATAACAATAATAGAAAAAAGAATGTTTAGGAGGAAAATAAATAAATAATAAATACTGCAAATTGAAAACAATTAGTCTCAAAAACCGACAGAAGTTAGAGCATGTAAGCGCATAATCATTTCAACCTGCATCTTTATATTACTCAAATGCAGAATGTTCCGACAACAATAACAACAACAACAATAATAATAATAATCTATAAAGCATGGGCACGAATACGGGATATGGGTACAACACGATGCAAGCACGGGGATACTGCTAATTTTGAAAAACGAGGACACAAGTACAGCAAATATTAGATTTATATATTTGTGATTTTTTTGTGTGCGCGCTTTTATCCATAGTTCCACACATGTAATATACAATATGCATATACAAATATGAGATAAAAAAAAAAGACATCACATATGTATAAGCATACAATAATAATTAAACTATACTTGTCGGTGCCGTACCATGATTTGTTCGACTACAATAGTTAAAAGAATACAATCTCTTAGATATTACGATTTACGAATTATATAAATGATCTTGGTCATATAAGTGAATAATTATATGAATGAACTTTATTGAGAAACTAGACAAATTATATAAATGCAACACGTCTACAGATAATCCAGTTGTAAACTCTTGACACAAAATTAGACTTTCTTTATTATTAACTTTATTACCTGGATTACGTCTAGGATATGTCTCTGATATGCCTATGATACATTGCAAATTTTAGGATATGTTAAAGAGTAATCAAGTAATGGAGGATCCAAGAAATGGAAAAGTATCCGATATGGAGACATCTACTTCAACAAAATTCTGTGCTACAGAGATAATGGTGATGATGATAGGCGATAATAAACCAAATTGGACTCACAAAATGGGTTAGTCAAGGTGTTCTATTTGAGCTTATATTTGATCCATGTAATAAAAGAGAGAGCTGACTCCCTCCCTTTCCCAATGGGTTTCTTAAGTTGATTAATACAAAGAAAATTTTATACTTTAAAATTTATACAGCCAACTCATCAAGACACGATATCCAAGTAAAAAAGAATAGTACAATCAGGAACAGCAAATGTCACAGCATGTCAACAGTTAAAGTGAGAGTATTGCTCAAAAACTGTGGTGTTTTGCAACAAAAACCATTCACAAGAACAGAAAACACACAAATATTAAAATCAAACTAAATGTATGACAGTTGCAATGAATACCTGTCCAGTGTCAAAAAGATTGCAGACATATATGCCAAAGTCTCGCTGGAGCCACTCGATGTCACGATCTGCCCCATGCATGACCTAATGAAGAAGAAATATTAACAGCCTGCAGACTGAGGAAATTTCACATGAAACATGATTCATGGGAAAACTTTTTCAAATACAACACCTTTCTCTTCGAAGGATCTTTAAAAACTTCTCTCAGGTATGGACCGATATGAACACGCAACTTAAGCGTGTCGATTATGAAGTCCTCTGCCCTTGTAGAAATTTGCATCAAGCAAGTTAGTCCTTGAAATGACCGGTACTGATTGTGCTCCAAATCAACCTGGCATGATATAACAAGTAAATTGTTGTTTCCATATAACAGGGGACAGCTTCTATGTTTTCAACATTAAATAATATCAAAGTATTAGAGCTGCATTTATAAAAAAAATCATTAAACAAGGTAGAAGATAGTGATAGGAACACTTGGTAAGTTCATGATTTGCACCCATGCATGCAAGTGAAAGGCAAAACTTTCAGGAATCGTTTGATCTTTATATTCACTCGAGAAATATCTGTCTTGATGTTGTGATTGTTAAAACATTTTGTATGATCCCATCAAGTCAATCACTCTTACTCGCAGAGAGTAGGGCTAGAAATCCACCCAAGTTGGCCTGAAGATGATGCTAACGCCAAGTATTATAGTATTTTTTTCCCTTTGGGTTCATGATAAGGCATAGTAAGGCATGAGCTAGGACTGACCCTGGCCAAAAACACAGCAAGGAATAATAAGATTAACCATCTGGATATCACATGCTCTCTATCTCATAGGCTACATCCTCTCTATCTCATAGGCTTTGCCGCTCTCAAATTCCTCGAATCCTGAGTTTTCAACCTCAGACCTTGGCCACCTCTCACTTCTGCATCTGCTAGTATCGCTTCCTATGCCACCACTGTCAGACATTGATGAGCAGCAGCTCCTTCCTCTCAAACTCCTTATTCTCCATTCCTCTTAAACTCAGTATTCCTCCATGCTCCACTATTCCGACAATCCCACACACACACACACACACACACACACACAAAGAATAAAAAGCAAAAACAGCAAACAAAAAAGAAAGAGAGAGAATGAGTTGAGAAGCATGCTGGGCCAAGCACAATAGCCAATAGTTTGGGGCTAGGCCGAGCCAAGGGCACATACAAGCCCAGAAATGCTCGGGCATGAATAGATAAGACATCGACACTTCTCTGCTAGTACGCAAGGCACAAAAACATCACAGTTCTGACATGAACATGAACCTGTCACATCTATAAACTGAAAGAGTCAGGAATAAAAGTACATTGTGTCAGATACTAGTGTGCTCTCCATTATCCATTCACATGAATGATGTCAATATAGATAATACAACACCGATCACGTTGGATAAGGTAAAAGTACAATTTCACTTATTCGTGTATTGTCTATATGAATCAAGCACAAAGCTTTTATTGGGGAAAAAAACTTCTAGCTCTTTTGCACCATCTAACTGTGAAGCCCTCGTCAATTGCACGGGATTTCTTCGAACAGCCATCCTCCAATACATAAATTGAACTAGATGCACCTAAGATTGTGAAACCCACTACCAAATCTGCAGAAGAATCCTGTCTTTTATCCGTGTAATTCATTTTATCAATGTATTTCATGTGGCAGCATGTTTATGTCGGGAGCCTCCTGATTAACAAGTCACTCTACTACATACATTGTAATAGGGAACGGATCTAGATTACAAGTACAGATCTAAATTTTTAGGTCTATTTGGTTTGAACTAGATTGTCTAAGCATAATGGGTGTCCAGGTAGAGTTTTCAAGGAGGAATTAAGCTAAGACTCCAGTGATGAGAATATTGAGTTGGCCTTTGATTGGGAGAAGAAATAGAAAGTGGGCTGTGTTTTTGAAGGAATAGGCAGGTTTGCCTGTGGCTCTAAGGATGAAATAGAGGAGGCTTCAATGAGATCTGATGTTAAACAGCAGCAAAATCAAATAAAATAGCAAAATAGCTGGAGATTCCACACCTCTATTATGGATTCACATCCAAATTGAACCACAATATCAAAGAAATCTTGAAGGAACATACACTGGTCAGATTTTGACCCTCATCAAGATCGTGAAACGTGTCCACATCCTGGGGGCATCGCTTCTCTGCCAGCAGGCCCAGCTCACATACAAGCCTAACATGGGCCCAAGAATCTGATCAGATACCACTCATCCAGATCCACTACTCAACCGGAGTTGTGCGACTCTTCGAGACGCCAATAATCGGTACAAGAACCCTTCCCGGAGCCTCAGACACGAAGACCCTCTGAAGCATACTACCCCAGCTGCTCACAGCTGGACAGTACAATCCCCGCGATTCGCGGATCCAGCTATGCCGCCAGATCATCCCCACGTTCTAAACGTTATAGCGCCCATATATCAATGCGGGTTGTATGGATAGTGGCGAAAATCTCTGCATGGCGATCCCAACAATCAAGCGGCACAAAACGGTTGCAAGAAAATCATAACGTGCAAATCATGCAGTTATGTAGATCCAAAATATGTTCGCCGATAAGGACAGCTCAGGCGGGTATAAATATACCTCCATTTCCATCAAGAAAGATGTTGGCTTCTGATTACGACATCAAACCCTAGAGATTGTAATTGCAACATCACTTTGCAGAATTTCTTGTAATCCTCACATTATAGTGAATTCTCTCTCTCTCCCGTGATTTTTCCCTTTCGAGTTTTTTCACATAAAAATCTTGTTGTTTGCGATTGCTTTCACCTGTCTATTCATTTACAATTCGTGATGTGGAGAAATTCTCCGAGAATTTTCCTCCACATTTTGGTGCTTTCATTGAGATCTCTGAATGACAGGATGTTCGAACAAAGTTCTCCCAATTCCAAACCATTTTCCCTCCTCAAAAAAAGCCTCATCGAAGTCGCAATGGCCCCATCAAGAAAGAACGCTTCCTGCACCACCACCACAGCAGCCTCAAAAACTCGGTCAACCGCCGCGGAGGCGCAGGGCCTTCTGATCAACATCATGTCATTCACGACATCTGCATCGAAGATGTCAGGGAAGGACTGTCTTCCCTGCCTACTGCCCCGAAGGCAGGAGACAATACTCCCAAAAATCAACTCGTCAAGATGCTTTCTAACCTTCAAAAGCAAATGGATGAGCAGCGGGCGGAGGCAGCTTGTAATCATGAAAAGGCTACCCTCAAGATAGAAGCGGCGACCCACCTCCACAACCAGTTGGTCGCCGAGATAGAGATCCTTCGTAAATTACAATCCACAGAAACCAAAGGATGAAGGGTATCACACTCCTCCATCTCCGCCACCGAGCTATATAGCACGGACACTTACAGCATAGAGTCGTGGTGTGTCCAAAACGTATCCACACGCGTGTCGGACACCCGTGTGGTGTGTATTTTTAAGAATTTGTCACGTGTACATGTATCGTGTCCGTTTCAACATTGCCGTGTTCGTGCAACATAGCCACCAAGCACTACTCCGGCCGCCCACACTGAGAGCAATCGGAGGAGCACCAGATCACTCTCTCTAAGTGGCAGCCAGCACTCCGAGAACTCTGGGTCGCACAAGGCCCTGAGGGCTCCTCGCGTGGAAGACATCGAGAAGATCGTCCAAAAGCAAGTTGAGAAAGTAAGTCATCTTCTCCAGAGGAAAACGGAGCCTTGAGGGTTGAGCACCTTCAACTCTTCGTTCTCCGAAGATATCACTTCTCATCGTTTCATGAAGAAGTTCGTGATGCCAAACTTCGAGTACGACTCGGAAGCAATCGACCCCGTCCCACACCTCCGTGAATACCAGGACAAGATGGCAGTTCACTCTCACGACGACTTGCTCTTGCGTCGCGTGTTCCCGTCTAGTCTCAAGGGCGCTGCCTACGACTGATTCTATACAATACTGAGACAATCTCTTCGAAGCTTCTAGGAGGTGAAGCAAGCCTTCTACCGCTAACGCTTCCCGACGAGAGCTAAAGAAAAACAGCAACCACCTCCTCAACATCAAGATAAAGTCTAGTGAGAGCCTCAAGCAGTATGTCGGTTATTTCTAAAGCCAAATAACTCAAGTGTATAACTGCAATGACGATGTGGCTGTCGCTGCGTTCATCAGTAGGTTGCAAGTCTCTCACTCCTACAAACACTTGGTGAAGCATGAAGTCACCAGGATGAGGGACATCATCTCTCGGGTTAAGTACATGCAGATCAAAGATACTACCCGGGGTGAAACCAGACGCTCTCCCCAATGAGAGAATGAAGGGGAGAAACAAAACCACAGTCTGTTCCTCCGAAGAAGAATCAAAACCAAGACGTCGAAGAAGTAACAAGCCCGTACGAAATCCAACAAGGCCTACACGAAGGCTCTCCTGAAAAAAAGAAGCGCTTCTGACGGTCACTCAAACAGCCTATATCGGGTCACAAGGCTCTAAATATCGGACATCGGATCGTATCGGATGGGGGTTTTTTCATATCGATATCAGATATCAGGAGAGATATCAGGATACGCGCGCATATCGGGCGTCCATATCAGACACTATATAATGAAATATTGATAAATAAAAGTTGGTTTAGTGTCATAGATATCATCTACCTAATAAAAATGATGTAATATGCACGCAAAGACAGTTCAAAAACAATGTACATTTACACGCAGTCGTGCAATAAATAATATTTCGTATCAAGCGATATATCGGGCGATTTATCGGCCGATATCGGGAGACTTCTCGGCCGAAATCAGGCGCCTTATCGACCAAATTTCAAATATCGGTCGTTTTTTTGCTGCAAACGATATGGCAAACGATTTCCTCATATCGTATCGACAGCAGGCAAAAAAAAGATATCTCGACCGAATCGGCCGATATTTAAAACAGGGTCAGGTCATCACCCTGACGGCTAGACCTACACGAGGCTCTCCTGAGAGACGGAAGCGCTCTTGATGGTCACTCTGACAGCCTGTATCGGGTCCTCACCCTGACGGCTAGACCTATACAGAGACTCTCCTAAAAGACAGAAGCGCTCCTGACAGCTTATACCGTGTCCTCACCCACGGAAGCGCTCATGACAGTCACTCCCACAGCCTATATCGGGTCCCCACCTTGACGGCTAGACCTGCATGAAGGCTCTCCTGAAAGATGAAAGCGCTCATGACGGTCACTCTTACAGCCTATATGGATCCTCACCCTAATAGCTAAACCTACACAGAGCATCGTTCAAAGTCGCAGTCTCAGCCACCGACTCAGCGGGCACCGTTCCACATCGGTCGTGGCGTCGCGGCCCCGACTCAGGCGAGACGCCTAAAACGCTGCACAAAAGGCTCAAAAATTCTTTTAAAAACACGACAAATATTTAAAATATAGACATCAAAATTGACGTATAACATGTCCAAAATATATCACCTAGTACACTAAACATGAAGATAATGCATAAATACATGTGTAGTGGTATTAAAATATTAAAATATATGCATAATTTAGTAAATTATATGAAATTAATTAAATTTAAATAACTACTCTTTTCACAAAAGTAAAAATTAGCTTCTAGTAAAAATTTAAATTATATGATTAATTATATAAAATTTGGCTTGACTCGACTCGACTCGGGTGACTCGGTCGAGTTGACCCAGAGTCAAGCAAAACAATGCAATAGGGGACTCGTGGACCGGTATCGAAACGGGCAAGGTCGTTCCAGTTCTAACTCGGCCTAGTCGAAATTGGAATGGCTGAGTTTTTGAACCTTGACACGGAGGCTCTCCTGAAAGACGAAAACGCTCCTGACAGTCACTCCAAATAGCCTATACGAGTTCTCACCCTGACAGTTAAACCTACACGGAGGCTCTCCTGAAAGACGAAAGCACTCATGACGGACACTCTGACAATCTGTATCGAGTCCTCACCCTAACAGCTAAGTCTATACGAAGACTCTCTTGAAAGACGAAAGTCCTCCTGATGGCCCTGACAGTCTCTATCGAGTTCTCACCTAATCGCTATGCCTAGCCTACATCGGACTCTCGCCCTGATGACTAAAAGACGCTGCGGAGACATTAAAATGAAACTCCGAGAGGTCGAGGGGGCATCTGTCGTGGTCGGATTTGACCCTCACCAAGATCGCGACACGTGTTCCAACTCCTGGGGGGCATCGCTTCTCTGCCAACAGCCCATCTCATATACAAGCCTAACATGAGCCCAAGAAGAACCTCGCCCCGAACACACATCTGATCAGATACCATACATCCAGATCCACTACGCAACCGAAGTTGTGCGACTCTCCGAGACGCCAATAATCAGTATAAGGATCCTTCCTAGAGCCATTCAAGGCTCCGACACAAAGAGCCTCCGAAGCCTGCTACCCCTGAGATGCTCATAGTTGGACAGCACGATCCCACGATTCGCGGATCCATTATGCCGCCAGATCATCCCTCGTTCTAAACATTATTACGCCTTATATCAACCAGGGCTGTTATGGATAGCAGCGGAAATCTCTGCATTGCAATCCCAACGATCAAGCGGCGTTTTGGGTTATAAGAAAATCATAACATGTAAATCATGCAGTTATGTAGATCCAAAATATCCGCACCCACAAGAACAGCTCAGACGGGTATAAATACACTCCATCTCCATCAAGAAAGAGGTTGACTTCTATTATAACATCAAACCCTGGAGATTGTAATCACAACACCACTTTGCATAATTCCTTGTAATCCTCTGCCATTATAGTGAATTCTCTCTCTCCACGATTTTTCCCTTTCAGGATTTTCATGTAAAAATCTTGTTATTTGCGATTACTTTCACCTGCCTATTCATTTGCAATTCGTGGTGTGAAAAAATTCTCTGAGAATTTTTCTCCACATTTGGTGATTTCATTGAGATCTCTGAGTCCACATTCAAAGTTCTCCCAATTCCGAACCCTTTTCCCTCCTCAAAAAAACCTCTTAAGTCGCAATGGCCTCATCAAGGAAGAACGCTTCCTGCGCCACCACCAAAGCAGCCTCAAAAACTGGCTCAAGCACCGCAAGAGGCGCAGAGCCTTCTGATCAACATCATGTCATTCCCGACATCCACATCGAAGATGTGGGGGAAAGACTCTCCCCGCCGCCTGGTACCCCGGGGCAGGGGAGAATGCTCCCGAGAACCAACTCATCCAGATGCTTTCTGACCTTCAGAAGCAGATAGATAAACAGCGGGCGGAGGTGACTCATGATCGTAAGAAGGTTACCCTCGAGAGAGAAGTGGCGACTCACCTCCACAACCAATTAGACGTCGAGATAGAGATCCTTCGTAAATTACAATGCACCAGGAACCAAAAGATAGAAGGGACTCGCACTCCGTTTCCGCCACCGAGCAATCGAAGGCGCGATAGATCACTCTCCTCGAGTGGCAGCCAGCACTCTGAGAACTCTAGGTCGCACAGGGCCCTAAAAGCTCCTCGCGTGGACATCTAGGAGATCGTCTGAAAGCAGGTTGAGAAAGCAAGTCATCTTCTCCAGAAGAAGGAGCCTTGTGGCTTAAGCACCTTTAACTCTTCACTCTCTGAAGATCACTTCGAAAAGTTCGTAATGTCCAGCTTCGAGAACTACTCGGGAGCTACCGACTCTGTCCACCCTTCATCGATACCAGGACAAGATGGCGGTTCATTCTCACGACGACTTGCTCCTGAGTCGTGCATTTCCCGTCCAGTCTCAAGGACGCTGCCTACGACTGGTTCTACACACTATCGAGACAATCTCTTTGGAGCTCCTAGGAGATGAAGCAGACCTTCTACCACCAATACGCTTCCCGACGATAGCTAAAGAAAAATCGCAACCACCTCCTCGCCATCAAGATGAAGCCTGGAGAGAGCCTCAAGCAGTATGTCGATTATTTTCAAAGCTAAATGGCTCCGGTGTATAACTGCAATGACAACGTGGCTGCCGCTGCGTTCATTAGTGGGTTGCAAGTCTCACTCCTACAAACACTTGGTGAAGCATGAAGTCACCAGGATGAGGGACATCCTCTCTCGAACTCGAAGTACATGCAGATCAAGGATGCTGCCCGGGGCGAAACCAGTCGCTCTCCCAAACGAGAGAACGAAGGGGAGAAACAGGAACCAAAGTCTGTTTCTCTGAAGAAGAATCAAAATCAAGATGTCGAAGCAGTAAACAAGCACGCAGGGAATTTACTAGGCCTACATGGAGGCTCTCCTAAAAATAGAAGCACTTCTGACGGTCACTCAAACAACCTATATCGAGTCCTCACCCTGACGGCTAGACCTACACGAGGCTCTCCTGAAAGACTGAAGCGCTCCTGACGGTCACTCCAATAGCCTATATCGGGTCCTCACCCTGACGGCTAGACCTACACGGAGGCTTTCCTGAAAGAGAAAACGCTCCTGACAATCACTCTGCCAACTTATATCAGGTCCTCACCCATGCAAGCGCTCATAACGGTCACTCCCACAGCCTATATTGGGTCCTCACATTAACAGCTAACCTACACGGAGGCTCTCCAGAAAAATGAAAGAGCTCATGACAGTCACTCAACAGCCTATATTGACAGTCACTCCAACAGCCTATATCGGGTCCCACCCTGAGGGCTAGACCTACACGGAGGCTCTCCTGAAAGACGAAAGCGCTCTTGAAATCACTCAGCCTATATCAGGTCCTCACCCAGACGGCTAAACCTACTCGGAGGCTCCCCTGAAAGAAGAAAGCGCTCATAACGGTTACTCCGACAGCCTATATCGGACGGAGACTCTCCTCCTGATGGCTTTGACAGCCTCTATCGGGTTCTCACATGATGGCTACGCCTAACCTACATCATACTCTCGCCCTGACGACTAAAAGGAGTTGCAGAGAATCTAAAATGAATCACTGAGGCAAGCTCCGACAACTGTCAACTCCGCATCTTAACTCTCACTCCCTCAGAGTACAAGAAGATGTTCAGACTACTCGGTGAAGGGTCACGCGGAGGATGTGGCTCCGACAACTGTCAACTCCGCGTCCTAACTCTCCCCTCGGAGCACAAGAAGACGCTCTGACTACTCGATGAAAGGTAATGCCGGATAATGGGATTAATCCGCTCCCCTCCTCGCTCAGGACTCCGAGAAGGAGGCTGAGGTGGCATCTGTAGTGGTCGAATTTTGACCCTCATCAAGATCGCGACATGTATCTCACCTCCTGGGGACATCGCTTCTCTGCCAGCATGCCCAGCTCATATACAAGCCTAACATGAGCTCAAGAAGAAAGCCTCGACCTCGCCACAAGCCCACATTTGATCAAATACCACTCATCCGGATCCACTACTCAACCGGAGTTGTCTCTCCGAGACGCTAATAATCGGTACAAGGATCCTTCTCGGAACCACTCAAGACTCCGACATGAAGACCCTCTGAAGCCTGCTATCCCTGTGATGCTCACAGCTCAACAACACGATTCCCGCAATTCGCGAATCAACTATGTCGCCAGATCATCCCCACACTCTACACATTATAACGCTCATATATCAATGCGGGTTGGTATGGATAGTGGCGGAAATCTCTGCATAGCGATCCTAACAATCAAGCGGCGCGAACTAGGCAGTTACAAGAAAATTATAACGTGCAAATCATGCAATTATGTAGATCCAAAATATCCGCACCCACAAAGACAGCTCAGACGGATATAAATACACCCCATCTCCATCAAGAAAGAAATTGGCTTCTGATTATGACATCAAACCTAGAGATTGTAATCGCATCATCACTTTATATGATTCCTTGTAATCCTCTGGACAATATAGTGAATTCTCTCTCCCGTGGTTTTTCCCTTCCGGGTTTTCCACGTAAAGATCTTATTGTTTGTATTTGCTTTCACCTATCCATTTATTTACAATTTGTGGTGTGAAGAAATTCCCAGAGAATTTTCCTCCACAGAACGCAAAAAGATTTCCAAACAAACAATTAATTTCTGTTATATCACTATCACTAAATCTATTTGGTCGCCCTAATTTGATATACACGGGGGTGGTGTAGACCACATAATATAAAAAATACCAAATTAAACATAGGTTTCTATGCAAAAGCATAGAAAACTTAAGCTCTAAAAAGATTAACAAGGATTCTTAAATAGACCTACCACTTCAAATAACTGATAGTGCTTTCCGCTTCACAAGCTAGCATATTTGTGACCCACCCTTCCCTTTATATCCGCCCAATTAGAAGGACCCACCACTTAGTTCAATGCCTACTTAAAGACCCACTACCTGACATATATTTCATTGTTGTGCAACAATCGGCCATTATCCACCAAAAATAAGTTGTGCGCAAGGTCCAACAATAAAATAAACATTCCAACAATACTTCCATTCTTCACTATCCAGTGAAAAAAACAATTCATTCAACATTTTTATTACGCAAATTAAATCATCTCTTACCGATTGTTTACTTTTTATTTTTCTTGGTACTAATTTACTACTTTATCAAATAGAATGGAAAATGATTCTTCTTGAAGGTATCATATTCCCGATGTCCTTGATCAAGAGATTTTGTTTTCAAGGAAGTTAATTATCCCTTGCTAAATTTTATTGTCTTGTCATTGTGTGTTTGTGGTGGAGGGTTGAGGCTCTAATGCTTTGTTGGTCTTAGTCTATACAAGTACCTGCAACCATTTCCACATGCATAATCCGGTACCTTCGGTCATGTATCCAATGGGAAAATGTCTATGCAGAAAGCTTTCGGTACATGTGTTAAATCAAAAGAACTATTGATTATATTGATTGTATGGCAAAATGAAAATCATTGTGTTGTATGAATCAGCTCAAATCTAATAAATGGAATAATTTCAGTATGATCTAGAAGTTCAGTATCTTTCCTCTTTTAGCATTTCCTAATCTAAAAAACCTAGAGGCCCTCACCAAATCATATTTGCCTTGGTAAGAAATTTGGCACTAACAAAGGGTTGAGAGAAGGTCGAAATCCATTAATAATTTTAGCCCAAATTCTTTAATGAAGCTTCTCAACTTTGAGACATGCAAGATAGCCCAACCGCAATCTGTTTAGACAAACAAGTCTTACATGTCGATGGTGACAATGGTGATGATGCTGATGAATGCAATTATGATCTACAGAACATATAGCCAAAGAAACATAAGTAAATTATCAAAAAGGATATGGCACGCTTGGATACCTAGATAACTGATAATATTTATGGAAAATAACTGAATCCACGACTATGCTGACAGGAAAATTGGAAAGACAAGTCTAAGAAGTACTCACCGCAAATTCATTGACATCCCGCAACTTGGCAGCCAGTTCCTTCAAGTCCTTCACTCCTTCCACAAGTTTAAATGGGGTGCTCTCTAAAGGAAGTGGTTTAGCTATCTCGACCTCCTTGATACTTCTATCAATAAAGTCCACCACTGACAGCTTCTCCTGATCACCAAGATATATGCAATTTCTGTTAATAAATTAAGTTAAATAAAATCAGACATCTATGATAATGGCTACAGTTAGAAGACAGGAAAATGCTACAAGTTCATCACTTTTTATAGCATTAAAAAGAATCTAGCATACTGATAAACCACCAGCATTTGAGTAAGCAGCACTCCTTAATAAACATACTTGGTGAAGAATAAATGACTAAACCATGTCTCATACACAGTAACAACAAACCTCGTTATCTGCAACTGAAGAAATTAATATTCTCACAAAGAGAAATGTAATTACCACAGGTAACAAAATAATATTGATCATGACTTTTTTTTTTGCTAGAACATATTAATCATGACTTTAGTAAATTGTCAAACAGCCGGCTTGTGTCTGCACAAATATATTTGCAGCTAGACCATGGTTCACAGTCGCGGTCTCGGCCGCCGACTCGGCGGGCACTGAGACGGATCGGTCTCGGCGACTCAGATCGATATCGGCCGACACGCGCAAAACGCTACAGAGAAAGTTCAAAAAATTCTGAAAAATCACAATAAATCTTAAAAAATGTAAACATCCACATTCATGTATCACATGTCCAAAATATATCACCTAGCACACTAAACATAAAGTGAAAGCATAAATACACGCGTCGTCGGTAGAAGCATGTCAAAATACATGCACAATATAGTAAATTACACAAACTACATTAATAAATACATGCTAATGTAGTTATTTCCACATTGAATTGTGATGAGGCACAAAATCATCATCATAATGCCGAGTTGACCGAGTCAACTCCGATTCTCGGCCGAGTCGGCCTCCTCTGAGTTGAGTCGACCGACTCGTGACTCGGACTCGTCTCGGAGCGGGCCGAGACGGATACGACTCGGCCGACTCGGCCGAGTCTTTGAACCATGAACTAGACTCATACTTGCTAGCTCCAACCCTTGGAGTACATGAGATATTTGTGGATGAAAATAACAAAGGCTCAACAGTCAGGTCAATAAACTCCCACAAATAAAGGGGTAGAATATAATCTGTGGTCATCCTATCAAATGACTTGGCTCCCCTAAGCTTTACCTTCTATTAAATTGGTCATTATTAGATACAAGGGTGCAGCAGCCAGGTCAATAAATCCCCAATAAAAAGGGTAGATAATAACAATTGGTCGTGGGATCAAATGACTTAAGACCTTCTTCAGCTTTATCTTCTATTAAATTCGTCATTATTGGACAGAGTCAAAATTAGGATAATATCAACTCTACACTGCAGAGACAACAACTGCATGACAATAGGTTATAATTGCAGACTTAAATTCAAATCCAATAATTTGAACTTCAACGTTGGATCTTTCACGCATTATTAAATGAAAATTGACATCCTTTAGTGAGATTACTTCGTGTTTTTGTGTGAGCATGCGTGTAAATGTGTGTATGCACTCATGTTGATGTTGTTGTTGCTGTTGGGTGGTGGTGGCTGCGTGGGAATTTGGGGGGTTCAAAAGGTATTACAACAACATAGCCATTTATCCCCAAAAATTTTCGTGATCAGTGGCATGCACTGTTTCTGTCCATTCAACTCTATTAAAGTCAACATTTATTTTATCCTTTCTCATTGCCTCTCCACACCTCAACGCTTCAACTATAATCTGAAATAGCATATTGCTTAAACAAATACAAGTTTGCAACAGAATCCTTATTGGTTAATAAATATAGTTGTTATCCTTATCTACCTTTTTAACACCACGTTTTGTTTGAAGAATGTAATGATAAGTAATTGTATCCAACCGAACAAAATAATCGTAATCATGGTTCACTATCGCGGTCTCGACCGCCAACTCGGCGGGCACTAAGACGGATCGGTCTCGGCGACTCGGATCAGTCTCAGGCGATACGCGCAAAACGCTACATAGAAAGCTCAAAAAATTGTGAAAAATCACTACAAATCTTAAAAAAAAATGTAGACATCCATATTCATGTATCACATGTCCAAAACATATCACCTATCATACTAAATATAAAGCGTAAGCATAAATACACGCGTGTCGGTAGAAGCATATCAAAATACATGCACAATATAGTAAATTGCACAAACTACATTCATAAATACATGCTAATGTAGTTATTTCCACATTGAATTGCGATGAGGCACAAAATCATCATCATAATCATCTCTGCGGTAAGTAGATAAACTGATACTAGTGCTCGTAGATCTTTCAAGTTGTGGTCTGTAGTCATGGACATATGTTACACCATAATGTTGGCCTGATTTCAAACTCAACATTTGTATATGACCTTCAAGACTATAAGTTCTCCATCAGTACTATTGTTGCCCTCATTATTGTTATCATCGCCGCCGCCGCCATCACTGTCATCATTATCATCATCATCTTCACCATCATCACTACTAGAACTGGATAAAACCCTCACATCTTCACCACCACCATCATCTACTTCTCTTATACCTCAGAGGGGGGAGAAGAGGGAGAGATTAGAAACAGGGAGAGAAAGGGAGGGGGAAAGAGACAGAGAAAGGCGGGAGATGGAAAGGGGAGAGAGCGGGTGAGAGAGGGAGGGGGAGAGAGAAACAGAGGGAGGGGGAGGGAAAGACAGAGACGGGAGACGGAGGAGGGCAGATGGAGAGAGCGGGTGAGAGGGAGGGGGAGAGAGAAACAGAGGGAGGGAGAGGGAAAGAGACATAGAGAGGGAGGAACATCACCTAGGGTTAGGGAAGAGCGATCGGCGGCGATCGGGCGGCTGTGGAGTCCAGACTTGAGCGGCGACGATCGGGCAGCGGCGGCGATCTCCAGATCTAAGCGAGAGAGAGGTAAGTTTTTTTCTTTTCTTTTTTTCTTTATACCCGTTCTCACAGGTGAATATACATTTCGAGCAGACTCGGTCAAGAATCGGAGTCGACTCGATCGACTCGGCCGAGTCACGACCGATTCGGTTGTGAATCGGCCGAGTCGACGGAGTCAACTCCGATTCTCGGCCGAGTCGGTGTCCTCTGAGTTGAGTCGACCGGCTCGTGACTCGAACTCGTCTCGGAGGGCCGAGACGGATACGACTCGGCCGACTCGTCTCTGACTCGACCGAGTCTTTGAACCGTGATCGTAATTCAAAGATCACATCCCAAAACGAGGTGAACGGGAATTGCAATGCAGCGGTTCTTAAACAAGTTTTTCTCATAGAAACATGTCTATTCAATTGTCTTCGACATTAAAAGTTTGGTAACCAAAACTCATTTATTTCTAAATGCCTCTAAATAGTATTGGCACTGGCTATGGACCCCGTATACAAAATACATAATACCCATAACATCAAATAAACTTGGGTGTCCTAAACTTCACACTCCACACTAAGAGATACCACTATCTAGAAATGTGAACCATTATATTGTCTTCATCAAACCCTGAATAACTTGACAGTCATTAATCCCTCCTGCGCCTGAATCATGAGATCCATATCTCGTTATGTCTATATATCTAATATTGGCCCAATCTACATATCCTGAGTGCACCATTCATACAATTAAAACCCAACAGATACTGATGAAAGAGACCTTTTAAGTCCTCTTTAAAGCCTAAATCAAAGGACGTGGGATTAGATTGATGCCATTTGCAAGCTCCTCATAAGGGTCATGATGATTCATCACACCCTAGGGAGTATATTTATCACAAGCTCCATTTGCATCAACAAAACAAGAGTCTAGAACCTAGTGCAAGTTGCTTTGGCTGCCCCAATACTAGCAACCTTTACACGATAAGGATGGTTAACAAAGGAACATGACATCGGCATCCATTATTGAGTTTCGTGATTTAAAAGGGGGAAAAACATTAAAAATAAAACAAACACCAATTTAATATACAGAGAGGATTGAGGAGGAGGATCTCTATATGGCATGAATTGTTATTTTCTAAGAAACAAGAAGAAAGTCTGGGATATCATGAAAGACTAATAGGTCTTATAGTGAGAACTCATTGCCTCATTTAAGAATCCCTATTCATTTCAAATTCTCAACTATCTACCCCATCACCCCTATCAGTAAAGTATTTAAAAAAGAAAAAAAAGAAAAATTCCATTGCCTCATAACTTAAGGAAATGAAAAACAAATAGAAACCAGATAACCCTTATAGTGGACCTGACATTTTTTCGGTAGGCAGTGGACCAGGCCATGGAACATCAAGCTAAGACAAGCAGATTCAGATATTTTACCACTATTTTAAATGTCCCCTTGGACCCGAGGTGGCATGTCTCTTTTGAACATTCAATGCCATGACACTGAGGTAGATATAGCAATATGGCACAACTCTAATAGTATCTTCGCTGTTTAAGTCATTTTTTATTTAATCTTTATGTTACTGCTTATAAGTTATACTACCTATACTGCAACCTTATTATATTGTTCGTTTTGGTTGCATGGCACGAATCCTTTAACACATTTACATCTAGGTTTTATAATTTTACTACATCGATGACAATTGGGATAGTACTTATATGTTAAACTCATCAATCATTATAGACGTGAGATACGCTCGTCTATCTAGTACTTGTTATTTACTTAATGTCCTGACAAGTCACTTGATATCTATACTGTACGACACAAGATCCCCCAGTCACCATAAACCCAATATCCACCAGCTAGGACCTTGGATTTTACACAACCGGACCTCGCCCATTTGCTAGTAAAATAACCGAAACCAGCTACATTTATGAACAAAGTGGCCCAAACCCAACCAGACTAACCCAATTGATAATTAGGTCAACCAAAGATTTTGGGACTACTAATAGAACTGACACCCAAACAAATACTGGTATTGTCTGCATTCTCTACTGGCTTCCACTGTCCTCTGTCCACTATGTCATGATCAATACGGGCGCAAGGTGCATGAATTCAATGTATGGGGCAAGATATATATCGCCAAAGCATCAAAGACAAAGCCTAAGTGTAGTGTAGTAACATGGAGGCTGAGTATATTTGCATCCGGAATGTGGGTCTTATGATCAAGCACAGCATTCAAGGACCTCTCTTGATCGGGGACTTGTATCAGTTAACAGCAACAGCAAGTTTATATAGAGACAACCAAAACAGCTTCATGTGTTACACAGAATCACAGTCAAGCTCCTCTTGAGAGATAATAGGAAGTGAATGAGAGATAAAGTTAATAATCAAAATATGGCATCTGTAGACAAGTTCTTCAAAATGTTTAAGAGTTTCCCCCCAAAAAAAGTAAGATTTTCATTGCACTGGAGACTGCTCTATGCTCTTTAGACTTAGTTTAGTTGCTCCACCACTAGTCGGGAAACAAATTGGGTCGGGTTAAACACACTAGACCCAAATCAAACCATGTCAACGGACAGGGAGTGACTGGCCATTTTCAGGTTGGATTGGCCATGGCCCATGGGTTGGGACATCCTTTCCCTAATTAAAGTGGGTTGGGTTAGGATACATCCAAAACCCAAACCGATCCTATTCCTGTCCAAACTAATCTAACCAGAAAACATCCTAGTTCACACATAATAAATTGTGCAATCTTTTACGTAACATGTAAACATATTTATCTTATATGGCCTGTTAGATTTAAGAAACTACTATAGTAATATCAGACTACCAACTAAGCACAATATGCCGAAGTTTACATTGGAATTTAATTTTGCTAAACTGACAGCTAAACAAAATTATCTCAACCCCTACATGGCTCGATGTGGCCCAACCGGGATCATTGATTAGTTCAGGTTGAGTCTGGCAAGAGTGATATTTAAGAAGTTCTTCTATAAAGGTGACTCTACAAACTACCATATGTTCCCTAGGTCACACTATTCATATATGATGGACTCGAGTTCTAATTTGATAAGGTCAATTACAGAATATAAATGATAAATGGATCTACTTGGGTCAAATGGGCTTAAACATTCACACCTGAACACCACCCTCTAAACAACTTGAATAATGCAAGCACAATCATAATGACTTAAACCCGATAATCCCACTTCGTGCCATATTCAGGTTGCTTTTTGCGGGCGTTTCAAGATCGCCAACTCAAGCCAAAATCAAAACTCAAAGAAAAATGCATAAACCAAAAACCTTCTAGAAGTTTCCCTACAATTTATGAATTGCTCTATGTTGTTAACCGCTTAACGTCTTAACATTGTGGCAATTCTAAATTTTTTTTTGCTATCTTAGCAATCTTACACATTTGACTCTTTTGCTAGACAACTAGCTTAGGCAGATCTACAATGAGACATTTGAACTACATTATCAAACAGCTTACCTTCAGTATTAAGAGACTGCATGCTCTAAAGGAATTGATTGCATTGTTTTTCTTTCTGTTTGACAGGTGAAAAAGAAATTATGAAAGTGGATATACAAGTAAAATTGAATCCTGATGATCCTTTGAATTGGTTGTGAACTTGTGATAACGAAGAACACCACACCATGCATCCCTAGGTCATATATTTAAATAGAAAGGTATATTTTCCTGGTCCCATGTAAACTAAGATGATGTATATCTCCAGTGTGGATATCTAAATTAATTTATTCCTCTTCAATTAATTCCAACTTCCATGTGTTATGGTTCAACATTTTTAAAGATCAATCCCAGTATTTCTAGTCAATCTAAACCAACCTAATTGAAACCCATGATTAAAGGTTAAGCCCACGAAAACAATTGAGAAAAGATAAGAGGTTGTTACATATTTTGCTCAGCAAAAGCAACTATTCTTAAAGAATCCTCTACAACCTCTTATCTGGCAAAATTACTCGCCTGAGATCGATGATGAACTAAACCGAGGAAACTATATTGTCTAAATATTAACAGTTAAAATGGTCATTAAGCTAAAAGCCTTATTAAAGTACCATTACAAAGAAAAAAATACACAAAGCAAAGGAACAATTTAAACTTCACGAAGAAGCTCATCAAATAGTCGAAACAATGCACTTTTACGGTCACTTGATCCTTCCTTCTCAACATCTAAACAAACAAAAAAAAGTGACACCACAGAGGGGATGGAAGAGCAAAAGAAGACTGGCTCTAATTTAAACAATTAATGTACACTTCAAAAGAATCATTCATATTTCTATCTTATCACGTAACCAATACAATGACAAAAAACAAAATAAAACAACACCAAATTATCCACAATTTTATCTTTCTATCAACATCAAAACAAAGAAAGAGGACGAACCAGTGGATGAAAGAACCGGCTCCCATCCTCACTCCTCTCCAGCCAGACATGCTCAAAGGGCTTATTCACATTATTCACCAGTATATTAAACTCATCCTGTGGCCGGCGAATGGTCGGTATATGAAATGGCACCTTCGATTTCACCCCCACTGCCTTCTTATCCTTCAAACCCATCTTAACCCCAGTAGAAGACCCCAAGCCCTCGTCTTTCCCAAATTCATCCATCAAGCTCCCCTTTTTCTTCTTATTCCTGACCAACTGAAACCCGCCTTCTTCCAAATCCGAACTCACCTTGCCCTCTTCTTTCTCCCTCAGCCGCTTAAACTCGTCAAGAGAAATATTAAACCTCTCGATGAACTCGTCGTTGAGATTGACCAGCCAGTCGTACGAGTCGTCGAGATCGGAGGGCGGCGGCGGCTGGTTCTTCGAACCGAAGATATTCGAAGAGGATGAGAGGGACTCTAGAGAGGATTGAACCTTTGATAAGATTTCTCTGTTGGGAACCTTGAATTCGGGGAAGTTGTTGTAGAAGTGAAAGTCTTTGTTGGAAGGGATGGTCCTCGACCTGCTAGACAGCTTTGAGGTTGAGGAAGAGAGAGGGGAGATTAGGGTTTGAAGGTGTTGGATTTTGTGGGCTCGGGTTGAGGAGGGGTCATCTTCTTCCATTTGGTGGACGTTAGGGTTAGGGTTTTCGGTTCCAGGGATGAAAGAGAGCCTGGAAACGACCGAAAAGAAGGTTTTAATACTAGGGTTTTGGGCTTTTTCTTCTTTTCCCTATGGCTAGGGTTTTGAATCCGCCATTAGAAAAGAGAGCTTTGGGTTGCGGCGTTTTTTTATAGTGGGAGCAAACACGCAGCGTTATTCTCGAATTTATTTGGTCAGTGTTTTCTGGGTCGAATCCTCCTGAATTGGAATCATGGGTTCGAGCCCAGATTCATTTTCTCCAATGTCGGGGCTATTTGTTTGGCCGTAAAAGTAGTAAAAGTTCATAATTCGTAAATCACTTACAACTATAGCGTTTATTAAGACTGTAATTTGTAAAAGACTTACGCAACTCAACTACTACTCACTTACAACTCAATTATCATTCACTTACAGTTAATTTTGTGGTCATACAAATTTGTATTATTTTTTATGTTAATATTATTTTTTTAATATTTAGCATTTTTTAGTATTTATTTGCAATATTAAAAAAATTTAAATTACCAAATAGTTAATTATGTGGTCAACTTTTTCACTTACGACTTACACATTACAACTATCAAACACCGTAAAACATAATACACTTTTCACTTACAATTTTATATTACCAACCAAACACCGTAAAACTTACATGTATGTAACTCATTTACAACTGTAAAATAATTTATCAATTACGACTTACGAATTACGGCCAATTATGACAACTAAACAGACCAGAAGTTCAGTGAATGTACTTCAAGGGGATTTAACTAGATTATCGTTTGCGGTGGAACAAAGCGGCGAAGAGGAGAAGGGGAGAAGCGAGGAGGAAGAAGTAGTAGGAAGATGGGAGAGACAGTGGGAAGATAGGAGAGACAAAGGGAAGATGGGGCGGGAAGGAGAGGGCCTCTTAGTTTTCTGTTGCTCTCTTTTTTGGAGGACAGACGGACGGACAAACTGTAAGAAGAAGTCATGGGAGAAACCTCACTTCGCTCGATTTGAATACCATATTGATAATTTGTGGGGGTTTTTTTTTTTTTTTTTTTTTGGGAGAGAGTGAACCGAGAAGAAGAGGGGCTCTCTTCCCCCTCTCACTGTTTGCTTTTTTGGGAGAAGAGAGACTCTTCCTCCAGCTTAGCCCCGACGTGGTCCTCGACGTGGCAGAAGAGGGGGTTTCTTCCCCTAAAAAACGAGTTAAAGAGAGCCCGAGCTAGTAGATCAAGGCAAAAAAATACTTTTATAATCCCTCCCCTCCCACCATCTCTTTCCCACCCTTCATCTCCTTCCCATGCCGGTGAGGACGACGCAGAGGACGACGGAGAGGTTGACATCGCAGAGGACGACGGCGAGGAGCTAGACATAGCAAAAAAGATGGAGATTGATGGTGAGAATCTCGATGTCGCAGATTAATTTTTTTGCAGAGGTCAACGATCGATGCCGATGATCGCGTTCACTGTTGACGCGAACTCGCTGCCGATCTTTGACGTTTTGAACAGGAGGACGTCGATGCAGAAGTCGATGTTTTGTAGAGGATGGCGTCGATGATCATCGACGTTTTACAAGGGATGACGGGGAGGATGAAGTTGCAGAGAACAACGACGAGGAGCTGGACATCGCAGAGCTGGAGGTCTATGGCGACGAGATTGACATCGCAAATTAATTTTTTTGCAGAGGTCGACGTTAGCGCTGATGATCGCGTTTGCCGCCGCCGCGAACTCGCCACCGATCATTAACGTTTTTAGAGGATGACGTCAATGCAAAGGTCGACGTTTTGCAGAGGACGATGTCGATGATCATTGACGTTTTGCAGAGAACGACGATGACGTTGAGGTTTTTTTGGGGGTGTTTTAAATTACTCTTTTAGGGGGTTTGTTTTTTCTCTTTTTCTTCAAAATTGCCGAAACAAGCAAGAGATATAAGGGAACAAGGAAAAGTCTCTTCCTCTCTTCATTTTCTCTTTATCCCCTCTCTTCCTTCTTCACTCTCTTCCAGAAATCCAAACAGGCTTTTAAAAGATCTCTTCCCTCTTTATCTGTCAATGAGGTTTTTTTTCCCCCTTAAATTTATTTTTTCAAATCCCAACAAAGATCTTATTTGAATGCTAGTCTCCTGCAAATTTGATATTTAGATATTAGTTACAATGTAGGTTTTCCCATTAAAAGTCCCTCAAGTAATAATTGTGGTATTGTACGTAAGGAATATTTTGATATGCTCTACCTACTATTATCTAGTTTATTCTAATATTCAATTTTTTGACTTTTCAATATTTAAGTTACGAGTTTTACTTCGGTACTTCTCATTTTTGAATTAGGAAGCATTCGAGAAAACTAGCTGAGAGTGTGGCATTTTTCCCCCTCGTTAAGTACTACTATTTTCAATCGCATAGAACATCCAGCCGAAAACTAATTGAAAGGAGACGAAAACATGTGGGTGATATGATATGTGAAAAGGCATTGTGCGAAGAGAGATTTAATTGTTGGCTAGATAGCAAAGCCCTTAAAACTTTTAGGTTAATCTCAAACCTGAGTAACTTAATTAATCTCAAACCTGCGTAACTTAAGTGAAACAACATTGTTTTTGCCCCCCCCCCCCCCCCCCCCCCTCCCCACCTCATTGGATTTACTTAAATTTAATCTCAATAAGTTTTAAGAATATATTTTAATTAGACCCTTGAGTTTGCTAAATACTTAGTTTACAAATATTTTGTCTTTCTTCAGTCTCAATCAAATGAAACAAGGAGTGCCTTTTTGCCACAATTCGAGCTTTATGCTTTTGGGAGTATGCTTCATTCGAACATGCTCTGAGACAGTTCTTCTTATTTGGAACCTGGGTGAGACAAGAAAATGTTAGATTGTTACAAAAATATATGCTATTATAAAGATATTCATTAAAATATACTTAGCATACCTGGCACTGGCACGTGTCATGCATGTTTAAATAAGATTAAAAAATTAATAATGAAATATAATTAGTTTATTGTGGTGGAGATTTTGCGTATGACTAATCGAACAGTCAATTTCTCACCATAGGGAGGTAGGTCTGTCTTGCTTATAGGATGATAATAAAGACTTCAACATTGAAAGAAAATAAAGATAAAAGATTTTACGTGAAAACTCAAATTGAAAAAATCATGCGGCGGTGAGAGAGGAATTTCACTAGCGTGTAGAGGTCACAGTGAATTTCTAGAGTTATCTTCTATTTACAAAATTTTTCAGCTAAATTGGCTTGTGTTCTATTTTCCTTTTCTTCTAGTTCTCAGTATATAACTACCATGAGAGTCATAACTGATAGTATGGGTCGTGAGGATCTCTATAACCGCATGATTTACATGTTGTGATTCTCTTGTAACTGCCCATATCACCGCACTTTGGTTGTTGTGATTGACATGCAAAATATCTGCCTCCATTTGTAACGACCTGTCGCTGGATTGGAGGCAATATAACGTTTAAAATGCGAGAGTGATCTGGCAGCGTAATTGAATTCACATATCGCGAAACCTCATTGATGTGTATCCGGTAGTGGAGTTGGAAAACTTCATAGGGGGCCTGCATTTTGGCGATTGCGACTCCCGACCCGCAAAGTGCTTTCACAAAAGTTCTACATTTGAATGAACGACTGAAGCTGAAATGATCTCCCGGAGGCACTTGAGCTTTCTCCTAAGACCTGCATGAAGTAATCTCGAGAAGGTACTCGGGTTTTTCTTCTCGGGCCTGATTGAGGTGGTCTTCTGGAATATTAGGTTTATTGTTTCGCTCCGAACGATCTTGATGTAGTATGACAAGTCTCGCGATCCTGATGAAGATTGAAACCTGACCATTACAAATGCCCCTCCACCTCCTCCTTTTCTAAGACTCAGATAGGAGGGAGGGGAGCGGACTAATCCAACCACTGGTATGATCTTTCTCTGAGAAGTCATGGCATTTTAATACTTCGCGGGGGAGCAGTCGAGGTGTCTTTGGGAATTAAACGGGACGCATCGTGGCTGGTGGGCAGATGGCAATTTAATGAATAAGATCTTAGTGTCACGATGAATGAGATCGTGCGATAAAGGCGATTGATATCTGGTTGATTTGATATGTCGTAACTTGCAGGATATGAACTGACTTCTCTGAGCTGAAAAGTTGAATAGAAGATTGTAACGCTCAGATCCAGCGGGTACGAAGACGTTACTGCGACGTATATACGTAGGTCGGAAATACCCTCACACACATACGCTAAGCATCAGTACATGTAAGAATCAGAGTACGGAAGTATATGGTACTTCATACACTCTAACATACGAGTAAAATTATAAAACTATCACCAGATGTGACACAATATTACAAGAATATCACATTACTGATAGGCGCAAATGCAAGAATGCAAAGAGATATACGATAATGAACTGTACAAAAGGGCGCTCACGAGTTACAGAAGGAAAACTCGAGAGCCGAGCAGGGAGTCCGGAAGGATAGAGTCTCAGACGGTCTGCCGATGATCCACGCTTTCATTGCGCTACTCTGATCAGCAATCGGGAGAATCCACCAGCTCCTATCTCCAGGACCTGAATACGAGGATCCAGGGGAGTCAGAACTCCCCAACGAGTGGTGTTGTGAATGCCAAGTGGAGTGCAAAGATAAGCACACGTGTATCAATAAATCTGAGTCATAAGCATGTATTGAAAATCGTGTCATGAGCACATGCACACAGGAGCAGGTAAAGAGACGAGAAGTAAAGTAAACATGACAACACCAGATATCTCCTAAACTAACATAAACCGATAAAATTGATAACACCGATTAAAATAGATTGCGAGCAAAACCAATCGTATAAGTTTAGGTCACGGCTCCATGAGACTAGTACGTTGAAAGAATAATCCAAAAAAGAAAACCCTCATTTATATACTTATATACTATGTTACTATAATCCGAGCGTATACAACCCGAGTTGCAAAACAACACGACGAATTGTATATTAGCATCTTATTATAATTGGGACCGTCTAAGTTGTAAGTTTTAGTATTTGTCTGTTGGCCCAAAGGCCCATCACTCTAGTTTTGATGATGATTAACTCATACAGTTATAGTACTAATGATCTTGTGTTTAATTAGTCTCAGATATTTGATCAAGATCTTAGTTGGCGTTTAGCTTCAACAGAGGATTTAAAGTCAAGTTTTGGAGCTAGCACATGTTGATTTAAGAGCTCGCACATCAAGATAGCATCAAGTACTCAAGAGGAGTCTAACTCGTTGGATCAAGATTTGGATCAAGTCAAGAAGGAGAAGAAGATTTTCAAGAGAAGACTTTTGTCATGTTTGTAAGTGTCAAGATTTGCTTTTAGATAAAATGTAAAGGATAGATTAGTTGGTGGATCGCTCCAGTTCATATACACTTACACATAAGATTTATATGTGTTTTCCTAAAGAGTTCTTGCTCTAGAAAAATACTGTTTTGATTTTTAAGCTTCAAAAAATACATGTCTTTTTATCAAAACTATTTTAGAGCTTAATGTCAAAACATAGATATTTCATCTTATATGTATAGTGGATCATATCCATACATATTAAGCTTCAAAAGTGTTAATATCTTGTTGTTATATTTGGAGAAGTTTTGAAAAAATCGTTTTTAGATTTGGAGATTGTTTTTGGAAAATACAGATTTTTGTTTAAGCGAATATTTTCATATCACAAAAATAGTTCAAAATATTTGTAATATGTTTTGATTTTTAATCAAACATGATTGTATTTAAAGTATATTAATGAACTTATTTTTGTGGAATTTATGAGAATTTATGGGATTTTATTGAAGGTAAAAAGACTAAGTTTTAATCCCTGAAATATTACTGACCAGGCCTTCTGCCGGTCGACCGCACGGTCGATCGATGTGCACAAACGTGCACAGCCAAGGGTCGGTCGGCTGCACGGTCGACCGCCAGAGAGCTTCTGCTATCTGTAGATGGCCCCGGTCGACCGCTAGGCCGCGCGGTCGACCGCTACCGGCCTTAGCCCAGTTTACGGTCGACCGGCCGGTCGACCGCTTTTCCCAACGGTCGAAAATCTGACCATTGACAGTCGACCGACAGCAGAATTTTCTGCGGAGTTGGCCTGCAACAGTTAGTTTTTAGGAGCCTATAAAATGGGGTTCCCTGGGGCTGTTTTAACAAGATTTTAAGTGGGTTTTCAAGCAAGGTTTTCCTACATCTTTTAGTGTTTATCTCCACTTATTTTAGAGCTAAAACTTCCATATCAAAAAGAGAGTTTTTCAATAGTGTTTTGTAAAAGAGATTTCTTGAGTTTTTCACCACAAATTCATCCTTGTTTTTCTCACCCATACTTGAGCTTTTCATTTTATATCAATCCTGTAGGAGAGTTGTTGTGAGAGTGTTTTAGGTGATCAAACTTTTGAGATCACCAAAGTGTTCATCTTGTATTTGAGGAGGCGAACTTGCGGGTTCGCATTGTTTCGAGTGCTAGTGAGAGCTCGGTGTGGAGGTGCGACCTCGGCAAGCTAGTATACTTGCGTGTGTAGTTCTTGCGGGAATAAGAGAGGACTAGTGAGTCCAAGAGTCCTAGTATGAACTCCTTGTAGGTGTTGCGGCACCGAGTGATCCGGTGGGATCAATTGTAGCGGAAATCCTTCATAGTATTGAAGGCGGGGACGTAGAGCAAGGATGCTCGAACCTCGAAACAAATCTCCCGTGTTTGCGATTGCTCTCTCTATCTCTCACTTGTGTTTATATCTTGCATGCTTACATTGCTTTCTTCTTTATATGCTTGATATATACTTGTGCTTAAATTGATATATGCTTTGGATTGTCTGCTCACACTTGTATTCAACCAAAAATCTATAGCGGCACCTCAACTCTTATCTAGAGAATCTTGAGGAGACAGTTCAGAGCCTGTCACTAGGGATTCGACTACACTTTTAGGTTATACCTTGTGTGTTTAGCTTAATATTTTTAGTTTACTAAAATAGTTTTAATTCCGCATTAATTCATCATTAGATTAACTAGTCTCCTGTTCACCGCCCTTTAGGTGATTTCAATTGGTATCAGAGCTTGGTGGTCTTGATTTGGGTCTAACAACCTAGAGTTAAAGATCCTCTTTTTGGCTAATCACAATATTTGTTTACACACACAAGGATTTCCTGTCACCTCCCTTGTTTGATATTTTTAACATCTAAACTTGAAAAGTTAAGATGTCAATGTACCTCAAAGTCCTAGGTATTCGTGTTTATTTTGCCGCTATTAAAGATTCTTATTGTTTAACTTGCAAACATTTAGAGGCTAATGCAAAAGTCATTCATGCTTTAAAGTTAACCCTAAACGATGAATATTTGTCTAGGGTTTCTAACTTTAATTCAGCTTTTGTAGTACGGAACACTTTAATCTCCCTTGGCGAACAAAAACAATACTATGGCGGGAGTGACTCGGATGATGGAAGTGATGCTTTCAACATATGCTACATGGTCCAAGTAGATAACCCCTTGAAGTAAATTCTGAATCCGAGCTTGATGAGGATGTTGACATGTCATATGATGATCTTGCTTCATTTTGTCAACAACTATGATTTGCTCAAAAAGATAATAAAAGATTGAAAAAGAAATATGATTCAATTTTAGAAGAAAAAGATTATTTTCAAAATAAATTGGAAAACATTTCTAAAGAAAATGAAACCTTGAAAAGGGAGAATATTTTCTTGTTTTCTAAATTAAATGATTTTTGTGAAGGAAATAATTCTTTAAAAAATAAAATTAATTTGGTGAAAAAAGAAAAAGAAATTGTTTTAGAAGAAAACAACTTTTTGAAAAGAAAAAGGAAATATTTCTAAAAAGAAAAAGATTGTTGATTCTCATACTTGTCATGCTCTTCATGCTACCATTGATAAAGATGAAATTCAATTTTTCAAAAATAAAATAAATTGATTGAGCTCAACTTTGAGCAATTGTGCATTTAATCATAATAGATTGGAAAGCTTGTTTCAAAAGAAACAAGTTCCACATATTCATGCACATCACCCACGGCATACATATGCACACTTTACACATCATGATCACACTCATTCTCATGTACATGATAGAGTGTACAAATGTACACATTGCAGCCGCAAAGGCCATTTAGCAAAGTTTTGTTATGATAAGGTAAATTTTATAAATTTTGCTAATAAAAATATTTGTTCCATTTGATGCTAACCCCTGTGAACCCAAAAGAAAATGGGTACCAAAGTCCCCACCACTTGTGTTTACTGTTTGATGTAGGTGTGGGTTCTCACATGACGTGAGAGAATTGGTGCCTTGGTGGTGAATACATGGGCTAGATGGACACAAAATTGATACACCGCTATCAAGAAAGTTTGGTGGGAGGACCACCATTTTTGAAAACTTAGAGAAAAGTGCATTTGGTTTGGTAACTATCTCTAAAACTCTCATTTTTGTTTACATTCTTTTACATTCATAATTTTTAGCATGTTTTGATTTTTGTGCTTTATGAGGTAAATACTTGCTTAGAAGTAATTTTTATTAAAACTTGTGTCTATATTTGTACAAGTAGTGAGCAACAATTGATACTTATATGTTTGTACTTCATTGCTTATTTGTACTCATTACATATACATGTATAACCTAGTTTTGATGATTCTTTCATTTATACTTGTTTTGTCTATTTTTGCATATGTTTTGTTTCATGTATATGTAACTTTTGTCCAAAACTAATAACTATACATGTATACCCTTGAGTCTCTTACCTTCATGCAAATTGAATTATGGACTCATTTGTGTTTAGGATATGTATGTACATTATTAGTTTTGGATAAAAATACATATACCTTGAAGTTTATTTTTTAATGAAAAATTAATTTTTATGATTTTCTTGTTTTTGATAAAAGAAATTCATGCCTATTTTGAGCTTTATTGATTATTTTTATGAAAATACTATTCACATAATTCTTGTGCACTCACACTTTATTTGTTCACTCATGACATTATTTTCATGAGAATTTTTGAGCTTTATAGACTTCGAGTGTCAATTTTTGTGTATTTAGTACGATTCATGAGATATATATGATTTGCTTTCATATTTGAAGGATTTTTAACTAGTTTTTCAAAAATTATTTTAAACTAGTTATTTATTCTTCAGTGGGTAGAGTTTTCAAACTATGCAAAATATTTTCAAACTCTTATTTTTTGAAAATCCCTACCAACCTTTAAGGGTGGATGGTTTGGTGTCCATGCCTTGTGTGCATTATTGAACATCTATTTTTAAAATGTGCACGAGTAGGGTGGATAGTTATGAGTTAAACACATGAACTTTATGTAATTTTATCTTTATATACTCATATTTGTTTCTATATATATGTACGCTTCAAATTTCAATAATATCATTTAAATTGGTATTTTCCTTTTCATACATATATATGTTTTGATTGAGTTTGATTTACAATATCTTTACATATTTAAAGCACAAATTATGTTTATACTAAGCTTGACTAATTTTTAAATGTTAATTGGTATCTTAATGAGCTTATGCATTATTTTTAATTAGTATTTCAATTGATATCAAAATATACCTCATATTTTACCTTTTAATTGGTATCAAAAAAAATTACAATGTTTCGATTTCAATTCGAATATATACTTATATTGGTATCAATATATTTCAATTTCAATTTGTATCAATATCTTCAATTGGTATCAAAATTTCAATTGGTATCATGTTTTAGAAATCTTCAATCGGTATCTTAAAATTTTGTTTGTTTACAAGTGCTACCAAAATTTTGTTTTAAGAAATTTCAAAGTTTTGCTTTCAGTATTATCAAAATTTGTTGATATATATTGCCTATATGCAAGGAGAGCTTAACATCTCTTCTATATATAGATTCATGTTGAGTGTATCGTATATTGAGGAGCTTGACATCTTTTCTTTATGTGGTACATGTATGTAGGGAGAGCTTAACATCTCCGCTTATGCATTGTATATTATGTTTTATGTGAGTTAGGGCTTTGTCATCCCTTCTTCACGTACTGCATGTATGCAAGGGGAGCTAACTTCACGTCTCTCTTATTCATGAATGTATATCGCATATATCTTTACTGTTTGATTTGTTTTCACCCATTTGTTGATGATTTGACAAAAAGGGGGAGAAGCATTTGATGTATATATGCATGTTTATTTCATCTCCTTATTTTATATAAGTTTTGTTTATGCAAAAGGGGAGAAAATTTTGGTGAATTTATGTTTGTTTATCTCCTTGTGTATGCATATCTGTTTGTTTAGTTTTATGCACTTTATTGAACATCTTATTGTTTATTGCTATGCATGAGTTAAGGGGGAGCTTCTATGAAATTTAACTTTAATCCATATATATATATATAACTTCATGAGTTTTGTCATCATCAAAAAGGGGGAGATTGTTGGCCCAAAGGCCCATCACTCTAGTTTTGATGATGATTAACTCATGTAGTTACAGTATTAATGATCTTGTGTTTAATTAGTCTCAGATATTTGATCAAGATCTTAGTTGGCGTTTAGCTTCAACAAAGGATTTAAAGTCAAGTTTTGGAGCTAGCACATGTTGATTCAAGAACTCGCGCATCAAGATCGCATCAAGTACTCAAGAGGAGTCTAGCTCCTTGGATCAAGGTTTGGACCAAGTTAAGAAGGAGAAGAAGATTTTCAAGAGAAGACTTGTGTCATATTTGTAAGTGTCAAGATTTATTTTTAGATAAAATGTAAAGGATAGATTAGTTGGTAGATTGCTCAAGTTCATATACACTCACACACAAGATTTATATGTGTTTTCATAAAAGAGTTCTTGTTTTAAAAAAAATACCGTTCTGATTTTTAAGCTTCAAAATATACATGTATTTTTATCAAAACTATTTTAGAGCTTAATGTCAAAAACATAGATATTTCATCTCATATGTGTAGTGGATCATATCCATACACACTAAACTTCTAAAGTGTTTAAAATATCTTGTTGTTGTATTTGGAGAAGTTTTGGAAAAATCGTTTTTAGATTTGGAGATTGTTTTTAGAAAATACAGATTTTTGTTTAAGCCACAATTTCCATATCACAAAAATAGTTCAAAATATTTGTAATATGTTTTGATTTTTAATCAAACATGATTGTATTTCAAAGTATATTATAGTTATTTTTGTGAAATTTATAAGAATTTATGGGATTTTATTGAAGGTAAAAAGACTAAGTTTTAATTCTTGAAATATTGCTGACCAGGCCTTCTGCCTGTCGACCGAGCCAGAAGTCGGTCGACCGTACCGATGTGCACAAACGTGCACAGCCAAAGGCCGGTCGACCGCCAGAGAGCTTCTGCTCTCTGTAAATGGCCCCGGTCGACCGCTAGGCCATAGCCCGGTTTACGGTCGACCGACCGGTCGACCGTTTTTCCCAAAGGTCAAAAATCCGACCGTTGGCGGTCGACCGACAACAGACTTTTCTGCTGAGTTGGCTTGCAACGGCTAGTTTTTGGGAGCCTATAAAATGGGGTTCCCTTGGGCTATTTTTAACAAGATTTTAAGTGGGTTTTCAAGCAAGTTTTTCCTACATCTTGTAGTGTTTATCTCCACTTGTTTTAGAGCTAAAACTTTCATATCAAAAGGAGAGTTTTTCGAGAGTGTTTTGTAAAAGAGATTTCTTGAGTTTTTTTACCACAAATTCATTCTTATTTTTCTTACACATACTTGAGCTTTCCATTGCTATATCAATCCTATAGAAGAGTTGTTGTGAGAGTGTTTTAGGTGATCAAAGTGTGGAGATCACCAAAGTGTTCATCTTGTATTTGAAGAGGCGAACTTGCGGGTTCGCATTGTTTCGAGTGCTAGTAAGAGCTCGGTGTAGAGGTGCGGCCTTGGCAAGCTAGTGTGCTTGCGTGTGTAGTTCTTGCGGGAACAAGAGAGGGACTAGTGAGTTTAAGTGTTCTAGTGTGAACTCCTTGCAGGTGTTGCGGCACCAAGTGATCCGGTGGGATCGATTCTAGTGGAAATCCTTTATAGTTTTGAAGGCGGGGACGTAGAGCAAGGGTGCTCGAACCTCGAAATAAATCTTCCGTGTTTGCGATTGCTCTCTCTATCTCTCACTTGTGTTTATATCTTGCATGCTTACATTGCTTTCTTCTTTATATGCTTAATATATACTTGTGCTTAAATTGATATATGCTTGGGATTGTTTGCTCACACTTGTATTCAACCAAGAGAGCCATATCGGCACCTCAACTCTTAGCTAGAGGAATCTTGAGGAAATAGTCCAGAGCCTGTCACTGAGAATTCGGCTGCACTCTTAGGTTATACTTGTGTGTTTAGCTTAATAGTTTTTTGTTTGCTTAAATAGTTTTAATTCCACATTAATTCATTATTAGATTGGCTAGTCACCTATTCACCCCCCTCTAGGTGATTTCAGTGTCCTATTCCACATACTTTCACTTACAACTCATAGAGCCAGTTATTTAGAAACTAATGGAGTTCGACGAACTATGCTTAGAACGGGCCCCGTACATGCCCGGGGCAACGGTCCAGGAGTATCTGATGCTGAGACAGAACGTACCGCTAGGTATCATGACTTATTGTACACCCGAACAGGAATAGAGTATCGCAGATCCCATAGAAATAGGCCTAGGACGTATGCATACCTGACAGGAATAAACAGGAGGAGTAGGGGTGCCAGTACACCCCACAGAATCTCTGGTGACTGCCAGGTGATCCCTCAAGTATGTGGCTACGCATGACTCGATATGACCAGCATAAACATGACTATTCAGGATTAATCAGTTTCCCCCAAACCCGGTGCAAGTTATCTTATTATAATTTATTATGAAATTATCAATTTACGGGAATAGCATGAGCAGGACATGATCAGGAATTCAGGAGTACCTGAGTACATGTATAACAGGTATACATGTCACTGTATATAATACAGGATAATAGATACATAATTCCCGTAAATGTGATAATCACAGGTCAAGCGTTAATATAACAGGTGGCAGGTGATAAGTGATACCATAATAGGAGGCATGTGTCAATTAGTAGCATGTCAGGTGATAACACATCAGTTGTCAAGTGATACAGAGAGGTGTCAGGTAATAGCATGTAGATATCAGGTAATAATATGACAAGTGTTAACACATCAAGAGAAAACATGTCAAGTGATAGCGTAACAACCAAGCACAATCAAGCGGAGATTAAGCAGTGCTGGAGGTGCGGACAGTAAATAGTATTTAGCCACTTGAGCGCTTGATGGAACTACTGTAATGACTCGGCTTAAAAGGCGGTTCTAAAATCCGGCAGAGCTCTGCCTAAACGAATCTAGTTGGTAAAGCGCTGAGCGCTGAGCTTGCCTACCAGGCGTAGCTGAGAGACCTGACAGTTTAAGCGCACTCCTCTTTCGAGGAAGTAGGCGAGAGCCCAGACGCTAAAATACGCTTAGGGTCTAGGCGCACTCTCGGTAGCTACCGCAAAACCCATCAGGGTGCAGGCCTAAAACAAATTGGGTAGTTAGCCCAGGAGTGGACAGAAACCCATAATCAGTACAAGGGTACCTGCACGAGATGTTAGTACCACACGAGCATACATATAAACATGAGAATATCTAAGTTACCTTGGAGTGGTGAAGCCCGGAGGCTGGGTATAGAAAACCCGAAGGCCGAACGCAGCCCAAAGGCTGGTATAGAAGCCCGGAGGCTGAACGCAGCCCAGAGGCTGGGTATAGTACCTATAGGAGTGTTAGTATCAATTACACGCACGTAATAAGGTAATAGTGAGCAATATCGCAGGCATGGTATATGTAAAGGAAATAAACTACCTAGTACAAGCATTCGTCACAGGCATATACATGTACAATCATGGGCACTCGGCCACATACAAAACATAAGGACACCGTCCGATACAAAACACATTCAAATACAGAATAAAATACATGCCGACCCGATGAGTGATAAGAGAGCTAAACTACTTATTTGGACTCCAAATTAAGCAAATGAGTGATGTGATTTTCAACCATCAAGTCAAGTACACAAGAGAACTCATCAAGAGATTTGGGCTTGAAGATGCAAAGCTAAGTAAGACTCTCATGGTCACTATAACAAAACTTGATAAGGATGAATAAGGTATAAATGTAGATATTAAACTTTATAAAAGCATGATTGGTAGTTTAACTTATTTGATAACTAGTAGGCCGGACATTATGTTTAGTGTATGTCTATATGCTAGATTTCAATCATGTCCTAAAGAGATTCACTTAATTGCGATAAAACTCATTATTAGATATCTTAAGGGCACTGTTGGGATGGGCTTGTGGTATTCAAAAACCGGATAATTTTCTATAACGAGTTATTCAGATACCGACTATGCCGGTTGTATAGTGGATAGGAAGAACATTGGCTGTACTTGTCAATTTCTAGAAAATTGTCCTGTTGCATGGTCTTTCAAGAAATAAAATTTCGTAACCCTCTCAACCACTGAGCGGAGTATGTTGCGGCCGGGGCTTGTTGTGCATAAGTCCTTTGGATGAAATATACTCTCCTTGACTATGATTTGCATTATGACCATATTAAAATATTTTGTAATAATACTAGCATCATTCATATGATCAAAAATACAAATCAACATAGCAAGACCAAGCACATAGATATTCGATATCACTTCCTTAGAAATCACTATGAAAAAGGCGATATTGAAATTGATTATGTTTTCACCGATTTTCAACTTGCAGACATTTTTACTAAACCACTAGATTATAATAGATTTTCATTCATTTGTGGTGAGTTAAATGTTTGTATTATGAATTCTTAAGTTCTGAAACTGTTTCAAATTTTTTTTATACACGTATTTTTAAAATTAATATCTTTTTATGTTGATGTCTTTACCCTTTTTGATGCATGACAAAAAGGGGAGAGATATTTGAGTTATTAAGTTGTGTTGGTATTCTACATCCATTCTCATTACCATGCTTATGTATTATTTTTGGAGGAAAACGGATTGGAAGGATGGTAAGCTATATATGCATATTATTTTATATTGATATCATCTTTATATATGCATATATGTGTGACTTGCTTATATTCTCAAATCATTTAAAATCATAATATTTTCTTGTACTTGATATATAGCATAACTTGAGGGAGATCTTTTCCAAGCTCTTTCCTATCTTTTAAATAACTCATATGTCATGTCATCATCAAAAAGGGGGAGATCGTTGGCCCAAGGTTACAATTACCTGGTTTTATGATTTTGATGATAACAAAACATATATGATTTTAGTACTAATCAAGTTCAAGTGTTTAAGTATATTTCAGGGTTTTAAAGATTCAAGGAGTTTTCTTCCTCTTAAGGAAGGTATTGAAGACTCAAGAAGATTCAAATACGGGATTGAATTTCAAAGCACTCGACGTCACTAATGAAGAAGCCCGGTTGAAAATTTTATAGTCACCTAGAGCCTTGTAAGATATTAATTTATTAAAGTGTAGAATAAAGTTGTAATGCTCAAGAAGTTACGCCCACAAAATGCACGATTTCAAAAAATACAAGTTTCGATAGTATTGGTATTTTGCATGTTTGTTTTGATTCATGTCTCATATTTTTTCAAAATTTTATAACAAGTTTAGAACATGTATTTCATCACCTATACATTGCTACATTATCCATAAACAATACAAAATATTTTGAAAAATGTTCAAAATTCAAAATATATCCAGAAAACTGTTTCAGGCTAGAACGGCCGACGAAACGGTCGACCGGACCTTTGGCCTAGGGTGTGCACGTTTGTGCAGTTGTCGGTCGACCGACCAGTCAACCGCTACCCCTTACGGTCGACCGGCTGAGAGACCCTAACTCTTTGTTAGAGACCCGGTCGACTGGCGTTTTGGTTCTCTCTTTTGAACGGCCGAGTCGTTGACCGACCGGACGACCGGAGCTAACGACTCTTTTTTGGATGAGCTGTCGGTCGATCGGCCGGTCGACCGACAGCCTGCCAGATGGCTATAACGACTAGTTTTTGAATCTATTTTGTTTTTAGTGGATTTCAATGGTCATTTTTTGTTCCAAGTATCTAAACACGTCCCAAATGACCTGGTATGATTTACAAATGATATTTATTCATTGCCTATATATATGGGTCATTGGTTTTGGTTTTCACACAAGAAGTTTACACAAGTTTGCAAGCTTTTCAAGTTTGTTTCAAAAGAGAAATTTTTTTCTAGCTTCCAATCTTCAAGTTCTTTCTCTCCAAAGGTATTTTCAGTTGTTTTTAAAGTCTTCACATCTTTCTAACTAAATTTATTCTCTCACTTAACTTCTTGAGCTACATTTCATATCCTACTCTATAGGAAGTTGTAAGAGAGTGTTTGTGATCTTGTTAGATCACCAAGAGCTTTGTAAGCTCAATTGGCTTTGTGCTACCTCTTGCGTAGAGGGTTGAGTTGGTGGAGTTGTATACACCAGTCTTGGGTAGACCAAGTTGTAATCCCTTTGTGGAAGATCCCTTAGAGGATAGTGAAATCCTTTATAATGGTGAAGGCGGGGACATAGAGCGATGGCTTGAACCTCGAAACAATTCCTTTGTGTTTGTAATTGCTTGTGTTTTACTCTCTATTGCCTTTTACATTTCATACTTGTGTAGTTGTTCATTTTGCTTAATTCCATTACTTGCATTTCATTCATCACTTTCACTACCGGTCTATATTCATCTCAATAAGGAGGCAATTGAGCACCTCAACTCATCATCTAGAGAATCAAAGAGGAGAAGTTCTAGAGCCCTTGTAACCCCCTGATCCTTGATGTACGTATCACAGTATCAGTGCTCGATATTGCGTACAGAGTTGATTTGACCTTTTAGCGAGTCAGATTGTATTTTCTAATATTTTAGATTTTTAAAATTTTCTGAAAATTTTCTGAATTATTTTAGAAAATCTGTGTAGTCGGTGTCGACCGATACCAATAATCTGCTCTAATAATTTCACTCACAAACAGAGTTGAATTTCTGAAATCTGCTTTCATATTGTGTCTTAGAATCATATTATCTACGTATTGGTATTTTTGGAAATTTTTCTAAATTTATCAAAAAGCGGGCTAAACCGGTGTCGCCCAGTGCCGGTGAAATCTTTCAAAATTTTTAACTTGCAAACTGTACAAGATTTCTAAAATCTGATTTCATATTCCTCCTCGGTATAGTATTTTCTATTTTACAGAATTTTTAGGGACTGTTCTGGACTAGTCAAATATCAATCCAATAAAATAATATTATTAAATATTAATATAATAATTCCTTTATTTTTCTTTCCTTTCATCTTCCTTCCACACTTCTCTTTTCTCTTCTTTTTCACCAACTTAACCCAATTGCCTTCCCCTTATTCCTTTATAAACTTTCCCCCTCTCTCTTTCTCTCTCTAATCTATCTCTAATACACACACACACACACACTCTCTTTCTCATCCTCTCTTAGTCTTCCTCATAGTATCTCTCTCTCCCCCTCTCTCTGTTCAAGCCCGAGGAGGGCCTGACCCATCGTCGCGGACAGGCCAGATCGCCGGTGCCCCAGGCCGGAGCTCCGGGCCGGTGCTGGCTACGCCCCAATCCTCCTCCTCCTCCTTCCTTTCTTCTTCTTCTTCTTTTTCTTTTTCCCCTCCTACCTCTTCTTCCTATTTTTCTTCTTCTTCTTCTCTCCCCCCTCTCTCTCTCCATCTCTTTCTCTTTCCCTCTCCCTTGTTCTCTGGGCGTCGCCGTCGGCAGGGCGACGCCGCAGAGGCGGGTTGGCCGCCGCCAGCCCCTGCCCCTTTTCTTTCTCATTCTCTTTTCTTTCTCTCTCTTATTGGGCACGAACCTAATAACTCACAAACCTGACCCGTTAGCCCTGTAACCCAATAACCCATCACTTATATTAATGGGTATGGGTTGTGGATCTGAACCCGACCCAATTAGCCACCCAAACCCGCAGCCAAACCCAATAAAGATAATATTACATAAAACCCCCTGCTAAATAATATGTATTGCATTTTGAACCTCAACTATTACATATTTAACCCGTATTTTATTATTTTTAGTGTTCGAGCGAAATCTGGAGCATCCGAAGTCTGATCTGGACAATTCTGGTGCCGTTGTGATCGTGAGAAAGAGAGTTACCTTTTCAGGGATAGTTTGTGAGTGTTTTCTTTTATAAATTCTATTTTATTGTGTTTAATGAAATTGATTGATTACTTTATTTAATAAATCTTGATTATAGGTAAAGCATTACGAAGATTGTTTAATAAAGTACAGTTATCGATAAATCACTGTAATTAGAACATACATGATTATTCATTAAACATAAGCGATAACATAATCATAATTGATTTTAGTTCTTGATTTGTTATAAATAGATGAAATGTCTAAATATTGAGATTAATAAGTTAATAATTTTAATAAATAAATTAGCTAATAAATAGATAATGAAAAGAGATAAATGTATAGAAAAATGTATGTAATAATTTTGTAATCTTGATCATATTAATAATATTGTAACCGCTATTACAAATAGGGATACCTGATACTCGATTATATGGTATGATCACCGTTACCTGACTCACACTAGACACTGTTACTACATGTACTCGTAATCGTTACTCGAACATTCTAGCATATTGGATATTGTATTTTCTATATACCCATTACAAGATATTATTATTCACAGATACTGATACACTGACACTATTATTGCATGTTATTGAATCACTGATACGCGGACACGTTACTGCATTGAATATTGTTACATGGATACTCTGTACACTATTATTTCTTATTCATGTCCCACTAGTACATGGATACTCCAATTCACAGAATACCGTCATTTCTTATATTGATATCATCGTTACATGGATGCTCGGTACACATTTATATTATGTTTATACATCACTGTTACACATGCATTGATTGTTTCTATATTCTTGTCATATAGATCACCGTTCATATTACATGTATTCTTATTGCATGTGTATTCCTGTATTCCCGTTACACGATTGTATCCCGGTACTGATATTGATATTCCCGTTACTGGATACATGAGTTGTTGATATGCGATGTGTGGAACTAAGTGCCACTGGATCCAAGCCACGGGGGCCACTTCTAGAATGCCACATCTGTTATTTCCCGTTTTCTGTTATCTTATTTTATGCTATCAACAGAGCTCATGTCCTGTTATCATCTTACATGTACCACGCACTGTACTTGTTCTTGCTACGCTGTGTACTTTAAATATAATAAAGATAACTTGGGAATGGGGGAGACTTGGCGGTTGATTAGATCTTATCGGGTGGATGTATTGGATCCATATTTATCCCACTGCAGGGGATGGTAGTGCTGCCTACCTATTGTATATAGCTCCATGAGCTCATGTTTCCCGTTTCCTGCTCCTCTCTTAGCAAGGGCCTTGGTCTAACAGCGAGGGGTTTGTTTAAGTCTGTGATCTCGGGTATGCACGGGATACATCTACCCGATAAGAGTTCCTCGACCATTTGGTTTCCAAGTAACATAATAAAATGGTATAAATAATAGTCACGTCGGGAATGCTTGTTATTTGGTCATTCTCTCGTTTGGATAATGGTACCCGTAGGCCATGTCCGGGTGGGTTCGACTAGAGTGCGGGCTCCAGTATAAACTGCCAGTGGTATGAGATATTGATGGAGAATGATTAAAATATCAGGCGATACTGATTGTTATTATTATATAAATCACATGACATGCTCGACACATGTATATTATTGTCCCTTTTTATTTGTCACTATTCCTAATATATTATCCATAATAATGTCACCTGTCACATATACTTTGAATTGCAAACATTCTGCTTTATGTATACCTTGCAGACATCATCACTGTATATTCACAATATAGTAGTATGGTTATGTTGCATACTGCACATCTGCATGTTTATTTCTATCACATCACCACTTTACAACATTATTTTTTATATAAAACTGGATACCACTGTAGGCATAACCCGATGATAACATGCTAGGTAGCGATGGTATTAAAATACGACATTTTTATATTTCTTAAATTTATCTTATATGGCATCACTGATACATAAACATGTATTATATATACTATTATCGTGCCTGTATTATTATAGTACATATTACTGCTTCCTTCATTTTATCACTCACTGGGTCGCTTTCTGACGACTCTAGATTTGCGTGCCCAGTTTAGAGATCCGAGTTATCGTATTGTCAGATATTTCATTGGATCCACATAGAAGACTCGTCATCGATACCATTCATATGTATCTTTATTATTTAGCCTTTATTTTCTTATTTATTAATATTTCTATATCTCTCATGATCACTGACCCCTTTTGCAGGTATTCTTGCACTTATTTCATGCTGGAATTATTGTAAATATTGTATTTATTCCCTGTACTAAAGCTTAGTGTACGTACGTGAGGGTATCTCCGCCCCGCGTATGTACGTCGCCTTAATGTCCCCGTATCCGTGGGATCGGAGCGTTACCGCCCTTCACGGGGAATTTGGCTTCAATTCTTGTTTTGAGTGACCGTTTGCATATTTCATTATATATAGTATTAAAATAGCATTTGATGAGCAAAACACACATTCACCCTCCTCTAGGTGTATTTCACAATTATATGTCACAGATGAGGTTATATATAACATGATGGACAAAGAAACGACTAAGAATTGTGGCAAAGGTTAGAGACACTGTCTATGACGAAAAGCCTCTCCAACAAGTTGTATCTCAAGAAACATCTATTTGGGCTATGCATGAACGAAGGAAAAGCGGTGTTGGAGCATCTAAACTTTCTTCAAACCATGTTGGGCAGCCACTTTGCTTTCCATGGTTATTTTGTCCGAGGCGGTGGCGACCAAAACCTCCTCACAATGCTCCCCGACCTTGCTCCGCCTAGTCCTAAACATCATTCCAACTACGTACATCAAGAATGAAGCTATAGCATAGCCAAACCATTCTCTGTATTATCTCCAAACATAGAATTAAGACCATACAAACCAAAATACTAGCCAAGTTCATAGCGTACTATATCATTAAGTCATTATGAAAAATATCGGTTAGTTGTGTTGTATTGTTGCACGAAATAAGCAAATCAAATATATAAATATAACTTTCTTTATGTGATGACCAGGATAATGGCAAGTACAACCATATATACCATAGGTCTCTTCCATTTAATGATGCTTTAGACCAAAGATGGGACATCAGTAAGTGGACTTAGTAGCTCTTATACATCCCAAACCATTTGATAAATGAGTTAACCGAAAAGTAAAAACCTAAAAACTGTATAAACATATGAGAACATCATACATACATACATGCATACGTACACATATATTTGAAAAATTGCATCTTACCACAAGTATGAGAAGGCTATCACTAATTCCTTCCTCTTTCATCGCTCCAATCGTAGCTTTAGCAATATCGGCCTCTTTTGTTTCCTCCTTTACTTAATCAGATATTTTTTTCCAGAAAGCGGGAGTCCCCTCTATTAGGATTTTGCCTTGTTTTCAAAAGAAGATAATGGTCCAAGAAGATCCAATCAAGTTGGAGAAGATGGTGTCTTGAAGTAAGAAGAAACAAACACAGATGGTGCTGATTAACTAACTAGTAAGGTCTATTAGTCGACTAACACACAAGCCTAGTTGATAGTAGTCGACTGGGGCAGATACAGAGGCAATAAACAAATGAGCAGTTTACAGTAGTCGACTAACTTGATGCATTAGTCAACTAATTTAAGCAATTAGTCGACTAGTCATATTGCCTAATCGACTGATAAAGATATTTTCTGAAGCAGAATCAGTTTCTTTTTCAGGCGCCGGTTTTCTTTTTGGTGGAGTACGAATAGGATTCAGTTTCTATTTAATGAAAGTTTGTTTTTAAAGATTAAAGGGTTTAGAATTCTTCTAGATCAAGAAAATTAACTCCCAATAAAATTGATCAAGATTATTCAAGCATTCAAAGGTCAAGTTCATCTCATAGTCTAAATAATAGTTGTTATTATGAAATTCTATAAATAAAAGTTATAACTCAACATTGTATACACAGAAAAGTACATAAAAAGTACAGAGAAAGGTGAAGAACACCAAGAAAGTCAAGAAAGAGAGGAGCAATGTAAAGGCGCATATAGATAAAGTAATATCTAGGTCTAGATTTAAGAGGAAGGTGGATACTTTTGTTACATTAAGAGAAAAATTAGATCTCTTTGTATCAAGTTATTAATAAAATTCTCTCAAGTTCTCTCCCCGTGGACGTAGGCTAAGTTTGAGCCGAACCATGTTCAATTCTTGTATTCTTTCTTATTACTTTTTTTCTAGGTATTACTAGTTTGCTCTATAACAAGTTTTCATTTTACAAGTATATTCATATTGTCAAGTTTCGCATATGTCGATCCTGTGATTAATAATTATTATCATAGCATATCAAGTTCTTCAACAGTGGTATCAAAGCTAAAGGTTATCGAAGGGTGCTATGTCGAAGATAGAAAGTTATACGACAAAGTTCGAGGTCAAAAGGTTCAATGGCAAAGAAAATTTTGGCTTATGATAAAGGAGAGTGAAGGCAATACTAGTGCAAAAAGGTCTTCACAAGATCTTGCAATTGCATGGTAAGTCAACAAAACCTGCAAGTATGTCAAACGAGGATTGGGAGAAGACGGATCTAAAAGCAGCAAGCACGATCCAACTATGTCTCACAGATGAGGTTATGTACAACATGATAGATGAAGAAATGGCTAAGGATTGTGGTAAAGGTTAGAGACATTGTATATGACGAAAAGCCTCTCCAACATGCTGTATCTTAAGAAATAACTATATGAGCTACACATGAATGAAGAAAAAGCGGTGTTGGTGCGTCTAAACTTCTTCAATAAAGTCATCAGTAAGCTTCTAACTGTTGATGTCAAGATCAACGAGGAGGATAAGGTGCTGATACTTCTCAGTTTGCTTCTATAGTCATGTGATCACATCGTCGCCATCATGCTCTATAAGAAAACTCTCATCTTGGAGGAGGTCACATCAACTCTCTTATCTAATGAGATTAAAAAGTCAAATCAAGAGGAGCAGACAGGATCGGGCTTGGTGGTCACAGGGAGGAAAGGAAGAAGTGAAGAAAAGAAAGGTCTGACCTCATCAAAGGTGTGTCACTTTTGTCACAGGGAAGATCATTGGAATAATGACTGAAAACATCGGCAAGAGTGGCTAAAGAAGAAAGAGTAAGCTGCCGAGGCAGATGTAGTATTGAGCGGTGTAGAGGACACTGAAGTACTAATAACTATCTATGGAGATAACACTTCTCAAGGTAAAAGATGGATATTTGATTCAGGCAGTACAGTTCATGTATGTTCTCAAAAGGAGCTGTTCAACTTCCTGATCGTAAAGAAGGAATGAACTATCAAGATGGTGGATAGTTCGGCTTGCAAAGTCACCGGCACTGGGACAGTCAAGGTTACAGAAAGAGATAGGATGGTGTGCGCTCTGAGGCGGTCCGATATGTCCCGGAGGCACGATATAATCTAATGTCCATATAGGTGCTTGACAAAGAAGGATGTTAGATCCAGGCGCAACAAGGCATCGTCACAGTTAGCCAAAGAGGCTGGGTAATACTGAAAAGAGAGAAGTGTGGAGGGATATACAAGCTTAAGCAAGAAAACTCAGTTAAAGGTGAAGTTTCAAGTATAAGCTTGAAAGGGAGTTCGTTGCAAGATAGAGCTTCAAGGAAGACTGTAACGGGAAGTGAACCGGATCAAAGTGTTGCAGGAAGGAGAAATGGTGCATTTGGGTATGGCCCGAGATGGCCCAAACTATGGTGGTAAATCAGCCAAAGGCCCCAGAGAGGGAGGCAAGAGTTAAAGACTTTATGACACAGTTACAACCAAGAAAATAATCAAGGTAGTAATCCAAATCTCAAAGTATTTTACTGGAGGCTTGAAAAATAAGTCAAGGTGGAGATTGTTAGGATCTTGTCTTGTTTTCAAGAGGAGATGATGGTCCGAGAAGATCCAACAGAGTTGGAGAATATGATGGCTTGAAGCACGAAGAAGCAAACCCAGATGGTATTGATTAGTGGACTGGTGAGATCTATTATTCAACTAACTCGTAAGTCTAATCGACTAATTTGAGCAATTTATAGTAGTCGATTAATTTGGTGTATTAGTTGACTAATTTGAGCAATTAGTCGACTAGTCATATGGCCTAGTCAATTAATATGGGTGTTTTCTGAAGCAGAATCAGTTTTATTTTCAGATGCCAGTTTTCTTTTCTGGTGGAGTACGAATAAGATTTAATTTCTATAATGAAGGTTTGTTTCTGAAGATTAAAGGGTCTAGAATTCTTCTAGATCAAGGAGATCAACTCCTAATATGATTAATCAAGATTCTTTAAGCATCCAAAGGCTAAGATCTTCTCATGGTCCAAATAGGAGTTGTTATTATAAAATCCTATAAATAAAGGTTACAACCCAGCATTGTAAACACAGAAAAAGTACAGAGAAATGTGAAGAATACAAAGAAAGTTAAGAAAGAGAGGAGCAAGGTGAAGGTGCACAAAGATAAAGTAATACTCTTGTATTCTAGGTCTAAATTAAGGAGGAATGTGGATACTCATGTTGCATCAAGAGGAAGCTTAGATCTCTTTACATCAAGTTATTAATAAAACTCTCTCAGGTTCTCTCCTCGTATAAATAGGACAAGTTTGAGCTGAACCACGTCAAATCCTCATGTTCTTTCTTATTACTCTTTTTTCTAGGTATTACTAGTTTGCTTTACAACAAGTTTTCATTTTGTAAATATATTCATATTGCCAAGTTTATAAGTCGGTCCTAAGAGTAATAATTGGTATCATAACATATCAAGTTCTCCAACACCCTCTTTGCTGATCAATGGCTCTTCAAGCCCTTCTTTGATCTGCATACTTGAGATAGTTGGATAGTACATGCCTAAGCTCTTTCAGACAGAGGTCGCACTGCAAGGATGCATGCTATTTGTCTTCTTTAAGCTACTCGATAATTCTTCCAGCACATGGTCCCCCTTAGATAAGTCATCAAACAAGGAGATGGTTAGGAAGTTAGTAAAGCTGGTGGTGCTATTCTTAGCATCTCTCTTGGTGCACGGAGCCTTGTTATCCCCAAAACAATTTTTGAATTTATCTCTCGTGCTTGTAGAGGTGATTCTATGTTGAATTGTGATGCGAAGTGGTGGAGTAATATGACTTCTTTTGTAAGCACAAGCCAGTGATCACGTCTGATGGAACTTGTCATTTCTGGAGACTCTATAATTACAGGTTATGATCTGCAAAATTACCGAATACTTTGAACATGACACCCTTATGTTTCGGAGAAACAATCAAATTCCTTTGAATAATTCAAGAAAAATATAAATTTCTGTATTATTATACATTAACCCAATTAGCTTCTACTTTAAGCATGCTTCTTTAGTACACAAAGTTATGTTTCACAACTAGGTATCTCTTTAAAAGGTTCCAACGAAGGCACTTTATCCAAGCAATGCATGTATATTTATAAGATTTTTTATGCATTTTAAATCTTAATATAGTGATATTAACTCCAATTTATAAGTTTTACAAGCTCTAAATTCTTTAACCTCCATCCACTGAAGTGGGAATAAGAAGCATCAAGACCTATGCATAGAGAGGGGACAAACTCTTACAACTGGAGAGGACTCATATGCGATAGCTTTGTCAAACAAGGGGCACCCCAACGACCAGTTGAAGCTGCTTTCACTTGATGCTCAAAACACGCAATTGACAAGTCGATCCTTAAAGTAAAGCGCCTGATTCGTCAAAGTAAGTCTTCCTGACATAATCATCACAACATCAAAATAATAAGAGTAAATTTCAAAATTTTGATGCATCATATTGATTAATACATTTATTTAAATTAGTATTTGGTAAGTGCTTTGCATGTGCATGGCCTAAACTGGCTCATACATCTTTTCAAAGCCGTGGTAGATGGTTGGATTCAAATCCTCTCATTTGCATTAAAATGAAGGATGGTCCAAGTCGACAATCTTAACCATGTATTATTTTGTGGATGATTGTGAATTTTCCTGAGTGTAAAATAGATATGAGCACAGTTCACAAGATTGAATCACAACCATTCATCAGGATAACAAACAATTGAGATTGTAAACTTGGTCCGTCATCTAATTTTAGGGCAAAAGAGATGATCCAAATTCCGCATGCATGAGGGCCATGCCCACCTCTCACATCATATATAGATAAACATTGGATTTAAATATCTCTTAAAACCTTTAAACGGATAGGAGCGAATACAAATGCAGACCTGGCCAAATCACTGTTTGAGTGCTAACAGTTTCATCCACATGCAATATGAACTCATCTTCTGCAAGTTCAAATCCTATTGGTGTTGATTGTTTCTGCAAGAACTTTATACACCTGAGCAATTATATAATCAGTCAACAAAATAAATGTGTTTGATAATTTGAAAACATATTATCCTTGACTACAAGACGCATCTATAACTGGTATATTGTATAAAGCAATTTCTTATGTTCAAATGCAAAATGTTGATTTCTTTTTCTCTCATGAGAGACTACTATAGATTATCCATGTTAGCAATTTATGCTGAGTTTAGCGATAAGAAGTTCAATTGTTTCATTGATGATCGAGTTCGTAATATTTGTACATGTTGCTCTTGCATTGAGATTTGACATATTGTAATCTTGTCTGTTTTGACTTTATATTTAAATAGCAACTGCATTAAAATTTGCAGTCACAGGAAGTGATATGCTAATAATAGAACGTGATAAACAAGCATGAAAGGCGACTAACTTGTCCGTTTCTATAAGAAACTATCATAAGCGGGAAATGGAGCCTGCTTGCGATCAGAGCCGCGAGGGTTTCAAACGTGAATCGTGCATTGACAACATCAGCTATGAGAGAAAACAAGAATCCTAACCATATAAATGCTTCCTCTCCAACACTTCCTTCTTCATTCACCTACCATATTTATGAAGATAGACAACACTAATGTTAAAACCAATGAAGAACTATTCAAACATAGAAGTATAATAATGCAAGTAATAACGTTAGACGTGATACTTACAAGAAGTGGCATGATGTCTGAATAAAAAACAGGAATATCACATTGAATTGGCCTTCATTTCCCATTAGATGTTCATGTTTATCTTCTGCTTCTTTCGCAATCCCTTCCTATATGATACAAGTGGAGAAAATGATAACAAATTATAATACATATCATTTCATAAATATTAGTAAGAAAGTGGTAAGAGGTGTTGTTAGAATAACATTGACACTTGCACATTTCGACATGTTCTTTTTTGCCTCACTGCCTACGCACTGAGGGAGGAGGGGATGGGTACTGATTTTTTCATGTAATAACGTGTACTACTCACCTCACTCGTGAACTTGAAGGAGTTGTTTCTTGTAATAATGTCAGTACTTGGTCAATAACTAATATTCAAAGGAAAGATGTGATGTGCACCGAATAAGACTGTTCATTAGCGGAGCTGGGGCGCTCCCGAACCAGCATCATATCAAAAGTTAAATGGCTCAGAGATCCATCATTGATTGTTTCCCCAATGTTACCACATAGATTCTCAAGGACTTTTGTGCTGCAAAATTCTACTAACATCTTGAATAATTGTCCACTTCAGGCTTCAGTCCCACAAGACAATCCACTGAAGTGTCCAATGTCCTGCATTGGTAGGAATTATGTTATTGCTGCTCATTGCATTGAATACTTAAGACATCTCTTTTAATTTTAGAAAATCACACACACACACAATATAGTGTAAATTTCTACTTCTCTTTCTCCAAAATCGTTTCTATCACTCGAACATGAGTTGCTTACCTTAATATACCTAGGAACCACCTTTGACTCTAAACATAGGCACATCTTGTCTCCAATCCACTCAATCACCAAATCGGAATAAACTCACGCATGAATATATGGTTCACATAAAACAATGTTCCTCCTAATATCAAACTTATACAAGAAGAGAGGTTAATAAGTGATCAGAAATGGATGCATACACCTTACTTAGCAATTATTGATACTAGAAAGCTTAACGAGGGATTGAACTATAGCAACAGAGTTTCTATTTGATGGAGCTCACTTTCTGGCCTCAATGAAACCGACATACTAGGCCTAGCATTACATAATAATTCTAAAATCATCTTACTGTTTATCATGTACAATTACTTGGTTCAAGAAATTTCCACAAAGTTAAGGTCCTGTCAGATCCTTCTAACTCAAAACTACATGACATCTCAGACCAAACCCTTTTCCCCAAACATGTGTGCATAAATGTTGCTTTTCTGAAGAAATGCCCCTTACTAAAGCTGAATGGAAGAAAGTTATCCATAAAACTAACCACCAAAAGTATGAGATAAATGCTATGTCATTTTGTATATATGTTGTGGCATAACAAACATCAAATATTGTCCCACCTTTCAACTCATACCGTTACCCCTAAAGTGAATTAGTCAAAAATCAGTATCATATGCGGGTGCGCCGTATATAACAGCCATCAAATTAAATCATAGTTTGCACTTCTAAAAGAGAAAATTCTTTGGGAAACTCCAAAGTTGCACATTCTTATCTAATGCTACTTAGGGTAATAAATTGCTTGTAGGGAAGTCCTTAAGGAGGTATGAAGTAATAGTAATACAAACCGTAAATGTAAGAGACTAAGTAGCACATGGAACCGGGTGCCACAGATGCGGTGGGGACCAAGTCGAATCCATGGGAGCATGTTCATATCAACGAGTTTGTCTATAAATGACACGAGATAATATGAGTAGAACATCCATCCCAGTGAAGTAAAAAGTGAGTAGTGACTGCAAACAGTTTCATACTGTGCTTGGTATGTAATGGTTCAAATAATCTCACATGTTAGTGTTATTGCATGATCTAGACTGCAAGATGGTCCCCCATTCTTCTGCTCAGCCTCAACAATGAGGTTGAAACTACTTGAATTGCGTCAATCAACCCAAGATCGATAGCTCTTCAAATTCGATCAAAGTTCCCACGTCAGGAAGCCAAACACTTCATGTGGATGCCTTCAAGAAGCCAAGCTGACCCCTGGATGGGAGCATTAGCTCCATACACGCTGAAAAAGGCTAAATTGGATATGTTTCATTAAAAACTTGTTTCTTTACTAATTTTTTCTAATCAAATATAATTTTTTTTGCATGATTGAACTGTTTTTCATGGAAGATTTGCAACTTTCCAATACTAATAACTATTAAGCCTTATTATGAAGGGTTAGCCTCATGTTAAGAAAAAATATTTTCCTACACTCTTTCAACCTACACAACCTATAGACAACACCTGTGGATTCCGTGAATGATATTGATTTTTTTTTGATGATGGGGACCCGCATGTACTATTGCTCCAGTGTAGAAAAGCGTAGGTTTCAAGCATGTGGAAAAAGTATTTCTTCATAACTAATATAGGCTTTTTAATAGTTCGATCTACACGTTGAAAGTGCTGGATAGTTCGCTACATGAAAAACACCTTATTTTTTTCAATCGGGTGCCTATACTTAACTCTGCCCCTTTTATTACATTCATCAACATTTTAGCTTAAAAAACACACAGAAATTAAGAAAGAATTACCAAAAAAGCCTAAATCCTAGACACTAACTTCTAACCTACTTAATATTTATCATTGCTATTGTCTTCTATCAAGGTTGACAAATTGTTTTTATTTTTAGCTTAAATAATTTTCCTGAATAAATTTCAGAACTTAACTTTTTCTTAATAATCTTCCTTGTATTAAAGCAATCTTTACTCTCTAACCAACGTCTAACCTATACTTTTATCAATCTCATATGAATTAAATAAGCTCACAACATACACACAAAATTCCATATTCAATCATATGACAACAGATTCATATGCACATAAACCCCCTTTTTGAGTTAAAAAATCTATTAAACATATGACATATATCCTTTAAACACTTTTATTTATTCTGGGGGAGAGAACTTCTGTAACGCCCCGATCCTAAAGATACGGAGACGTTATGGCGACGTACATACGCGAGGTGAAAACACGCTCACGCGTACGTTAAGCCTCAATACAGTATATTAACTCCATATAGTCATGAGTTCCAGTATGAAACGAGTACAAGAATACCTGCAGAAAGAGGTCAGCGATCATAATAGAAATGAATACTAGGGACAAATAAGATAACAGAAATAAATCACCAAGATACCTATAAAGAGTCTCGATGAGGAATCTCCTATGTGACTCCAAGGCACTATCTGATAATACGGTATCTCGGATCTCCAACCTGGGCATGCAAACCCAGGGTTGTCAGAAAGCGACCTAGTGAGTGGTAAAATGAAGGAGGTAAAAATATATACAATAGTAATAAAAGCACGATGATAATATATAATACATAATGTGGGACTAGTGATACCATATGATAAGGATATAATAAGCAGTAGAAATAGATAAACATGTCATCTTTTATTATCATCACTACCTTGCCGGTTATCATCGGGTCATGTCTGTAATTGTATCCAGATTATAAAATGATGTTGTCTAGTGGTGACATGATATAAGTGAACATGCAGGTGGGCATATGCAATATGAATAGGCAGGTGGGCATATGCAATATGAACATGCAGGTGAGCATATGCAATATAACCATCATACGGTGTCGTGCATATACAGTCATGATGTCTGCAAGGAATACAGGAAACAGACCATATGCGATGCATAGTATACATGTACATGAATCGCATGGTACCACATGAAATGTAACGAATATCAGAAAATGTAACATGATATACATGTGACATGATAGCGAATAACATATCAGCAATTGTAACAATTACGAAGAGACAATAATATACATGAGTAGAGCATGTCATATGATTTATACAATAATAACAATCAGTACCACCTGGTATTTTAGTCAATCTCTTCCAGTGTCCCATACCACTGGCAGTTCATACTGGAGCCCGCACTCCAGTCGAACCCATCCGGACATGGCCTACGGGTACCATTATCCAAACGAGAGAGTAACCAAATAACAAGTGTTCCCGACGTCACTATTGTGTATACTGTTTTATTATGTTACTTGGAAACCCATGGTTAAGGAGTTCTTATCGGGTAGGTGTATCCCGTGCATACCCGGGATCACGGCCTTAAACAAACCCCTTGCTGCTGAGACCAGGGCCCTCCGCTAAGAGGGGAGCATGAATCAAGTAACAAGAGCTCATGGAGTAATTGGTAGGTAGCACTACCGTCCCCTGCAGCGGGAAAACAATATGGATCCAGTACATCACCCGATAAGATCTAATAAACCGTCGAGTCTCCCCCATACCCCAGTTAGATTTATGATCTGATATATCAAGTATACAATGTAACCAGAACAAATACAGTACATGATACGGGTAACATGGTAACTGGACTTGAGCTCTGTTGATAGCATAGAACGATATAACAGGAAACGGGAACAATATAACGGGAATATAACAGGAAACGGGAACAATAGATGTGGGATTTCCCACAATCGCATATCAACAGCTCTCATGTTCAGTAACGGGAATATCCATATCAGTAATGATAACATGACACAATAATACATGTAATATAAACGGGGATCCATATATCAAGAATAAAGAAATCATACATGCATGTACACTTGTGCGGTGAACATATGTAGCATCATTGTCTGTGTAACGAGTATCAGTGAAGTGGTGCATGTAGATATATATATATATCAGTAGGACATGAATACGAAATAAGAGTGTGACGTGTCATAGTATCGGTGCAACATGTACATGTAATAACAATGGCTCGTGTCTAATATCATGTACCGTGCACTACCGTATCCGTATAGTGATGCTAACAATAAGATGACATGCGGTACTTATTCGTGTACTAGTGGAAAATAGTGGTGTAGCCATAAGTCTGCGGAGCACTAATCCATGTAATAACAGTGGTCCATGTATCATGTAATACCATGTCCTGTGACTTACAGTAACGGTGTCTAGCATGCATGTCTAGTAATAGTGTAGTGTCATCGTATATCTGTGGATCAGTATGCATGGAACGTGACTGTGATACAATACATGTCATAATAGCCCGAGTGTCAGTGGCGGTGCAGGTAGAAAGACTGTGTCCGAGTAGTCTATGGCAGTATTTAAATCAGGAATTACCTAACAATCCTGCCTGTCTAATCATTACCAGATAGTTACCGTATTTTATCCATAATCAAGATCTATCAATCAATGTCACTAACCATGATAAAATATAATTTATAAAATAAAAACACTCACAAACTAATCACGGGAAGGTAGCTCTCTTTCCTCCGATCGCAACGGATCTAGAATCGTCCGAATCGGAGTCTGGATGCTCCCGATATCGCCCGAACGCTAAATCATAACAAAAAGGATAAATACGTAAATAAAAATATTGTAAACGCAAATACTGAAAAGTACCAGGGGGTTTTCTATAAACTTACCTTTATTGGGTTTTGGATGCGGGTTTGGTGAGATAACGGGTTGGGTTTGAATCTAATACCCAAACCCATAACTTAAGTTATTGAGTACGGGCTAATGGGTTTCTTAGTTTACCCCTTAACCCACAAATGGGTTAATGGGTTTGGGTTCCAACCCAAACCCATTAAGGGAATAAAGAAGAGGAGCAGCAGCTTGCTGCTGCTGACTCTCTTGCGCGGCCGGCCGGCCAGCCCAGCTGGCCGGCGGCGGCTGGGGCCCGCCGGCGGCGATCCCGGCCGCCGGCGGCGCGGCCGTCGGGCTGGGAAAGAGGGTGCGAAAGAGAGATGGAGAGAGAGGGGCGAGGGGGTTAAGGATGGGAAGAAGAAAACAAAGGGGAGTAAGAGGGGCCGGCGCCTGGAGGGGCGTCGGGCGCTAGCGTTGCGCCGGGCCGGGAGCGGCAACCCCGGGCAGGGGCGCCCACGGCGCCTGGCCACGGGGAAACGGCGGTGGCACGTCGGCCACCGGCCGCGGACATGGGTTCGAGCTCCACCGGAAGGGAGAGAGAGAGGAAGAGAGAAATAGAGAGAGGAGGGAGAAATTAGAGAGAGAGGGTGGTAGTGAGAGACAGTTTTTATGAATTAGAGAGAGATTTTTATAAGAGGGAAAGAAGAGAGAGAAAAGGCGGTGGTGATGGGTCAAAGGCGGTGGGAACGGCTTGGGGAAGAAGAAAGGGGAAATAAGAGGAAAGAAAAGAATTTAAAGAAGTAAAATAATATTATTTAATCCGGCCCAAAATTCGACTAGTTCCAAACGGTGCCCAAAAATTATAAAAATAGAGAATATTACGCTGAGACGTAATATGAAGACGGTTTACAGAAATTCAATCCGGTTTGCCAATTAAAAATCCCGGAGTGTCTCGCCGATACCGGGCGACACCGGTTTGGCCAGATTTTTGATAAATTCAGAAAAATCTCCAAAATACCCTAAGGTAGATAATATGATTCTAAGACACCTGGTGAAAGTGGATTCTTAAAATACAACTCCGTTTGTGAAATAAAAATCGGAAGGCCGTTATTGGTATCGGTCGACACCGACTACGGACATTTTCCGAAATACTCCAGAAAAATTCCAAAAAATCCTGAAAAATCTAAAATATTAGAAAATAATTTTTAAAACTGAAATCGGCTCAATCGGACTACTACAGAGGTCAAATCAATTTTGTACGTCGTATCGCATACTGATACGGTGATACGTACACCGGGAAGCATGGGGTTACAACTTCAGTGGCATAAAAAAAGAGGAATAAAAACATTAACTGATATTAAAAATTGGTGGTTATATACTGAACGCCTCTCTGAAGCAGATCATTGGCAATGGCGGAAATGTGCTTGCTCATTTTCCTTCTCTCTCCCCCCTCTAGTTCTAGATTTGGGATGAGTTTTCTCACCGATTAATTCAAGCTCTGTAACCCCCTGATCCCCGGTGTACGTATTACCGTATCGGTACGCGATACGACGTACAAAATTGATTTGACCTCCGTGGTAGTCCGATTGAGTTGATTTCAGTTTCAAAAATCATTTCCTAATATTTTAGCTTTTTCAGGATTTTCTGGAATTTTTCTGGATTATTTTGGAAAATCTCCGTAGTCGGTGTCGACCGATACCGATAACCGACCTTCCGATTTTATTTCACAAATGGAGTTGTATTTTGGGAATCCGCTTTCACCATGTGTCTTAGAATCGTATTATCTACGTTCGGGTATTTTTGGGGATTTTTCTGAATTTATCGAAAATTCGGCCAAACCGGTGTCGCCCGTATCGGCGAGACACTCCGGGATTTTTAATTGGCAAACCGGATAGAATTTCTGGAAACCGTCTTCATATTATGTCTTCAGATAATATTCTCTATTTTCTGTTGGCCCAAAGGCCATTATCCCGTTTATTTTGATGATAGCAAAACATATTTAGTTATGTATTTAATAATCTTGATTTGAAGTATTTCAGGTTCAAGAAACAGATTTTGACAACTCCGCTAAAAGACTCACAATTTTGGAGTTTGCCCAACATTTGCATTCCCAAGCTAAAGCACATAGGAAGCTTCGGAATTTGCGTTGAAGAAAAGTTCAAGAAGAAGATCAAGACTTGCTAAGAATTCAAGATTTGTATTTTTTATTTTGTTTTTAGATATTTTGTCAAAACTAGATAGTAGAAGTAGAGATATGGGATATCACACACACACACACATTTTCTAGAGTGGTTTATGGCTTCATAATTTTCAATTCCAACTTAGCTTTTAAAGAGAACTTGTTTTGGAAATAAGCTTTTAGAAAAAGATTAGTTTTGGAAAAACATTTTGTGGAAAAACAAGTTTTATCAAAAGAATTTTTGTCAAACTATTTTTACATGATAGTAGTATGACACATGCTCATACTCTATGCTTTTACAAGTCCAAAATATTTAACCCAAGACCCAAAACCAAAATTCCAATATTTCAGGTTCTGTAAGTTCTGATTTTTCAGAACTTCACAGTGCCCGGTCGACCGGCACTCGACCGGCACTCGACCGGCATGCACAATTTGTGCATGTGCGTATCAGTCGACCGGGACTCGACCGATACTCTACCGGCCCCCAACCTGCTGCTCTCTGGAAAGTATCAGTCGACCGGGACTCGACCGATACTCTACCGGCCCCTCAACCTGCTGCTCTCTGGAAATGCCAGTCGACCGACCCAGTCGACCGGTGAGCCCCAACGGTCGGATTTTTGACCGTTGGCGGTCGACCGACCCGGTCGACCGGCTGTCTGTCAAAAGTTCTGACAGACCCAACAGCTATATTTTCTGACTCTTTGACTTTTGGGATTTGTCTCCAACGAATCTCTTGAGCAGTTTTTGACCCCTATAAATAGGTGGTCACTTCATATGAAATGACTAATGTTTTTAGAGCTATCAAGTGAAATTTGACAAGTGTTGTGAAAAGATTTTCCAAAGTTTTCAAAAGAAAAGATTTTTCTCCAAAGCCTAAATTTCCATCACCTTTCTTGGAGCCTATTCCTCTACTTCTCTCTAGTTTTGCACTACACAATCCCATACTTTAAGTCTACTATTTGGTTCTAGGATTGTGCTTAGTGAGCTATTTGTAAAAGTGATCAAGTGTGATCACTTCCATTGTAATTGAGTGAAGTTGTAGAGGCATCGGCCTCAAGGCGAGCTAGTGTGCTCAAGGTGGTGAAGTGTCATCACGGGAGACGGACAAGTGTTGTCCTTGTATTGTTGATCCGGTGGGATCCTCAATAGTGGAAATCCTTCAAGTGTGAAGGCGGGGACGTAGAGCGTGGCTCGAACCTCGGAAACATATCGGCGTGTTTGCGTTTGCTCAAATTTCTCTAACTCTATCTCCTTTATTACTTGCAATTTTACATTGTCCATTACTTGCAAGAAATATTGTATTGTGCTAATTGTTTAGAGTTAATTTTTTTTAAATTCCGCATAATTGCCATTATCATATAGCCATCATCTATTCACCCCCCCTCTAGGTGATTTCAATTGGTATCAGAGCCTAACCCTACAACTTAGGTCTAACAACCTTAGGGAGATCCTTTAGTTGGCTATATACATTTGTTGCATTTATTATATATTGTGCATTTTATTCATCATACATGGCATCTCTAGATTTTTCAAGCATTAAGTCCCCACCCAAATTTGATGGCTTGAACTTCCCTATTTGGAAGGTCAAGATGAACCTTTTTCTAAAATCCCTAGGAGTCAAGGTAGCTAGGGCCGTCACCAAAGATTTCATTGAACCCACTAGTGATGAGAGCACATGGTCCGAGGATACCACCAAGGACTATGAAGCTAATGCTAGGGCACAATATGCATTAACACAAGCACTTAATGAAGATGACCTTGCAAGCATCATTAATTGTAAATCGGCATATGAAGTTTGGAACATGCTTATTGTGACTCATGAGGGAACGTCACAAGTCAAGAGAGCAAAAGTTGACTTGCTACGTTCTCAATATGAGAATTTTTACATGATTGATAATGAGAGCATTGATGACATGCTCACTCGCTTTACAAAAATAACTAATGCTCTTTCTTCCTTAGGTGACAAGATTGACAACGATCAAAAGATAAGGAAGGTGATTAGAGCTCTTCCTAAAGCTTGGGAAGTCAAGGCGACAACCCTCAAAGAGCTAAATGACAAAGAGGAGATGGACTTCTCCGGCTTCATCGGCAATCTCAAAACACATGAGATGGAGATGAAGGTACGAGAAGAAAGGGAGGCACCCAAGAAGAAATCAATAGCCTTCAAAGCCGCTCCAACCATTCAAGACGAGGATGATTCATCGGACGAGTGCGATGAAGACTTCGCCATGCTCATCCGGAAGGTGGGCAAGATGTTCTACAAAAAGGGAAGACAAAGCAATTTCCGGCGAGGGAAACCTCAAGGGAGATTTGAAAGAAAAAGAGAGGAGCCCGGTCCTTGCTTCCATTGCAAGAAGATCGGTCACCTAATTGCCGAGTGCCCCGCTCTACAAGCAACCACATCCAAGAACGGGCAAAGAAAAGAAGAGGCCATGGTGGCTACTTGGGATGACACGGAGTCGGAATCCGAAGAGGAAGTCGACGCCGCGCACATGTGTTTCATGGCACATGGGGAGGATGTACCTAAGGTAACTCTAGAAAACACCTTAGAAGATGATGATTTGACTATGGATGAACTTGCACATTTCTTTGAAGAATTGCAAAATAGGTATGAGATTTCACAATCTCAAAATAAGAAATTAAAAAGAGAAAATGAGGCTTTAAAACATAAAGTAGAAATAGTTGTTAAAGAAAAAGATGTTTTATCTAGTGCATTTGAAAAATTGAAAAATGATTTTGAAAAATATAAACTTGCAAATAAGGGTAAAACCCTTGGTTTCAATTGATAAAAATGATTTTGTTGAGATCCAAAAGCGTGTTGATGCCTTGGACTCCACACTTAAAATTTGTGCATTTGATTTGAAAAAGATAGCTTCTAAATTTCCTAAGGGAGTACCCCAAGGGAAACATGCACCTCATACACATACACATGCACGGAAACATGCTCACACTCACAAGCATGCATACATGTATGGTAGTGGTAGAATTTATGTTTGCACTCATTGTGGCCGCAAAGGCCATTTAGAAAAGTTTTGTTATGCTAAGAATAATGTTAAAAATAAATATGTTTGGGTTCGCCCCGGTACTAACCCTAAAGGACCCTCAAAGATTTGGGTACCAAAAGATCCTCCTAATGTAGGTGACACAGGTGGATCTACTTCCTCCAAGACTTAGGGGAGACGGTGCCCGGGTGGTAGATGCAACTAAGCTCAAAGTTCAAATCTAGCTTGCATCGCTATCGTGGAGGCACCTATTTTGGAGACTACCCGTAAATTGGTAACATCTCCATCTAAGAATTTATTTTTTAATTTTGTATATACAATTGTTATAGGATTGCTAGTTTAGTTTTATGCTTCATTGATACATGATTAGTATAAACTTGCAACTCTAACATGATTGTATATACCATGTTCAATTTTGATCTCTTTTTGACATGTATACATATGTATGGAATTGTTAGTTTGCTTTTGTTCATAATTGATACATGCTTATATAGAACTACCCTTCTATCATATTGTGTACATGCCTTGTATTAATTTTCATATTTTGTATTGTTATGCCTTTTGTCATACTTGTCCACATGTCCAATCTTTGTGTATCTATATGTTTAGTTTAGTTTTTGTGATTATACACTTGTATGCATATACACTTTATTTTCATAAATAAAATTAAACATTTGAAAATTTTCATAGTTGAGCAAATACCTTAAAGATGGCAATTGCGCACCTCAACTCATTCAAGAGGAATCAAGAGGATGAAGTTCAGAACCCGTCACTGGGTATTCGGCTTCAACATCTTTATACCTTTGCTTAAATATGTAAAATAAATTAAATAATTTTGTGTGAAGTTTTGTTGATGTGATCACTAAATAAAGATTTAAAAATAATTGATTGTATCCCTGAATATTATAATATAACATATTTTTATTTATAATAGTTTATAAAATTTTTTTTTCAGAACCTGGTAGCAGATTTTTTTTTGGACTTACCGGTCGACTGGCCCCTAACCCCAGTCGACCGGCTCTGTCTGAGAAAAATTTTTTTTGTGCTACCGGTCGACTGCTGGTATAGGACCAGTCGACCGATTTAGATGCAGGACTCTCTGTTTGTTTTCGGTCGACCGGTCCCTCAACACCAGTCGACCGATAGTCGCATTCTGGCATATATTTGACCTTTTTCCCACTGTTTCGCATTCTCTCTCTCTCAGTTCTCTCACCAGCGACCGCAGACCCATTTTCCCCAAAATTTCCTTCTTCCAATCCGTTCAACTGATCCTAAAATCCTTCAAAACCCATTTCAATCCTCTCAATTCTAACTCGGATCTTCAATTTCAAGCCGATCCATCCGTCGGATTCTCAAAATTTCTGGATTTCAGGCTAGGGTTTCAGTTTTTCTCAAAGGTAAAAATTTCGAATTTTTCACTTGTTCCTTCTTTCTAGATTAGATCTATCATTTCATTTGTCTTCATATTAGGTTGATTATCTATCTAGATCGTGCTTTTACGTTCAAAAACCTAAAAATTGGATTTTTATCATGGCTCCCAAGAGACATCGTTCTGAGAAGGGAAAGGGCATTGCCCAATCCTCAACTCAAGCCCCTAGGTCTGAACCTATGTTCCGTAACGATCTTGCCTCTGATCGTTATACTCACTTAGCCCCTAGGAATACCATTTCAGGTAGATTTGTGGCTATGCATGATTTCGAACATTTAGATATCCCCCAAATACTTCGTGCTAACAATCTTGTAGATTTTCTCTCCATTATGGAGAAGGTTTACACTTCTTTGGTTCCCTACTTTTATGCAAATTTTGAGTTTAGTGGGAACCGGATCATTTCCCGGGTGATGGGTAGGGACATCAACATCTCCCTAGGTCAATTTGCTAGAATTCTTCATCTTTCCACTGATGGAATAGATGTTTACTCCTATGACCTACATGATTTTCCTGGATATCCGGAGGGTGAGTCTTCACTCACCGCATCCACTCTTCTTCACCAGGATGACAATCCCGATCTGGTGAGGAATGAGATTGTGAGTCAGTATACTCTCCAATCTCAGGTCCTTGCTAAGATTGTCTTTCATAACATCGTGCCAAAATCCGGTGAATTTAGCCATGCTCGAGGTCCTGTTCCCTTGATTATCTATTGCCTCCTTAAAGGCATTAAGATAAATTTCCCTCGAGTGATCGCTTCTCACATGAGTGGTGATCAGATTCGTACTGCTGGTAGGAGTCTGCCTTACGGCATGCTCATTACCCATTTGCTTAGGGCTCTAGATTTTGATTTCTCTGGTCAAGCCCCTTCAAAACCCTCTTCAGATTTCAATGCTGCTGCCTTAAAGATGATGGAAGCTCAGTTGCGTCGACACGCAGCTGTGCAACCACCACCTGTTCCTGCAGCTGATCCAGCTCCAGCTCCACCTCCTGTTTTTCCTGCTCCTGAGTTTCAGGGTGCTTCTGCTTCTGAGGTCCGCTCGCAGATCGAGGCACATCAGGCCTGGGTCGGTGAGCAAATCTCTGCACTTCGTGCAGATATGGCTGCTCGTGATGCTTCTCTTCGGGCAGACATGGAGGCTCGTGCTGCGATGGATGCTACTTTTCGGGCGGAGGTCCGGAACGACTTGTCATATATGGCTGAGTCCATGAGATATGTGGACGTTCAGTTCCAATCTCTGTTCTCTAAATTGGACATAGTCGTTCCTGACGGGACTCCGGTGCTCGTCGTCTCCCTGCTGCTGGTCCTCCTTTCCCTCCCAGAGCTCGCGTGTCTGTTCCACCACCGCGCCCCAGAGTTGATGCCGTGGATACAGAGGAGGTAGAGTCCTCTTCTTCCTCAGATGATGGTGATGACCAGACGATGGCCGAGGACGAGGAGGAGGATGATGAGGCGACTGAGTGATGATGCTGAGTGACCTCCCCTTTGTTGATGATGTCAAAAAGGGGGAGAGTTATTTGGAGAGAGATATTTTGTTATGACTCTTTTGTTATTTTGTTATGTACTTGACTTATTTTGTTGTGTTGGACATCTTTTATTTTTGTGTTGTGGACATGTATTGTTTGTGTGGACATGTATTTATGTCATGTTGAGACTCATTTCCTTTATCTATGATATGACATGTGTGGTTGATATTTTCTATGGGCATGGATGTGTGATGTTTATTTCTATTTATTTTTTGTGTTGTGGACATGTATTGTTTGTGTGGACATGTATTTATGTCATGTTGAGACTCATTTCCTTTATCTATGATATGACATGTGTGGTTGATATTTTCTATGGGCATGGATGTGTGATGTTTATTTTTTATCACTGTGCCTGAGTATGATTTTGGTATATGCTTGCATGATTTTTATATATGCATATGTTGAGGGGGAGCTTCATTTGAAGACTCTACCCAAAATCTTGTGATAACTACATATGTTTTGCCATCATCAAAAAGGGGGAGATTGTTGGCCCAAAGGCCATTATCCCGGTTATTTTGATGATAGCAAAACATATTTAGTTATGTATTTATAATCTTGATTTTGAAGTATTTCAGGTTCAAGAAACAGATTTTGACAACTCCGCTAAAAGACTCACAATTTTGGAGTTTGCCCAACATTTGCATTCCCAAGCTAAAGCACATAGGAAGCTTCGGAATTTGCGTTGAAGAAAAGTTCAAGAAGAAGATCAAGACTTGCTAAAGAATTCAAGATTTGTATTTTTTATTTTGTTTTTAGATATTTTGTCAAAACTAGATAGTAGAAGTAGAGATATGGGATATCACACACACACACACATTTTCTAGAGTGGTTTATGGCTTCATAATTTTCAATTCCAACTTAGCTTTTAAAGAGAACTTGTTTTGGAAATAAGCTTTTAGAAAAAGATTAGTTTTGGAAAAACATTTTGTGGAAAAACAAGTTTTATCAAAAGAATTTTTGTCAAACTATTTTTACATGATAGTAGTATGACACATGCTCATACTCTATGCTTTTACAAGTCCAAAATATTTAACCCAAGACCCAAAACCAAAATTCCAATATTTCAGGTTCTGTAAGTTCTGATTTTTCAGAACTTCACAGTGCCCGTCGACCGGCACTCGACCGGCACTCGACCGGCATGCACAATTTTGTGCATGTGCGTATCAGTCGACCGGGACTCGACCGATACTCTACCGGCCCCCAACCTGCTGCTCTCTGGAAAGTATCAGTCGACCGGACTCGACCGATACTCTACCGGCCCCTCAACCTGCTGCTCTCTGGAAATGCCAGTCGACCGACCCAGTCGACCGGTGAGCCCCAACGGTCGGATTTTTGACCGTTGGCGGTCGACCGACCCGGTCGACCGGCTGTCTGTCAAAAGTTCTGACAGACCCAACAGCTATATTTTCTGACTCTTTGACTTTTGGGATTTGTCTCCAACGAATCTCTTGAGCAGTTTTTGACCCCTATAAATAGGTGGTCACTTCATATGAAATGACTAATGTTTTTAGAGCTATCAAGTGAAATTTGACAAGTGTTGTGAAAAGATTTTCCAAAGTTTTCAAAAGAAAAGATTTTTCTCCAAAGCCTAAATTTCCATCACCTTTCTTGGAGCCTATTCCTCTACTTCTCTCTAGTTTTGCACTACACAATCCCATACTTTAAGTCTACTATTTGGTTCTAGGATTGTGCTTAGTGAGCTATTTGTAAAAGTGATCAAGTGTGATCACTTCCATTGTAATTGAGTGAAGTTGTAGAGGCATCGGCCTCAAGGCGAGCTAGTGTGCTCAAGGTGGTGAAGTGTCATCACGGGAGACGGACAAGTGTTGTCCTTGTATTGTTGATCCGGTGGGATCCTCAATAGTGGAAATCCTTCAAGTGTGAAGGCGGGGACGTAGAGCGTGGCTCGAACCTCGGAAACATATCGGCGTGTTTGCGTTTGCTCAAATTTCTCTAACTCTATCTCCTTTATTACTTGCAATTTTACATTGTCCATTACTTGCAAGAAATATTGTATTGTGCTAATTGTTTAGAGTTAATTTTTTTTAAATTCCGCATAATTGCCATTATCATATAGCCATCACCTATTCACCCCCCCTCTAGGTGATTTCATTTTCTATAATTTTTGGGTACCGTTCGGAGCTGGTCGAATATCGGGCCAATTTATAATAATAAAAATATTAATTTTATGTTTTTCTTTTCATTTCTTTTCTTCCTTCTTTCTTCCAGCGAACTCCATGCCACCGCCCTACTGTTCACCCCACCGACTCTCTCTCCCCTTAAATCCTACCTCCTCTCTCTCTCCCCCTCTATTCTCTCTCTCTCCTCTCCAAACCCTCTCTCTCTCTCTAAGAATCTCTCTCTTCATTTCACTCTCTCTCCCCATATTTATCTCTCCCTTTTGCTGCCGACCACCATCTGGAGAGGCCGACGATTCGCAGGCGGCGCCGGAGGCCGGCAGGCCAGGCCGGCCAGGCCAGGCCGGAGCGGCGCCGGAGGCCGGCCAGGCCGGCAGGGCTTGTGGGGGGGGCACCAGCCCCACCCACTTCTCCCTCTTCCTTTTTCCGGCGCGTGGGAGGTCCAGCGCCGGGGAGGCGCCGGCGCCGGCGGGGTGGCCGCGCCGGCGGTGCGTGCGCGCCGCCCGGGCAGCCGGACTGCGGGCGCAGGCGGCGGCAGCAGCAGCCATGGCTGCTGCTGCCGTTGCTTCCATTGGGTAAAAACCCAAGTGGGTTTGGGTGTGGAGTCAAACCCAAACCCGACCCGTTTTCACTCCAACCCGACCCGTTAAGGTAAAATTTCTTTTTAACCCCTGTAAATTTATAATCTACTTTTAGGCCCCTACAAAATTACAAATAGCCCTAGATAATTTCAGTTATTACATATTTAACCCCATTTTATTACTTTTAGTGTTCGGGCGATATCTGGAGCATCCGGACTCCGATTCGGGCGATTCTGGACCCGTTGCGATCGTGGAGAAGAGAGCTACAGTCCTGTAGCCAGTTTGTGAGTGTTTTTCTTTTATAAACTTATATTTTTATCATGTTTAGTGAACCTGATTGATAGATCGTGATTATGGATAAAATACGGTAACTATTAATTATTAACTTGTACTTATTAGAAACTCTTGTTATAGGGAGAACCTATAAGAATAATAATAAATAAGTGAAATAGATAACTCAGACACAGTCCTCATGCTTGCACAGTCACTGACACTCGGACCACTAGTTCACCATATTCTTGGACACTATTACTTCATGTAGTAGCTCACAGTTAGATAACTATCATCACATGTGTACTGATCCACAATACTTGATGACACTACACTGTTACTAGACATGCATGCCAGACACCGTTATTATAAGACACTGTCGACCACTGTTCCTACATACACTAGTGCTACGCAAGCTTACGGCTACACGGATTCTGTCGTCCACTGCACTTGATAGTAGACACTGACCACTGTCATTACCTGTGCATGTTACACAGATACTATGACACGGCACACTTGTTATTTCGTAGGCATGGCCCACCGATACGTAGCGGCACCATTTCACGAAATACCGTTATGTCATGTATTGTTCTCCCCGGTACATGGATTCTCGGCATATCACTGCACAGACTACTGCATTCATATCCGCATGATCATCATACAAATTCATGTCATGCTTACATATTACATTTACACATGCCTGTGTTGTTTCTATCTTCTTGTCATATGGATCACCATACTTATTACATGTATTATTGTTCCATGTTCCCGTATTCATGATATATGATTGTTTCTTGTTACTGATATGGATTTACCGATACTGGACATGAGAGCTGTTGATATGCGATATGTGGAATCCCACATCTATTATTCTTGTTACATTGTTCTCGTTATATTGTTCCCGTTATATTGTTCCCGTTTCTCGTTATATTGTTCTATGCTATCAACAGAACTCTGGTCCAGTTATCATGTTACCCGTATCATGTACTGTATTTATTCTTGTTCCATTATATACATGACATATCAGATCATAAAGCTAACTGGGGTATGGGGGAGACTTGACGGTTGATTAGATCTTATCGGGTGATGTACTGGATCCATATTGTTTTTCCACTGCAGGGGACGGTAGTGTTACCTACCACTTGCTCCATGAGCTCTTGTTACTTGATTCATGCTCCCCTCTTAGCGGAGGGCCCTGGTCCTAGCAGCCAGGGGCTTGTTTAAGGCCGTGATCCCGGGTATGCACGGGATACATCCACCCGATAAGAACTCTTCGACCATGGGTTTCCAATTAACATAATAAAACAGTATACACAATAGTGACGTCGGGAACACTTGTTATTTGGTTACTTTCTCGTTTGGATAATGGTACCCGTAGGCCATGTCCGGATGGGTTCGACTGGAGTGCGGGCTCCAGTATGAACTGCCAGTGGTATGGGACATTGGAAGAGAGTAATTAAAATATCAGGTGGTACTGATTTCTACTATTGTGTCAATCACATGACTTGCCTGATACATGTATACTAACTTGTTACTGTTCCTGTTATTTTGTCTGCTTTCATGTTCACTGTGATCTTGCTTACCTGTTACTGTTCCTGTTCATGTTATTGTATCCGCTATCATGTTACCTGTAGACTTTGCTACACTACCTGATACCTATGGTGGCATACTACTCATGCACATGTACACCTTGCATCACATATATTCTGTTTTGCATTGCTTATATGCTATTTAGACACAACACAGTAGCATGTTCATATTGCATATGCCCACCTGCATGTTCATTTACATCACTACCATGTTCACTGCTTTTACGTCACCGCTAGATAACATTATTTATTATATAAACTAGATATGATTGAGCCATGACCTGATGATAACAGGTTAGGTAGTGATGGTACCAAAAGATGACATGTTTATATATTTCCACTGCTTCCTATATGCTTATGATATTATGATATCATATCATTTGTACCACATCATTCATTATATATTAGTATCGTGCTTGTATTAGTATGTATATATTACTGCCTCCTTCATTTTACCACTCACTAGGTCGCTTTCTGACGACCCTGGGTTTGCGTGCCCAGATTGGAGATCGGAGTTATCGTATTCTCAGATAATGCCGTTGAGTCACATAGGAGATTCCTCATCGGGCCTATTCATAGGTATCTTGGTCATTTATTTCTGTTATCTTATTTGTTCTCATTTTTCATATCTGTTATGATCGCTAACCTCTTTCTGCAGGTATTCTTGTACTGCTTTTATGCTGGACCTCATGTTTATATGGAGGTAATGTACTGTACTGAGGCTTAACGTACGCGTGAGCGTGTATTCACCTCGCGTATGTACGTCGCCATAACGTCCCCGTACCTACGGGATCGGGGCGTTACATAGTGGTATCAGAGCCTAGGTTCACACCTGGTGTGGGTAACCACCTGGGTCAATGTTTGGGCTCTTACCAACAGTACAGTCAGGTTCAGATTAACTGATCTGTATCTTAAGTTGGGGATTCCAGCAACGAGTACAAGAATACCATGTCCTTGCCCATTCGTTTCCTTGACTCTGTTATCTTCTTCATTACAGTTCTCACTCAGACTATTTGATTTTCTTCGTACTTTCTCTTCATCCTATTGATTTCACTCTGTGAGTTGTAGTTCACTACATTACTTCTCCATCCCGAGTTCCTTATAGATATCAGAGTGCGTTGCGGAAGTGTCGTGGACCCGTTACATTTCGGCTTTGGGATTGAAAATCTTGTTCTCACACCTGATTGAAATTGCGAGGACGCAATTTTTTGTAAGGTGGGGAGAAATGTAACCCCCTGATCCCCGGTGTACGTATTACCGTATCGGTACGCGATACGACGTACAAAATTGATTTGACCTCCGTGGTAGTCCGATTGAGTTGATTTCAGTTTCAAAAATCATTTCCTAATATTTTAGCTTTTTCAGGATTTTCTGAAATTTTTCTGGATTATTTTGGAAATCTCCGTAGTCGGTGTCGACCGATACCGATAACCGACCTTCCGATTTTTATTTCACAAATGGAGTTGTATTTTGGGAATCCGCTTTCACCATGTGTCTTAGAATCGTATTATCTACGTTCGGGTATTTTTGGGGATTTTTCTGAATTTATCGAAAATTCGGCCAAACCGGTGCGCCCGTATCGGCGAAACACTCCGGGATTTTTAATTGGCAAACCGGATAGAATTTCTGGAAACCGTCTTCATATTATGTCTTCAGATAATATTCTCTATTTTCTATAATTTTTGGTACCGTTCGGAGCTGGTCGAATATCGGGCCAATTTAATAATAATAAAATATTAATTTTATGTTTTTCTTTTCATTTCTTTCTTTCCTTCTTTCTTCCAGCGAACTCCACGCCACCGCCCTACTGTTCACCCCACTGACTCTCTCTCCCCTTAAATCCTCCCTCCTCTCTCTCTCCCCTCTATTCTCTCTCTCTCCTCTCCAAACCCTCTCTATCTCTCTAAGAATCTCTCTCTCTTCATTTCACTCTCTCTCCCCATATTTATCTCTCCCTTTTGCTGCCGACCACCATCTGGAGAGGTCGACGATTCGCAGGCGGCGCCGGAGGCCGGCAGGCCAGGCCGGCCAGGCCAGGCCGGAGCGGCGCCGGAGGCCGGCCAGGCCGGCAGGGCTTGTGGGGGGGGGGGCACCAGCCCCACCCACTTCTCCCTCTTCCTTTTTCCGGCGCGTGGGAGGTCCGGCGCCGGGACAGCGCCGGGGAGGCGCCGGCGCCGGCGGGGTGGCCGCGCCGGCGGTGCGGGCGCGCCGCCCGGGCAGCCGGACGGCGGGCGCAGGCGGGCGGCAGCAGCAGCCATGGCTGCTGCTGCCGTTGCTTCCATTGGGTAAAACCCAAGTGGGTTTGGGTGTGGAGTCAAACCCAAACCCGACCCGTTTTCACTCCAAACCCGACCCGTTAAGGTAAAATTTCTTTTTAACCCCTGTAAATTTATAATCTACTTTTAGGCCCCTACAAAATTACAAATAGCCCCTGGATAATTTCAGTTATTACATATTTAACCCCATTTTATTACTTTTAGTGTTCGGGCGATATCTGGAGCATCCGGACTCCGATTCGGGCGATTCTGGACCCGTTGCGATCGTGGAGAAGAGAGCTACAGTCCTGTAGCTAGTTTGTGAGTGTTTTTCTTTTATAAACTTATATTTTTATCATGTTTAGTGAACCTGATTGATAGATCGTGATTATGGATAAAATACGGTAACTATTAATTATTAACTTGTACTTATTAGAAACTCTTGTTATAGGGAGAACCTATAAGAATAATAATAAATAAGTGAAATAGACAACTCAGACACAGTCCTCATGCTTGCACAGTCACTGACACTCGGACCACTAGTTCACCATATTCTTGGACACTATTACTTCATGTAGTAGCTCACAGTTAGATAACTATCATCACATGTGTACTGATCCACAATACTTGATGACACTACACTGTTACTAGACATGCATGCCAGACACCGTTATTATAAGACACTGTCGACCACTGTTCCTACATACACTAGTGCTACGCAGGCTTACGGCTACACGGATTCTGTCGTCCACTGCACTTGATAGTAGACACTGACCACTGTTATTACCTGTGCATGTTACACAGATACTATGACACGGCACACTTGTTATTTCGTAGGCATGGCCCACCGATACGTAGCGGCACCATTTCACGAAATACCGTTATGTCATGTATTGTTCTCCCCGGTACATGGATTCTCGGCATATCACTGCACAGACTACTGCATTCATATCCGCATGATCATCATACACATTCATGTCATGCTTACATATTACATTTACACATGTCTGTGTTGTTTCTATCTTCTTGTCATATGGATCACCATACTTATTACATGTATTATTGTTCCATGTTCCCGTATTCATGATATATGATTGTTTCTTGTTACTGATATGGATTTACCGATACTGGACATGAGAGCTGTTGATATGCGATATGTGGAATCCCACATCTATTATTCTTGTTACATTGTTCTCGTTATATTGTTCCCGTTTTATTGTTCCGTTTCTCGTTATATTGTTCTATGCTATCAACAGAACTCTGGTCCAGTTATCATGTTACCCGTATCATGTACTGTATTTATTCTTGTTCCATTATATACATGACATATCAGATCATAAAGCTAACTGGGGTATGGGGGAGACTTGACGGTTGATTAGATCTTATCGGGTGATGTACTGGATCCATATTGTTTTCCCACTGCAGGGGACGGTAGTGTTACCTACCACTTGCTCCATGAGCTCTTGTTACTTGATTCATGCTCCCCTCTTAGCGGAGGGCCCTGGTCCTAGCAGCCAGGGGCTTGTTTAAGGCCGTGATCCCGGGTATGCACGGGATACATCCACCCGATAAGAACTCTTCGACCATGGGTTTCTAATTAACATAATAAAACAGTATACACAATAGTGACGTCGGGAACACTTGTTATTTGGTTACTTTCTCGTTTGGATAATGGTACCCGTAGGCCATGTCCGGATGGGTTCGACTGGAGTGCGGGCTCCAGTATGAACTGTCAGTGGTATGGGACACTGGAAGAGAGTAATTAAAATATCAGGTGGTACTGATTTCTATTATTGTGTCAATCACATGACTTGCCTGATACATGTATACTAACTTGTTACTGTTCCTGTTATTTTGTCTGCTTTCATGTTCACTGTGATCTTGCTTACCTGTTACTGTTCCTGTTCATGTTATTGTATCCGCTATCATGTTACCTGTAGACTTTGCTACACTACCTGATACCTATGGTGGCATACTACTCATGCACATGTACACCTTGCATCACATATATTCTATTTTGCATTGCTTATATGCTATTTAGACACAACACAGTAGCATGTTCATATTGCATATGCCCACCTGCATGTTCATTTACATCACTATCATGTTCACTGCTTTTACGTCACCGCTAGATAACATTATTTATTATATAAACTAGATATGATTAGAGCCATGACCTGATGATAACAGGTTAGGTAGTGATGGTACCAAAGATGACATGTTTATATATTTCCACTGCTTCCTATATGCTTATGACATTATGATATCATATCATTTGTACCACATCATTCATTATATATTAGTATCGTGCTTGTATTAGTATGTATATATTACTGCCTCCTTCATTTTACCACTCACTAGGTCGCTTTCTGACGACCCTGGGTTTGCGTGCCCAGATTGGAGATCGGAGTTATCGTATTCTCAGATAATGCCGTTGAGTCACATAGGAGATTCCTCATCGGGCCTATTCATAGGTATCTTGGTCATTTATTTCTGTTATCTTATTTGTTCCCATTTTTCATATCTGTTATGATCGCTAACCTCTTTCTGCAGGTATTCTTGTACTGCTTTTATGCTGGACCTCATGTTTATATGGAGGTAATGTACTGTACTGAGGCTTAACGTACGCGTGAGCGTGTATTCACCTCGCGTATGTATGTCGCCATAACGTCCCCGTACCTACGGGATCGGGGCGTTACAAGCTCAATTTCAAATGGCCAGATGGTGAAGTGTGCACTAGTTTCTGCACCACATGTGCTCAACATGCAAGGCACACACCTGTTGGAGGCAGCCGCTATCGGGTCGGATCGGGAACAAGCTAATCAAAATCCACTGATGAGAAGTTTTCTCTCACGACTCCTTTATAAAAGTTATTCGTCTGTTTGTCCGTCCGTCTTCATCCGAAAGAGAAAGCAGTGCCCTCTCCTCGCCATCGCTCCCTCCCTCGCCTCGCCCTTCCCTTCTCTCAGTGCCTTCCCCCTTTATTCTTCTTCTCCCCTCCTCCTTCCTCCTCCTTTTTTCTTCTTCTTCCTCCTCATCCTCCTCCAACAAATTCCTAGCCCTCCCTTGCACCGCCTTCTGCCTCCACTGAGGTCAGTTTCCACCATCTTAATTTTATACTAATGAATACTGTACCCGAAAGAAAAAATGTGCATATTTGAGATAAATGTTAGAGGTAGTATGGGAAGAATGGGCGACCGATAACAGAAAAGGAGCAGAAAGTAGGGGAGCGAACATTCCCCATAAGAGATGAGGAAGACACCCCCTAAATTAAGGGACCCACAAATTTGATAAAAACACCCCCAAAAATTTAAAAAATGACCAAAATGTCCTCTTTTCTCCTCCTCCTACTCCTCTCCCTCTCTCACCAGCGACCACCCGACCCCCCGGTGACCCCCGACCTCCCCCTTCCCCGATGACCACCTCCTCCCCCCAGACCTCCCCGCCCCTCCTCCCCCCTCTCCCTGGCGACCACCTCCCCCTCAACCTCCACGCCCCCTCTCCTCCCCATGGCTGGCGAACTCCCTACCCTCCCCGCCCTCCTCCCCCCCCGTCCCCCCATCTCTGTTTGACGGGAGGAGGGCGGGGGGAGGGAAGAGGAACGAGGGAGGGGAGTTCGGGGGAGGACTCCATGGAAGAAGGAGGACGACGAGGATGGGGGAGGGGTGGGGGAGGGGTGGGGTGGTCAGGGAAGGAGGGGAGTGGTTGCAGGGCTCACCGTCATTCGCTGGAGAAGAAGAAGAAGAAAGAAAAGGGGAAATAACATTTTCAAAGCCGACCGAGTGAAGTGAGGGAAGTTTTTTCCCGTGACTCGTTTACAAATTGTGTCCGTCCATTTGACATCTCTCTATCGTACTGTCCTCATCTCCCTTCCTTTATCTGCTCAGCCGCTAGCCATCCCCCCTCTCCGCCGCCCCTCTTCCCTCTATCCCTTCTCCCTCTATCTGATCCTTCCCTATCTGTGCGGGCCTTCCTCCTCCTCCTCCTCTTTTAGACCTCACCCACTTTCTCTCCTCCCTCTTTCTCTCTCGCTGCTGATTGTCTGTTTCCCACCGACGACGGCGACTAGGGGTGAGCAGAGTTCGGTTATAACCGACCAAAAACCACCCGAACCCGAACCGAACCGCTCTAATTCAGTCGGGTTTCGGTTTTATGTTCCAAACCCGGACCCAACCGAACCGAACCGAATCTCTCACCCTATATATCACCCTACTCAAATTCAATTTAGTGAATTATATAGTTCATAAAAAAAACTGGTGGAAGCTTATCTCATTACTTTTAGTAATACAATCTTTTTTATATTGAATATGTAAAATCTATGTTAAGTACACCATCACAATAGAAAATAATATTTATATTAATATAGTTCTTTATTTCATTCTTATCATTAAAATTAATAATAATCGTATGAGCTTTGATATAAGAGCTTAAATACAATGTAAAAGTTTTAGACTATGAAATTTTCAATTCACATTAAGGTTAGGGTCTTTTTCTTATTTCTAATTTGGGTAATGGATATTTGAGATTAGAATATTAAAGGATGATAATATAATGGTGATTAAAAATGCGAGAAATGATTGCAATATATTGACCTAACCGAAAAAACCGAAAAACCGAACCGAATTGAGTCGATTCGGTTACTAAGTCTAATCAGTTCGGTTCAGTTTTGCAAAAATTAGTAAAATCCAACCGAACCGACCGATACTCACCCCTAACGGCGGCACACTAATAACATTTTCCAAGGGGTGGCTGTATTTAAAAACATAATGCCACACTTGTAATTATAATTATTTGTTGGGTGCCTTTCGCATTTTTTTGGGTGGCAATATCCGCTCCGAGAGAGTAGAATTGAGCGTGTGAATCGTCGTGAGTTGAAGCAGGCCAGCAGAAGGAGGCGATGGGTTCAAGCACTCCATGGTCTCCTTCCCGAGTTCTCCTCGACATAGGTCAGAAAAAATCGGTTCAATTTTTCTTTGCTTCTCATCGGTTTCATTCAGTAATTTCTGTTTGATTTCAGTCAACTAGGCATTCTCTGTGTTTTTTTAAATTTTTTTTTTTTGTGGTTTGAGTAGAATCAAGAACCCTAATCTCAAATTGTGAACTTGTTCTTTGTTATTGATTCGATTTGATAGGGGAAAGAAATACTCGACCACGATTGACACGCTGACGCAGCGCGAGCCGGACTCGATGCTTGCGGCCATGTTCAGTGGAAGGCATACATTGTCTCAGGATTCCCAATCGGTAAGCTGCTGAGTTCTCTTTGTCACAGTTTTTTCGTCTTTTAATCTTTTTTTTTGCTTTGCTGTTGTTGCGAGTCGAAGTTGGTATCTTGATCACGACTGGACATTTTGAATTCTTTTGCTCTTCGCTCCTGGGAAATGCAACATACTTGGCTGGGAAAATGGTAGGCTAGTTGGCCTAGAAAATGCTAGCTATATCCCTCACACAGATTAAGCTCATGCAAACCTGGATCCTCATAATTCTCTAATTAAAAAGAAGATACTGCATGATGGAAATTTTGGTAGTTGAATTCATCTCTCATGCTAAACATGATCAGTTTCACTTGGACATGTGACGCTGGTGTCAAGTGTTTAGGTGTCCTACAGTCAACACTCAACATCTCAATCACCCCTAAGCTTGTCATTAAGATGGACCTGTATTTCATCTATGCGCATGGAACACGCATCTATCTCAATAATGAATAATCCATTTAACCGGTTAGTCTATAACTCCAATGAAATATGCATCTATCTCAACAATGAATAATCCATTTAACCAGTTAGTCTATAACTCACGGTTCAAAGACTTGGCCGAGTCAGAGACGAGTCGGCCGAGTCGTATCCGTCTCGGCCCGCTCCGAGACGAGTCCGAGTCACGAGTCGGTCGACTCAACTCAGAGGAGACCGACTCTACCGAGAATCGGAGTTGATTCGGTCGACTCGGCATTATGATGATGATTTTGTACCTCATCGCAATTCAATGTGGAAATAACCACATTAGCATGTATTTATGAATGCAGTTTGTGCAATTTACTATATTGTACATGTATTTTGATATGCTTCTACCGACGACGCGTGTATTTATACTTTCGCTTTATGTTTAGTGTCCTAGGTGATATATTTTGGACATGTAATATATGAATGTGGATATTTACATTTTTTTAAGATTTGTCGTGATTTTTTCAGAAATTTTTGAGCTTTCTATGTAGCGTTTTGTGCGTATTGTCCGATACCGATCCGAATCGCCGAGATCGATCCGTCTCAGTGCCCGCCGAGTCGACGGCCGAGACCGCGACTGTGAACCATGCTATAACTCCAATAATGGAAAGAACCATGGCATCCCTAAAGTCTTATGACATGAAGGGTCATCAGAGTGTCCAGAAGCGTCCCCCCTCCCAGTATTCAGTGTTTGAGTGTTGGATATGTCAAGTCACTAAATTTTGATTATTTTGGATTTAAGAATGCTATAACATCATTAGATATTTAGAAACATTAATACTTATTTATCTCAGTCCTTGGTTTTTGAGTTTCACTTGTTACTGTCTAAAGATAGAAGATATATTATGACTTCCATTTTCTAGGTTGTTAGTTACCATATTCTAGGACCAAAATTATCTGTCTCGGTTGATGTAGAATACTTGAGATTTGTTTGATTAATCCAGTCAAATTTACCCTATGAGATAGAGGCTTTATTTTTTGTTTTTTAATGTGGATTAGTGGCTTCCATTAAGGTCGAAAGTTCACCGGTAAATACTGAAGTTTCTCAATGAAATGGGAGTAATTAATTGGATTTTATCATGATAGTGCCGGTTAGTTATTTGGACTCCATATGATGTCAATTATGGAATCCCAAGTGTCTAATTAAGTTATTTTGAGTCCATACTTATATCCAGTTATGTACTTGCCAAGATCTTCTCTTGTTTTATTGCTTATTAGCCTATGAACGAGCTAAAATTTAGTGAAAAAGGTGAAGAGTGAATGTGTTGAAAGTGGTGTAAGGAGACCCCCACCCCCCCCCCCCCCCCCCAAAAAAAAAAAAAAAAAAAAAAAAAAAAAATCTCACCCAGTGGCATAGCGAGGACTTTAAACTCGGGTGTGGAGGGGTCACACTTTCTTACACCAATCCATATCTTCAACCGGCCTCTCCTAAAAAAACAACTAGATGTAGTGGCAGATGCGTCAGTTTGAGTGTAACATAGTAGTAGTAGACTTTATTATATGAGATGTAATCCGAAAAACGTTATATGTTTGAAATCTAAATTGAAAGCTTTAAAATATATTTTGTAAAATGTATGTGGACATTGAATTGATAAAATATGCTATTATTAAATTATTTGAATCTTTTTAAGAAAAAAAGGTTAGTTATAACTTGATATCTTAATTTAAAAATTCATAATCGTAGTCCAAAATTTATAATACATCAAAACTTTTGATTAATAAAATTTTTGTTGGAGAAATAGGAAAAAAAAGATTAGGAAAAAATAGAAAAAGTAAACATGTTCTTTTGGATCAGTAAAAAGTTTTGATGGAGAAACAGGAAAGAAAAAGTAAAAAAGGGAAAAGTAAATGTATTATTTTTTATTAATAAAAATTTATGTTGGAGAAATAGAAAAAGGAAAGAAAATATAGGAAAAAAATAAATCTACCCAAATTAGAACACTGGATTTTGAACCAGCGTATCTTGAGAAGAGGGCCAAATACCAACTGTGCTACAACATCTTTGCACAATAAACTATAATAAGTAATTTATTGACGTAACAAATAGAAGAGGGGTTATGAATTTTTCGGGTGGGCCTGGAGGGGGGAGGCGAACGTGCCCCCAGCCCGTCCTCCTCTGCTTCTTTTTACTATTTATGTGTTGTTTCTGTTACACAACCAATCAAACTGTTTAAATATTTTCTTATCCACTAGAATCAACCACAAATTTTTTTATAATCACTGGGTAAACCCTCAGTTGCACTAACTACCCTTTTTAAAGAGAAACCTCCTGCCAAGAGACTCAGAAATTAACGTAAAAGATAATACAGAATGAAGTAATATAAGGTTTATTCATTGTTCACTCACTTACATGGCTTAACTAAGGTCATACCACCACTCCACGTTTATTTGAGATAATCTTCATATCAAGTATTAGAATACATAAAGATAATACTGAGATGTAGAAGTCAATTTTGATTTGGCTCCTCTTTAGTGAAGTGAAGGCTGATCATGCATTTAGTTCCATTTTGGTGATGTGAGGCCACTTTTGTGTTTGACTGCCTGCTAATAACATGGTAGTTAACATTTGATTTTGTTCCCTTTTAATGACATATGGGTCGGTAGTTGAATTTGGTAGTTTGGTATAGGTTAAAAAAAAAAATTCCCTTGCCCATTCTTTAGAGAAGGACTGTGCAACAGGATTGCAAATTGATACACAAGCGCAAATGAGCATTTTTGTAGTAGGGATAGAGTCAGAAACTTAAAGCATGGCACAATTATATGCTCATGTTAAATGGCTAAATTATATACAATATATTAAATAGCTAAAATTTCAACAATAGTTTTTTATTATAACAATAAATCTATTCTAATTTGTTACTCGGTAACTCTTCAACTCAATATAGGTTTTCTGTTTCTGGACAATCACCTAGTGAAAAAAATAAAAATCATCAAATTTATGTTTGACTTAATAGGTTATAACAATATTCAATTCGACAAAATCGAAATGCTCTAAAATAAGGATATAACCCAAAAAAAAAAACATTTTAGTCCACCTTGGTATTTGAGATGTAATGAGAAAGATATATGCTACTTGATGGCTCTCACCAGAAAATATTTCTATTTCGGCAAAGATGGGATTACTTTTTTTTTGTATGATTGGTATATGCTACTAGATGGTTCTTACCAAAGAAAGAATGTCATTTTTTCTGGTCAACATCTCATCTGTATGACAAGGCCGTAAGAAATTGGTATATACTTTTTCTTATGATATAATAGTTTTAACTTTCGAGAATCTACACTAGTCAATAGTATGTATATTATTATTTACCACCAAAAAGAGAAATACATATAACACAAATATGATATTATTCTTATTAAAGGAGGTATGAGCTGTCATGTACACGTAAAAAGAGAGTAAAAAGAGGGGTGGATAGAGGAGTAAATGGTGCTAAGAACCCGGTGAGCTGGGAAACAGTTTACTACACCTTATTTTGCTCCATATTTTTCTCTAATGATTGTAGAACTTAATATGGGGTTTTCCTCAATCCAGGGGGCATATGTGCCTGGCCCCCATGTTGATCCACCCTTGTTTTTAGTCATCGTCAAGAGTTGACTAATGAAACTTACTTTCCTAGACACTTATTTTTATCCGAAGATAAAGTTCAAGACATACTATTCCTAGTTTGATTTTATTAGAGATTAATTGCACCCTTAAGACATGTGGTTTGATCATGTCTTGATTAGGACTTGATCCAATACATAATAGTATGAGTGCATGCAAAGATGCAGTGAACTTTTCCATGCATGCTACGCAATGTGAGAGCACATATTTGAGGATGCTCTGGAATCTCATGCATTCAACCCAGGTAGAACCTAGATGTAAATCCAAATCCACTATTGCAAACCATGAATTAAATATGCCTATTTTGTTAAGGTAATTTAGAAAGTAACTGTGAACCACTGTGCAATTGTGACAGATAGCATGTGTTGGATATAGTTAGCATTGGTGCGCTGAGCATGTGTAGAGAGGGATCTACAAAGAGAACATTGAGTTCATGATCCAAAATTCCAAACAACATCTGTGTTGATGAGAATCGGTTTGGTTCACAAAGTCAAGTTTGGAGAGCATGCAAGGTTCAATGACAGTTCCTTGCTTTTGGAACATGCATTGCATACATAGACTTGAATGGTTTGGAGAGCACATGAGTGTTGAGCGTTAGAGTGTCAAGTTGGCTTCAAAGATTATTTGTCAACATTGTGGGTCTTGGAGAGTGTGATGCCCTCGACATGTTTTATTGGGGTCAAAGGACATGCACAACGCTTGTTTGAAGACCATGCATGCATCAAGAAGAGTTTTTAGGTTTGCAATTGTATTCTTGCATATAAGATGCATGCATGGATGTATTTTTAGGATGTTAGTTAAGACGGAGGAAGAAAGAGAGCGAGAGGGAGAATGGTGATAAGTGGCAGGGAAAGATTGTTGTCCTCCTTCTCGTCCTCTTTTTTGTCCTTCCTCTCTTTCTTCTACTTGGGCTAAATTCTGCTGGCCTTTTTCTGTTACCTTGTCTATATCCTCTAGTCCCCTTACAGTATATAGGATTGGGTGGTTTATTAAATAGAGAGAGGGGAAGGTGTTTAGGAGGGAAGTGTTCACGATTTGACTGAATGGGAGAGAGTGGTTATGGTTTCATGAAGCAGTTATTGGCAACTATGCCTCATTCTTCTCATATTTTGTTTTCAAATATTGTATATCTTTTCTCCCCTTTTTTCAGTTGAAACAAAATCCAATATATCACAGGGTTGGGTTCTCTGTCTATGTTGTAGAAAGCTTGTAGTGATGTTATTGTGAGACACCAATTCGGATTTGAGACTTAACTTGTCAGGCATCTACTGTTAGGGCCATGCTTTCTTACTTTAAACGGATTACTTAGTTAGATTATCTGCATACTAATGTATAATAAACTAATCTAAAACTAATCTCCATATTTGCTTTATTGCATGGCTGCTCTGTTCTTAGACGAAAAGGAACCAAATGAGCGAAGATATGAAACTCGCTCATAGTTCGACTTTGAGCAAGAAAAGAATAGTGTTGGAAACAGTTGAGGCTCATGTAATTAGCTTGCAAGGGCTTATGTGTACTACTTTCTTTAAACAAAGCCACCCAAAATGGTGGCATCTAGCCTCCTAACTATGATATGGCAATAATAACAATGACCTCTCTTGTCATTATCAAGTACCAAAATTTTTGGTGTTGACAAATGCCTCCCCTAACGAGACATGAATGTTAATCAAGAGATGATTGTCATGTTGTTTTTTCCCCTAACAATGGCCATTGCATTTGATAGAAGCATTTCATATAATATTATACTTTTGCAGCCATGCTTCTCTTTTATTATCTTTCGTTTCTATCGATCGGGCATTTATGGGTTAAAATCAATTATATGCCTTAACAATTGAGTTGGTTGTACCACAAAAGTGAAGGTTACTCTACATTTTCACTTGTATACACGCTTATAAATCAGAGGGTAATCAGTAGTGTAATAATAATTTCTTTTGGGCTGCGTTTGGCAATAAGAGTTAGCTCAAGAATTAGCTCAATTCCTGCTAATTGTTGCCAAACAAAAAAAAAATGTTCAAGAGTTGAGAGTAATGATGAGATACAGAGTTACCCAGAAACAACACAAAAATCACCTTGGAAACCGTCCGACTCTTCTTAACTCAAGAGTTATTAATCCCATCAAAATCATAAAATTATTCTCTCTCTCTCCTCCATCCTTCTATCCAACTCCTAATTCTTGGCAATTGTAACTCCAACCAAACAACCAACAAATACCTAATTTCTAACTCTTCTACTATTCATCTCTCAAAAATCATAACTCTTAACTCCCGAACTCCAATTGCCAAACAGGGCCTTATCTTAATGAGAGAGGCCAAAAGCATAAATCATGCTTAATGTGTTTACTTCTTTGGAAAAACATGCAATTTGACAATTTCTGCTTGAACATATCCCTTTTTCTGAAAATTGTGATTTTGATACTTGAGATGCTGTGGATGATAGTTCTTTCAACTTCAACACGGATGAAGCCATGCTTGGCCATAATCCAGGAATTAAGGTGAACCAAGAAAACAACATCCCCATATATGAAGCCACACTTGCTCCCAATCCTTGAAAATATGGCTAATGCTTGCCTCCAATCCTTAATAGGAAAGCCTTTTATTGCAGACTTTTGGGATTGGCTATGTGAAAGCCGCCACCCCCCCCCCCCCCCCCCCCCCCCAAACACCCACACAGCCAATCCCCAAAAAACCACCAACCCCCACACATAAGCTCCCTGTTAATGTCAATATATTATCACTTATAGAATGAAAGGGGAGACGTGATTTAGCTTTCCAAGTCCTGAAGCTTTTCATAATTTTTTAAGACTGCTATAGAAAGTAAACTTCATACATTTTTCCGATGAATATATATATTTTTTCTCTAATCAATTTTTCTCCCTGTTTGGATTCAAACATTTCTTTGATTCTCAGTCTGCGTTCTACTTGTGTGAACTTCTTTTACCCGGATGTGGTGTGTTTATGTATTCGTTGTGATTTATTTGCATCCTTTGTGATGTTGGATAAACTTGGAAGGTTGTATGAGACTATATTTTGCATATTTCATTCCATAGGTTCCTTTCATAGAAGATACATTATTTTGTGCCATGGCATGTTATTTACAAGAAGTTGCTGTGCTATCAAGTACCTGAAACCTAATTTTGTTCCTTGATCATACTGAATTCTTGCAGGGAATGGTATTTGTTGATAGGGACGGGAAATATTTCCGGTATATCCTGAATTGGTTAAGAGATGGAGTCATTCCTACACTCAAAGACTCAGAGTATCAGGAGCTATTGCGAGAAGCAGAATACTATCAGCTACTTGTAAGAACAAATGTTAAAAAAGTTTACTTTCCTTTGATCTCTGCTTGTTCATAGAACTTAGGGTGAAAGTTAAGATATTGTTAGAACCATGGTTCGAAGAATCGGCCGACACCGATACGAATCAATACCGGCCGACACCAATATAGAATCGGTGGTATTTAATTGGAATCGGTCTGAATCGGTCTATATCAGTGTTAGAATCGGCCGATATTGGCTGATTACTGTTGCTTGAACTTTATCGGTCTTTTGATCTGACACTATAAATCAGTAGTATCAAATCTTATATCTCTTTTAGTGTCTCATGGGTACAATGATTATTTTTGAGCCCGAGAGAGTCGATTACGCTCGCTAATGATTATAAATTCTCTCCCTTGCTAATAATCCTCAAAAGAGAAAATTTTGAGGAAAAAATCAACAACATTGGTAACTAACTAGAGGAATAATTTGTTATATTAACTGTTTTTTAAAACTTTATTTGTTGAACAAATATTAAAACAGTTAAAACTGAGCAATAATTTGTTGTCTCCAATATAAGCAATTATTTATTTAGGAAATGTTAGAAAATTGTTAGAAAATAGTTGTCATGAATAAAATTAAGTAGAATATAATTAAATTGTTAGATTAATTATATATTAGTTTGTTATATTAATTGTTTAAACTTATTAGTTATATATTAGTAAAAAAAATGTTTAATTTTCGTTACAAAATGGTTGGCATGAATATAATTTACTAATTAAGTTTAGGAAATGTTAGAAATGGTTAGAAATTGGTTGTCATTAATATAATTAACTAGAATATAATTAGTATACTAGATTAGTTGTATTGTAGTGTTTTTGCAAATACCCTATTAATTTATGTCTTCGTACCAACTGCTTTGCATTGTAATATTGTGTCCAAATGTGATTCGAATTTCATCAATTATTTTAAAAAATATATGTCAAAATGCTACTAATTATTTCGACAAAATTTAAACACTTTTAATTATTTTTAAATTTTTTTTTTGACCGAGACTGATATCATCGAGATGAAATGGCCGATTCTGATACCTAAATCTTCCAGCCGATTTTGAATCTGAGATTTCGAACCATGGTTAGAACAGTTAGATCTATGGGGTGTCAGAGAATGTGGCAGGATTATTACAGGCAAACAAAATGACGACTAAGATCATTGTGATAGCAACTTATAAATAATTCAACATAGATGACTTGATGTTGCATATGAATGTAGTAGAAATGCAAAATTTTTAAATTTGTGTCTCATGGACCCAGGATATGGAACTCATACTGTGAGATGCGTTGGGACTGAATAAGCTTTTGTTCAAGGTTTAAAATTAAATTGGATGGGAATCTGCATGCTGTTTCCTGAATTTAACTCTTTGAGAATGCTGATTGACATCATACCATTGATAAGACATAGAAGAGATATTTATTGAATCTAGTGTCATGTTGTTATTTTACTATCCTTTTGATATTGCATTATGGCCTTTAATAAAAATGGGAAAATATGCTGATTGTAACCACTTTTATAGTAATGTTTAGTATAAAAATAATGATTCAATTTCTTCTATCTTACTCCATAGATAAATGCTTTTGACATTCACGGTTGCATTACTCAAACACATCATATAGTTTGCTCTGTCAGAAAAGCAGTGTTAGTTCAATAATTAGATTGTTGACTTTAGCATTTTGAGTGCATCTTGGATTGTTGTCTTTAGCATTAGGTTTCTTAGTCATACTTTTGTCTGCTGTTTCATTGTTATTCTCATGCATTTGCAGGGACTAGTTGAGCATATAAACATGAGCATGAACAAGAAGAAAGATGAGGACAACTCAATAGCTGAATTAACACGTAAAGATATCATCAAATGCATTCAGTCTGGTAAAATCAGATTTCGAGGGGTGAATCTTTCTGGTCTCAATCTTTCTAAACTTGTAAGATCAATGAGGCTGCTGATTTAAATTTTACCTTCATGAAATGTCAATGCCTGCTTTTTCATTGTTTTTGTTGGCGTTTTTGCTTATATACCGTGCCTTTTTCCCTTCTAGTAACAAAATATCTTACATTATATTCTTTTTCTTCAATGAATGCCGCGTGGAGGGATAGATTTTAATTATGATAAGAATCTTGATTACCATGATGACATTGTTGCATTTTGAAGCATTGGTAAAGAGGAGCTGAGCTCTTTTCTCAAAAGAACTGATCTTGCATAGTGCAGATCTAAATTAACACAATCTTCCTCTGTTCTCATTTTGCTTGTGCTTCATGTTTTCATTGTATGTTTTTAAGTGCTTGAAATTTTTCAATGAATATAAAATAAAGAATTTTTTTGCCTTTAATCTTACTTCCAAAACTTTCAGAAATTGAATGTCACTTTAGGTTTTCTCTATATATAATGGATATTAAGGTTTTCTCTATATATATTGGATATATTTTTTTAAAATTTTTCGACATGAAAATCTGGTGTAGTTATTTTTTATTTTGACTTAAGAGGTTATCTTTCAGTGGGGAAAGAGTTAATTATATGTTTTTGTGAATGCGATCAAATAACAACCAATTTGTAAGTGGTTGTCATGATTTGCTGGATCCTATTGCATAGCCACCATCTGGTCCCTGGTTCTCAAAATCCCACTAAGTAGAAATAAGGTTATCGGGACTTAGATCTACTGACTCAATCAAAGGTTCATACCTCAAGGTTGGGCATATTTCTTTATACTAGAATGTGTTCAAATATTGTTACCTGAGTGTACCGACTAAAAATCTAAAAACCATGCGGGGCACGTGCCTCGCATGGGCTTAACGTGGCCCTGCCCTTGATTATGGTTGAAAAGGCGGAAGATACTTATATCATGATATGATTTTGGTAATGCATGCTCTTGCCATGTTCTTTTGCCCTCACTGGTGTAGTCACATTTCTTTATCATTATTATCCATGCTTTTCCAATCAAAGTGGGGTTGGATATGGAGCATGATTCAAACCGGAGAAAGCTTCACTAAGGAATTGACCACGATTTTATGACTGTCTATCAAGCTGATCAACATTATGAGTTGGTGCCTGTTCATGGTAACGCAAGCATGAGCAAGTGAAGGCCTATCATAGAACCTTGATGGCTAGCTGCCGAATTGGTCTGCCTACCTTTTATTGTCACACAATTTAAGCAACCAAGGAGCAAACCTCCAACTTCTAAAACCAGGAAAAAAATCTTGACAAAAGGTAGATATCAAGATTTTTCTATTCGAGATCATATTTATCTCAAAGGCAAAAAAAATGCAGAGAGCAAAACGGAAACACATGAGCATAATGTGGTTACATTTGCAGCTGCTTGTGTTGTTCGTAGTTTTGAGGACACCTTTGTAGCTAAGGGAAGCAAGAATTTTCCTGTTATGTTTATTTAGCATTCATTCGGATATATCTTTTTTACGTCTGTCTTTGACTTTCATGTTTACTGTCTGGTGAAGATAAAGGAAAAATATTTCATAATTCATATGATAGTACATGGGTAACTTTCTTGTAGGTAGTCCTAATGTACGTATCTTGTTCTGCAGTTGCTTGTGGTGTTTGTAGTTTTGAGGACACTGTTGTAGTCCTGGAAATAAACAAGAATGTTCCTGTTATATTTATTTAGCATTCGTTCTAACTTATCTTTTTATGCCTGTCTTTTCGTTTCATGTTTACTATCTGGTGAAGGTAAAGGAAACATATTCTCTTGACATGTCCTTTCTAAATGCTTTTTGTTTATTATATGTTTATCGTTGAGGCATTCTTACCCATACAAGACAAAGCATAATGATGTATAGATTAATTTTCTTTGAGTGTATGTATCCATGATTGAATTTTTATATCTCTGTATCCTACAGGATCTCTCTCTGGTTGATTTCACCTATGCATGTATTCGAAAAACCAACTTTTCAAGTGCAAATCTCCAGAAAGCAAAATTTGGGGTAATTTTTTTTCTTATTGTTTTGCTATGTATAGCTTTTTGAGAAAGGTTTTATTATCCATAATCATTATCTTTTACACACTAATAATATATGGTTTCCCGTTAATTTACTTTGATAGTTCAACATGCTGTTTATGTATCTTGCTGAACTCATGATTATGTTACAACTCTCTGAACCAACTGTTAATCAACAGGCCATGTTACATCAGTTTATTGTTGCAATACATATTATTTTGTCCATAATGAATAAAGCTATCTTTTCTATTGCGTTACCTTTTTGTTGAGTGAACTTGTTCTCTATTTTACTATTACTATATTATCTGTTGTTTACTACTCTGTAACAGGATGTGGAAGCCGATGCCTCTATTTTTCAGGATGCGATCTTGCGTGAGTAAGCTACTTCATCAATGGGTTACAAATTTAATTATTTACCCATAGTTATATGTGGCTCATACTTTTTGCTTTTGGCACAATTTAATTCAGCTCAATGTATCTTTAGAACACATAATCATACCATCAGCAATAAAAGTTTTCAGCGCACAAATTATTTATCAGCTTAGTTTTCTTATTAACTGTTGGCGTGGATCATACATGACACTCTTCATGTTCTCTTCTCGTCCATAGTGGTTATCTTTATTTGTCATGCTGATGAAACTCTTATATTTGAGAATGATTCAAGAAAGAAGATGCATTCTCACAATTTCAGGATGCGGAAGTGCCTCTGGAATATCTATATGTCATAGTATTAAATGCTAGAGTTATTTTGTAAAATCAAGATCTTGCAGGGATGAAGTTGGAGATCCCGAATCTTTAGGCGTTGAAGCATCCATGCTACAATTGTAAATCCCAGTGTTTTGATGATGAATAAACCAAACAATTTTGTACTAATATAGTTATTTAGTGTTGTGTTAAAGGATATGTTGACACGTTTTGTTGGAGGATGAATAGAATGAGCTGAATGAAAAATCAGTGTGAAAATAAAATATAAGATTTTGACAATAAAAGTCTTGCTCCCCTATCTCATACAATAGAAAGATTTGACAATAAAAGGAATATGAGACTATTGAGCATATAAAGGCATATATCAACACAGTTTAATAAATAAACATGCTCGTCCTATCAAAAAGAATTAAAGTTTTCTTGCATACAACTGTCAGAGAGCCATATTAATATCACATCAGTATCAATCACACATATCACTTCATAACGTGCTTTACTTTCCCCCCTTGGAATCATCAAAACAATTCTAAAGTCAACAACACATCAACACAAACTAATATAAATAATTCAGAAAAGAGAGGTCAACAACCAGGTTTTAAACAAAACAAAGTCAGCAAAAGACAACTTAAGTACTGATTCAACCCAACAGTTCTGGAATCTGATAGACAAAAAGTAGTTCTCGAAGAGATTTGGAATCTGATAAGACACAAAAATATAGAGGAAGTAAGAGTTTTGAGAGATTGAAGAAGCAAATGAGTGGAGATATGCAAAGAAGAGTATAGAAGGTTGATTTTACCATGATTAGGGTATAAACCCAGATGTTGAAGGACTACCCTCACTGGACGATCGAGTAGCCCTCCTAGTAGACCCTCTGATGACTCGAGGTGTGTAACTTTCCAACTCAGCATCCTCTCTGTCATCCTTGCTAGAACCCAACATGTCGTCTTCTTCAACTTCTTCATCCTCTTGTTCTTCTTCCATGACCCTTTTAGCTTTTTTTCACTTCCCTTCTAAAACGATTCATGGTGCCTTGACCTTTCTTAAGCCAGATTCAAGCTTATTTAGCCTTGAGTTAACCCTTAACTCCTTTTCCTTATCAAAAGCCTCTTCTTATATTCCTTGTTAGATCTCTTTCTTTCTTTTTACTCTGGGAAGCTTTCCACGACACATCTTCTTTAGCATGTTCCTTTTTCACCTTCGGGAAGAAAATTCATGGAATGATCTTCTGGAGGAAACATTCTCCCATGGGTAGTTTTGGTGAATTCTTTTTTGCAGAATTTGCCTTCTTTTGCACCGATATCAGCATGGAAGACTTCAAAAACTTCGGTAAGAAAACTTGGTAGGACTAGAGATTTTGTTTGTTCCATAAATGATCTTAGAAACAACATGAGAATGTTCACGTTCAATTTCCTTTCGGCTACATACATAGCAATAAAAGTATCCAATTTGATAAGATGAAGGTGTCCACATTGAGGTTGAACATTGAATTGAATGCTTGCCTTTACAGAGTAAAATGTGTTATTATAGTTGCTATGTCTAGCACAACTAAAGAGGTCGCTTATAAATAGTCCAATTAAAAGTTCTACGCTTTAGGCTCAACAAACTGTGGCAAAACCAATAATTACATTGCCAGAATTGGTATGCTATGATAGTTACTCAATGGAGAGAGGCTTCTTGCCTCTAAAGGAAAGAGCATTTAGTGTGCTATGTAGGGATAAGATTGAGAGAAGAAAAGAGTTTTTCACTTTTGGCAGATACTCCAAAGTCTCCAACAGCTATAAGTTCCATCACGAAAGTACATGTCAAGAAAAAGTAAAACAAGGGAAAAAAAAGTAGACTCACACGGGTGTGTCATAAGCAAAACTGTTTGAAATTTCAAGTTTCGCTCAAATTGAAACAAAGAAATAAGAGTAATAATATGACTGCGTTTTTCAGATAGACCGATTGAATATCCAGACCAACTGAATATCCCTAGAAAATATATTATTCCAGATATGTACTGTTGTCTAGTGTGGAAGCACAATTCTGGGAGCAAGACTTTTCATCTCTTTATTTATCAAAAAGGGGAAGGTTTTAAATCTTAGTGTTTTGATGATGAGTAAACCAATCAATCTAGTACTAATATTATTATTTAGTGTTGTCTAAAAGGATAGGTTAAGACACACTAAATGCAAAATAAATATAGAGATGGTTGGATAGCAAGCTCCAAGAACAATTCAAGCTACATGAAAGTTCAATTCGGTTTCATCAAGAGCTCATGATCAAATGAAGCAATATAAAAAGTAAACTTTCACATCTTCTATGGTAATTTGTAAAGTGATTGATGAAGTGTTTATTTTGGTACCTAGGAAAAACTTAGATCATATTTTTCATCTCTTATCTATTTCTCTTAAATTTTTCATATAAAACCTTCCCATACCTATTTTCCTATTTATTCATATTTTATTTAGAATTTTTCAGATGTGCTTCCACACTAGATAACATTATGTCTCAAAAAATATATCTTCTCTTGATATTCGTTTGTTCTATTTGAGAAAAAATAGTCCTATTATTATACTCTTATTTCTTTGGCTCCATGTGATTGAAACTTGAAATTTTAAACACTTTTGCTTATGACACACACACACAATGTTCTAAATGTCAGATTTTGGGGTAATTCCGGATGACAAAATTAAATGTTGGATTGCGGATATCTGAAAATTTTAGTAAATTTAGTAAATTTCGGGTGACAATGCGGATGCCACAAATATAATTTATGTCCTAAATATCCTAAATTCAAGGCAATACATGTATGAACCATCTAAAGCTACATAAACTTGTTTGGGGGGTATACTTATCTCAAAAGGCAGAACTAAAAAAAATAGAATAAGTTAATATCAATGCCTCGCTTAAGAGAAAGGAAAGGAAAATGTCAAAAAAGGGCAAAAAGAAACTTACCTCATCGTTGCATGGGGAGCTTATCGGCACTCATGGGAGAGATGCTCGCCACCACTCGGGGAAGCTTATTGGCGCTCAGGGGAAGTTCATGGATGCTTGTCGCTGTACGGGGAAGCTGACCGGCGCTTGAGGGAAGTTCAAGGATGCTCGTTGCCGCTCGAGGAAGCTTTTCATATCTCGTCATGTCTCCTCGAAGCTCGTCGAGGCTCTAGGAGTTGCTCGCCTCTCTCTCTCTCTCCCTCTCTCTCCCCGTTGCGAGAGATGAGGAAAAGGTTAGGACTCGATCCACCCTTATAATTATTGCATATGGGTTACACGTTAGTGGGCTCAAACCCACAAAGAAAATAAAATGAAATCCAAACCGACATTTAAGTGAAAACGAGCGGAATTTAGTTTTTGATATTGCTGTCGACATCTTGGAAAACCCAAAAATTGGCTAAATTTAGGCTCAAAATGAAATTCACGTGAATCATAGCTATTTTGTTGCGGCTAGGGCCATTTCCCCAAATTTTCGGTCAAAATGCCAATATTTCGGGCGCCATTTAGAACACTGCACATTCATGCGACAACCCATGTGCACACCCTTTTTTTTTTTCTTGTTTGACTTTCTACTCACATATACTTTCTTGATAGTACTTATAGTTATTGGAGACCTGGTGTATTTTTCAAAAGAGATAGTCTCTTTGCTTCTCCTTTTCATCTTATTTTGGTGGAGTACATTAAACGCTCGTTTTCTTTGAGGCAAGGAGCCTCTCTCCATTGAGTTTTGGCTATGCAAGCATACCAATTCTAGCAATGCAAGTGTGGGTTATGCCTAATGGGTTGAACTTTTAATTGGACTATTTATAAGAGACTTCTTCTTTTTTTTTTTTTTAACTAGACATAGAGATTATAATAACATATTTTACTTCTAAGTAAAAGAAAGCATTCAAAGCTCCAATCTTCTTAGGAATCTTTCTAGCAAACATTTGTTCCTTCTTTAAAAGGGATTTGACTTGTGTTCTTAAATTCTCTTAAAGTGCCAATCATTATGTCCATTAATTCTAGTTCAGCATATTACTCTAGAGCCTCAAATTTGTGCTTTTGTATTTTGAGTTAAATCTTGTTTTCAATCTTGTTTAAAGAGAACAAAACTATTTCTCTTGTGTGATCCTCTTCAATTGGAAGAGAAAAGTCCAATCTCATGGGCAGTGGCGTAGCCAGAACTTTGAATTTGAGGGGAGGGGCACACTTTTTTATTCCAATTCAAATGCTTTGCCAGACACTCTTAAGAAAATGACAACATGCAATTCACAATCAGAACCTTGGGTATTTTATCATCATTCCTAGAAATCAAAAATATATTCCAAGAACTAACAATGACAATTAGATCACTATCATATGGTACAGTAATAAGCACCAACATTCTGTTTCAAGAGCCTGTTAAGCTTTTTTACATACTGTTATGATCGTATAGCTGATGTAAGATCAAGTTCTAATCTCGTGAACTAAACCGTAAAATAATGAATTAGCACACGATGTGTTTTAACACAAACGAATATATTTCATTGCAAGGAAAATGACACAAACAAAGCAGAGTTTTACCATAGGCCATGTATTGAGCTATGGATGCAAACAAGTCTAATTATTAGGTAGAATCCTCTTACTTAAAAAACCAAGTCCCTTGTTGTCCTTTCTTTGGGTGCAACTGACCTCAGGTTGTGCACTAACTCATGCTCATAGTCTATGTTGCCATAACACTTGCATCAATAAATTAGGATTCTACGGGCAACTCTTTAGGTACTAGTGAATTGCGAATTTGTAGAGAAATTTATTTGATGGTTTTAGATTTCGAAGGAAAGTGAAAAATGATAATTAACACAATGATACGAGGTTTCAACCCAAATCTCATAATCAATAACCTAATGATCTTTCATATGTTTTCAACATTTCACAACATAAGCACACACTTGCAAGCACCGGGTATATAAGTATTTTTTTTGGTTGTAATTATTGATGATACAACTTCAGTGCAAGATAGCGCTAACATGATAATGAGCCTGAAGCAGATCCAAGAAAGAAAAATTTTCATTTATTTTGACAGTTAAAACTCATCAGAGAATTAACAAAAAGGAGGCAAGGAAAAAAGTAGAAAAAGAATAAAAATATAAATTAGGACAATGGGAATCGAACTGAGTTCTTTCAACAAGAGACTAGAACCAAATGCCACTGCACTACAAGGGCAATTTGTATTATAAACTAGGTTAATTGTTATTTATGGAATGGAGAAAACTGCTTGAAACAATTTTGTCGCTTCTTACCCCTTGGTTTTGTAAATTGTATTATTTGAAGTTTTCTATTCTATGTGTTGATAGCCGGGGTAGCTCTATCTAGAATATAATATGTAACACAAACATTTTTATGTGGTGGCTTGTATGACTTGGGTCAACATATCACTAAAGTCTTTTCAACATTCACATGCTGAGGCGGATTGGTGGCAATATAGTAGAATATTGGAGTGTGTGTACCATAAGAAGATAGCCTCAATTTAAGATGAGATGAACGGAAATGTGATGAAAGAAAAATGTGTATCAACAATGGGTTAATGGGAGCAAGTTTCAAGACACATTAAATAAATTCGGTAGGAGTTAGTGGTTAGTTGGTAATGGTTAGGTAGGAATACAGTGGGGTTAAAATGTATTGTTTACTTTGTTCTAGTTGTCTTTGGTTAGCTTAAAGTTATGTTTGTTTCATAAGAGTGAGTGATTCCTCTCTTAAATGGGTGAGTGATTGCTCCCTTCTTTTGGGTTGAGTCCCAAACGTATATTGAGTTGAGTTCCCCGGTTTATTTTGTGATCCTTAAAAAATAAATAAATTTAGCTACCATCTTTTCCTCTCCTTCCCTCCACCACTTCAATTTTATTTTCTTCTGCTATCAAAGTTGTGTTAGAGTGGCGAGTCTTGGACACGACGGTAATGATTTGAAGATTTTGATTGGCACGAGCAATATCAGCTTCTAATTCCCCCCTCAATGAAGAGATCAAAGAGCTATGGGTAAGCCAATCTCATCTTGAATGAACGATGGGGGAGATCCTACAGTGCCTTCCCAAAATTAATGGTCCAAGTGAAGCAACAAGGAGTCTTGCTCTACCACCACCATCCATCACGCCATCAGTTGAAATTGCCTTTTAACGAATAATTTGAACCACTAATTTCTTCCGTACAGCCGACCGATGACTGGAGGAAATTGCAAACTTTTGATGAAGAGCTAATCGAGAAATATATGATAGATTCATCTCATGTTGAAAGTAAAAGTTTGCTGATATTATTCAATGTCAATTGATTCCGTTGGAGGTATACTAGCATTACAATGCCATCCTACTCCAAAGAAACAGTTATGGGATTCTTGTGACACAACTATTTTTCATGTGATCACTCATAATTTGGCATGTGCAATGGAGACTTGATGATGAGATCTAGTCTCTATTTCAAAACTCGAGGACAAGTTTTTCCAACAAGGGGAGAATTATAAGGAAAAGACGAAGGGACGTTTGAAAAAGTGTGTTGTCAACAATGGGTTAATACGTGGCAGTTTCAAGACAAACTAAATAAGTTCGGTGGGAGTTAGTGGTTAGCAAGTAATAGTTGGGTAGATTCTTCTATATAATGAAGTTAAAATGTGGTGTCTACTTAGTGCTGGTTGTTTTTGAGTTTTAGCTTAAAGTTATGTTTGTATAGTAAGAGTTAGAGTGCTTCCTCTCTTAGTTGGGTGAGTGATTCCCCACTTCTTTTTGATTGAGTGGGTCCCCAAACTTATCTTGTAAGGGTGTGTCCAGTCCCTTAATTTATCTTGTTAAATTAAAAAAAATAATTTAGCTACTATCTTTTCCTCTTCTTTCCGACCACTTCCTTTTATTCTCTTTTGGTATTTGGATGGTTCGAAATGGTTCCAAAATGTACCAGTGGGTGTAGTATTTAGGAGAAGTGTAGGGGAGCAGTTGAAGGAGTGGCTTGGATTAGGGATAGGCACAAAAGGAACAGGGATTAAGGAAAGACTTGGTGGTTGCTAATTTAACGGGGGAGGTGAATGGAGGAAAAGGATGCATCTAGCTGAGCTGAAAATATTAGTATAAAATTTTTGTTGTTGTTGAGTTGTGACGGCAATGGTTTTGTTGTTGTGGCTCCTGTGACTTGCATAGGGAGCATGTGACAGTTAAGTTCTTTTTTTTCTGCTACATGGCTGTAATTGATCTAGTATTCTTCACACTCACACAGAAATGAAAATTCATATGATAAGTTTCCATGCAAATGAATCCAAACTTATTTATTAACATCAGCGAATTTGGATCTCTGATGTGGACTATGCTATGCCTATGATGCTTGTTCAAACTTTAAGGTTTATAGATATAGCTTACATCTTTTTGAGTTATGTTAGTGGGGTCGTGTTCAGGGTAAGTGATTTAGAACATCTCGTGTTAATCTGTAACAATCATTTCTAGGGTTAGCACTATCCAATTTTCCATTTTGACTATGGACTATTATCTCATGGTATTTTCTGTTTTTTCTAATGAAAGGTGCGAGTTCATTGGTGCAAATCTTGGTGGAGCCATTCTAGATAGGGCTAATCTTCAGAGTGCAAACCTACAAGGTAGTTTTCATCCCAATATCTTTCCCATGTGTGTTGACTTTTATCTACTGCAGTGCTAGCAGTCAATATTTCAGTAGACCGTAGATGTTCCCAGTCTCTGTCAAAATGCAATGACTTTCTTTTTCCATTAAGAATTTACTGTTTGCTAGCAAGATCACTTTTACGTAGTAAGACCTCCTTGACTCCCAAGTCACCCCAAAGTGTTCTACTCATTAGCATCTGGGTTTATCATAATGTTGTTATATAAAGTTTCTCTAATTGAGCAACTTATTTGAATAGGACATGCTAAACCAGCTAGACCATTCAAGAGTTCCTTTGTTTCCTCCCAATTTTTACCAAAGAGAGAGCTTTGAACCTTTTACTCCAGTGAAAAATAGTTTCAAGGACCACTGGCTATTATGGCCTAACATAATACAAAGCGCAGAATAATTTCTATCATAATAGTTGAATTCTTCTGTCGATTACCTGTGCAGCTTGGTTGCTTGGGTACATGTTGCATGCAAAATTGTGTTAAGTCCTGTAGAGTGTGTGTGTGCGCGCGCGCGCGCGTATTTATATTTATAAATGCTAAAATATCATTGTTCTGCAGACGCGTGTTTGGTAGACTGTAGCCTGCATGAAGCAGATCTTCGTTCAGCACATCTACAGGTTTATGCTCTTCCCTTCATTTTCATTTTACAGACCACATGAAATGCTTTTTCTATGGCTTTTTGCCATAAGGGCCGTTGTACTTGTGCTCTTTCCGCCTAGAATAGTGATTCATACCTGGACCCGTTCAGAAGGTTGGTTAATAATCTATTTTGAAATTTGCTGTAGTATAACTAGGAAGAGCCTTCAAAATTATAAAACCACTCAAAGAATGACCAAAAGTATATTTGCGAGATACATATTTAATCAAAAAAAAAGAATGGAAACTAAATCACCTCTATTAAATGCCTTCCAAATAGTCCTGGTTGTTGTCAAAGCCACCCAGATGACGATTGGATTATCCTAAGGGGATTATATCAAACTTTTGAATTAGATTAATCTTTTGAAGCATCAACAAGCAAGTTAGTTTTCAGATGCGGGCTTCGTAGAGGATCTGCAGAGAGCTTAACCCTTAAATAACAGCTAATTGCTCTAAGAACATTTTGGTAACTTTTTGTATGACCACTATTGGCTAGATTCCAGGAGCAGATTTATGTGCTCAAGCAGAGTTGTTTATCTAGGTAGATTAGAAGAAGCAAGAACTCTAAGGATAATAAGAGCTGAATGATGTAGAATTTGATAAAGTCATAGCCTCTTTCCAATAAATCTCAATTTGTTTGCTCATTCTTTTTTATGCTGTTTATAATTTTTGTATCATGAGTCTATCCTCGGGGGCGTAATTCAATGTATATGTTCATATCTATAACATGTCAAGTTTGCTTGATGTACACTCTTAGCCCACAACCCATCAGCTTAATATTTTGGGTGAAGTGGTTGTCTGACATGGTTATGGAACACCATGTTGAAACCTTGTCATTCGTAATTCAAATAGTTGTATTTAACCCCTTTATTCTGCCTTTCCAAGCTAGTCATCTTTAAACTGGAGACTACATGGCACAAAAGCCCAAGTGAGGGGAGTGTTTAGTCTCACGTTTGCTCGAAATACATTGTTAGTCGACAATCCATCTGCTTGAACTTTTAGGTGAAGTGGTTGTCAGTCTAACAAGAACCTAGATGCAAGATGACTTCTTCAAAAGCGGACTTTGAACTGGCTAACTTTTACCCTAAGATTTTCTGTTGTTAACTTTCTATCAGCATTGAATAAGTGAGTACTAACCAAAATTTTTAACAAAGAATTGCATGAGTTAACAAGATGTTCTTGGTTTGGTAAAAGTTTGTTTCAGTGTCGCTGCTAATCTTAAGTTTCTTACAGGAGTACTTGGCTGACACATGCAGAACTTTTTTATTTGTTCTTTTTTGGGGGTTGAACATCAGAGGTTATCCCATCTTCTCCTAATCCCTCTATTGTCAATTTATCTCAGTTTGCCAACTCTCATTTCCCTCTCCTGTTACAAGCCTACAGCCACCAAGCCTAGTCCCTACTGTTTTGGTGCTTACATGATTATTCATTTATTAATTTTTGTTGTCTATTTAGTTTTAAGTAGTAGTTTCATTTTTCTTTTTGTTGTTGTTTTTCTTTGTTGGAATGTGTGTGTGTGTGTGTGAGAGAGAGAGAGAGAGAGAGAGAGAGAGAGAGAGAGAGAGAGAGAGAGAGAGAGAGAGAGAGAGAGATACTATAGTTCTCTGATGAGGATGTTTTACAACTGCTCCCGATTTATTGTTGTGATTGATGCTACCTTGATTGTTAGTCAGTCTCAATGGATCTTGTGATTGCAGACCCCATAGTGGATATGAGTTTATGAGGATTCAGCGGATAAGCGGAAAATGTAATCTACTTGATGAATAAAGAAACCATTGGATATATATTACTTAAAAGATGTTACATGCAAAGATTGAAAAACTTATTTTATCTATGATAAATTACAAGGTTATTATTTAACATCCGGCCATTCTTCTACAAGAGCTATCTTCAAAGATCTGAAAAATATAAACTGTGAGGTGATTTATTAGCTCAAATAGTGGTTGCAAGTGCACAAATATATGTTCTCGTGTCAAAGTTCTTTAATATATGTCATTGCTCATTTGGTTAGACTTGGCTAGATTAAGGAACTTGAGCATCTATATCTGGTTTTGCTCGAGTTGCAAGATGTGGTACAAACCTCAAGTATCATATCCTGATAGTCAAATGGTGGAATGTCATGTTAGAGAGACTCAAGATCAAAGAATGCAGATGAAAACATATGTCCTACTTGTATTTTCATTTATTTTTCTTCTCTAATCATGCTTACCTTTAGGTTTATTTTAGGAAATACATAAAGGGTTTAATAGCACTTCGTTGAAATGTCTTCGTGTAAATTTATCTTGTGCCTACTAATCATTGACGACAGTAAGTGGGACTTTCTCCCTCAAAACACACACACACAGACACAAACATATAGAATCACCACGGACAAATTGGAAAACGCACATACACTAACATATAGAATCTCTCTCTCTGTCTCTCTCTCTCACTCTCTCTCTCTCTTCTTCTTCTTCTTCTTCACTTGATTTTTTTTTTTTCCTGAGATCAGATCTCTTGGGTTTGGTACACTCCTGGTCATCCCATCTCTTGGTCATTCCTCATGTTGCTTTCTTCATCATCTTCATAGAATTTTATTTTCCTTTTCCTTTTCATCCTATCTACTGGTCTCTCTCTTCTCCTACTCTCATGCAAGCATCCTCCTCTAGATTACATCTCTTCCTTTCTTTAACTTCTCCTTTAGAATCTATATTCTGAATAGACTAGTTTTCTATATTCTGAATCCTATATGTGAATATGCCGAGGTGACAGCTACTGAAGCTATCTCCTCACAGTTTCAAAACATTTCTCTCCAAACTCAAACTACCCGGGGAACAGAAGCAGCAAGTTTAACAGAAAATCTAAGTTATAAACTGGCAAGATTCGTTATTTTTCTGTATACCTTTTAATTTTATTCTTATTCACGGGATAAACATTGTCCTACACATGAACATTCTTAAATTAAAAGCAGCATAGAACATTTTGTGTAAAATTGAACTCTTATTCCAAATAATTTTTTTTATAGTTCATTTTGATGTATGTGATCTTCCCTTGTTCCTACTCTTCACTATTTGTTCACTTCCCGAATATATTAACCCAACTTTTCTATCTTTCAGAACGCTAGGCTTACAGGTGCTAACCTCAGAGGAGCTAATCTGGAAGGAGCTAATTTAAAGGTAAGAATCTTGACTGCATTAATTGTTATTGACATATTGTTAGGCCCCACTTATCGTCCATGTGTAAGAAATTATGGCATGTAAGATGACTTGGATCTCTCCTTAACAGTACGTATATCTGTTCTATAATGCTTTTCTTTGAATTTTACATTACCGGTTAGTTCCCTGTATGATTTACTTATTGGATCAGATATTTCTCCTTCGTCTTCTTATTTTCTTGTCATTCTATTCATATTTCGTTCATAGTTCTTTGAAAAAACTTGAAGAGTTTTATCTAAACTGTCGTAGCCAATTAAATATTCTTAAAATTTTATTTTCAATTCCTGCAAAAACGTGAACACCAATCCATGCAATGTTAATGAATTTGATTGATCAAATTATATCTGTTCTAAGGATTAAACAAAGCCTATCAATATTCTTATCTACTGGCTTATGATCCACCATGCTTTTTGCAGCAATTCTACCATGTATTTCCTTTTAAAGGGATGTGATGTTATTTTTATTTATTTATTTATTAAGGGGATTTGATATGGAGATATGAGCCTATTTCTCTTGACGCTCTAGATAAACTAATTGATATCCAAATAATTACAAATGTTGTCAGTACAACTTTATTTGAAAAGGAAATCTAAATATTGATTGTTTCTTTGGTAATGATTGTCTAATCAATTCTATGTCTAGTGAATTCGCAGATAAAATGCATATGTCATTCTTTTCAATGTGGCTATACGTAGAATATATCCTCAGCCTATTTGGACTACTTATTCATCTATCAAAAATAAAACACAACCTGATGTATGTAGTGTAAAAGATAACGAGCAATTAACTTGCAGGGTGCAAAACTGAGTGGTGCAAATTTGCAGTCAGCAAATCTCCAGCGAGCTTACCTAAGGGAAGTTGATTTACGAGACACTGTAAGTTTTTGTGGTATTTGCAATTTCTGTTATAATTTGTAAAAACTTAATTTGTTACTCTCATCTATTAAGTGAAGCATAGAGCAATTTTAGATTAAAGTACTAAGCATGGTTCAAAGAACCGGTTGATTCGGACGATGACGAGATAGAATCAGTGGTATTTAATTGGAATTGGTCGGAGTCGGTCGATATCGACCGATTTCATTCCGATGCCATTCCGATTCCAACACAACTATTCCAAACTGCAGTAAATTCAACAATTCAGAAGTATCTTCTCGGTTCTACAATGTAAAAATTTGATTAGTTAACACTGACTTTGCACTGTTGCTTAGATTCTATCAATCTCTTAATCTGGTATCACAAAGCAGTGTTGTCAAATCTTATTTCACTTCAGTGCCTTGTAGATACCATGATTCCCGAGCATGAGAGAATATTATGCTTACTCTTATTAAAGATATAAATACTCCAATTCTTTGCCAATAATCCCAAAAAGAGAAAAACTTGAGGAAAAAATAAAATTGGTAACTAACCAAAAGAATAATTTGTTAGATTAATTATTTTTTAAAACTTGATTTGTTAACAAATATGATAAAAATAGTTAGGAAATGAGCAATAATTTGTTGTCTCCGATATAAGTAATTAGTTTATTTAAAAATGTTAGAAAATAGTTGTCATGATATAATTAAGTAGAATAATATAATTAAGTAGAATATAACTAGTTTGTTAAATTAATTGTTTAAACTTTGTTAGAAACAAATTTTAAATTTTTGTTACAAAATGGTTGCCATGAATATAATTAATTAATTAATTTTGAAAGGGATTTGTTCATATCGACACCTGAAATCTTTGCTAATTCTGTATTCACCCCCCAAATCTTTGTATTTCTATATCGCCCCCAAATCTTTTAAGTTGGGACAAAAAAATCCTCTGTTAGTTGTTGTGTATTTTCTAATGGTGGCATGGTGGAAATATATTTCTACCTTTAACATATTCAGAATTGGGGTAGATATTCATCTCCGATCTTATTCACTATCTCTTTCTTTTACTCTTTGCCTCACTCCCACTATCTCAGCATTCTCTTTCACTTCACTCTCTCCTCGGCTACAGAGAACTTAGAAAATTAGAGCGAAAATTGAAAATTTGGGGTCCGAAGTGAAATGGTTTGTTAAGAGGGGGAGAATTTATATTGAGAAGGTGAAAGAGAGAGAAGAGATGTCTATTGGGGGAGAGAATAAATAGAGTTGGGGTTGGGTTGGAGAGAGAGTGGGTTAAACGAAAGAAGAATAAGTTGAGAGGAAAATAAAGAGGGAAAGAGATGAAGAGTATAATCGTAAGTTCACATATTACTTTAGAATATCTGAATGTAAAAAAGAGAATATTTGGTGTGAAACGAAAAAGGGGAGTCTAAGGATTTAGAGAAAAAATGATAGATGAAAGAAAATAATTAATGAATACCTAAAGGATAATGTAAATGCCTTTCACTTTCCTAGATCTCACATCGCTTCACGTCGCACGCTCCTCGATCTTGACATCACGCTGCACACTAGATCTTATTTTCACAGTTAGAGTTTCACACCTTGCCATGGGGGTACCCTCTTTGAGGGAAAACAATCTAAATATTTTTTTCCTCAAAATTCTAGTTTATTTTATTGAAAGCAATGAAGCCTTTAAATAGGCCTACAAGTCTTGACTTTCACCATATAACCAATGTGGGACTAAACATGAAAACAAAATATAAATAAAATAAAATAAAAAACACACTAGACTCAAAAAGAAAATATAGGCTCAATTTAAATTCTCTCATGACATTGATGTCCCCATCAGTCTCGCTCGGTGGGAAGAACTCGACCCTATCGAGTATACATGAAGTGGTGATGGCTCGACACTGGTCTGGATCTGAGACTGCTACTGATCTTGATTGAACGTACCCTGATCTTTGTTGATAATGTAACTGTTATCGAGCTTGAAGGCTAAGAAAACAAAGGGAGGGAAGTTGGAGTTGGTGGGGGCATGTGGGGTCCACATGGAAATGGTCAAAGATGAGGGATTGAGAAAAGAAAAGAAAGAGAAGGCACGTGCTTGGCAGGTGGGGAAATTGTAGCTGGGAAGAAACAGGGGGAGAGAAAAAGAAGAGAGAATTCTTTTTTTTTGTTGTAACTAAGAAAGGGATTTGTGGTTGAGATTTTTATATATGGGTAAGATTTGAGAGGATAAATTATATTATGGATACCATGTTTTTGGAATTTGATAAAAGGTATGAAAAGAAAGAAACAATGAATAATTCAAATAAAATTGTACTGACTTCAAATGAGAATATTTTCACAAGAAGCTTATTTTACAATTTTATTTTTTTATCACTCATTACTTTTTTCTAATCATACCAAACTGTTGTGAAACGAAAGGGGGATTCTAAAGATTTTGAGAAAAGATGAGAGATAAAATAATAACTAATGATTACCTAATAGATAAATGAAAAGGCCTTCCACCTTCTCTGATCTGACGCCGCTTCACGTTGCACGCTCTTGGATCTTGTAACTAAGAAATGGATTTGTGGTTGAGATTTTTGACATATGGGTAAGATTTGAGAGAATAAATTGGATTATGGATACCTTTTTTTTTTGGAATTTGACAAAAGAGATGAAAAAAAAGAAACAATGAATAATTCAAATAAAATTGTACGGACTTTACATCGAGAATATTTTCACAAGAAACTTATTTTACAATTTTAATTTTTATCACTCATTACTTTCTAACCATGCTCTGATACCAAACTGTTGTGAAACGAAAGAGGGAGGTCTAAGGATTTTGAAAAAAGATGAGAGATAAAAAATAACTAATGATTACCTAATATATAAATGAAAAGGCCTTCCACCTTCTTGGATCTCACGCCGCTTCACGCCGCATGCTCCTGGATCTTGTAACTAAGAAATGGATTTGTTGTTGAGATTTTTGATGTATGGGTAAGATTTGAGAGGATAAATTGACTTATGGATACCATTTTATTTGAATTTGACAAAAGAGATGAAAAGAAAGAAATAATGAATAATTCACATAAAATTGTATCGACTTCACATCGAGAATATTTTCACAAGAAACTTGTTTTATAATTTTGATTTTCATCACTCATTACTTTTTTTCTAATCATGCTCTGATACCAAACTGAGGTGAAATGAAAGGGGGGGTCTAAAGATTTTGGAAAAAGATGAGATGAAAAAATAATAGCTATGATTACCTAATAGATAAATGAAAAAGCCTTCCACTTTCCCGCATCTCACGCCACTTCACGTCGCACGCTTCTCGATCTTTACCTCACATCGCACACTCGATTTTGACCTCACTCCGTTTTACACCGCACACTCGATCTTAACTTCACAGTTAGGGTTTCACACCCTGTCATAGGGAGGAAAAATAACCCAAATAATTTTTTTTCAAAATTCTAGTCTACTTTTATTGAAAGCCCCCCTCAAAGGAAAACAACCCAAATATTTTTTTCAAAGTTCTAGTCTACTTTTATTAAAAGCAATAGAGCCTTTAGGCATACAAGTCTTGACTTTTCACCACATAACCGATGTGGGACTAAAGATGAAAATAAAGACTAAATAAAATAAAGGAAAAAACACACTAGACTCAAAAAGAAAATACAGACTCAATTCGAATTCTCATGATATTGATGCCCACATCAATATTCCAAGAATCTTCTTGTTTATAAACAGAAAAAACTAAGAGCAACTCTAAGGGAGGCGCCCTAAATTTGAGCTATTTTAGGAATGGTATTAGTTTAGGGAGCTCCCTATTCCATTTATGCTCCAAGGGAGCGCTCTAAATTTGAGCTATTTTAGATAGTTTATTATTTTTTAAAGTCAATTTGGCCAAGGATACTTTTGTATTAGTTAAAAGCAATTTGTGATAGATTAAAATAATAATAAATATAGTTTAGGGAGTGTGATTGACTCTTTACATTTGGGGAGCTTGGGGATTGCTCCTAAAATAGAGAGCCATATAGGGAGAAGCATTGGAGCTCAATTTATTGATTTTGCTCCCTTATATAGGGAAGAAAGGAAGATAGAGCGCCCCTTTGGAGATGCTCTAACGGAAGGGTTTCTTTATCCCGACTTAAAAGCTTTGGTGGTCGATATGGAAATATAAAGACTTAGGGGTGAATATGGAATTAGCAAAGATTTCAAGTGTCGATATAAAAAAAAAATCTTTTTGAAACTGTAGAAAATGGTTAAAAATGATTGTCATGAATATAATTAAGTAGAATATAACTAGTTTGTTAGAGTAATTGTTTAAACTTTGTTAAAAACAATTATTGAATTTTTGTTACAAAATGGTTGCCATTGATATAAATAACTAATTAATTTTAGGAAATGTTAGAAAATAATTGTCATGAATATAATTAAGTAGAATATAATTAGTTGTATCATAATTTTAGAGGAAGGATTTGAGGGTGGTGATAATTTCCCAATCGACACTTATTATTAATAGAGAATTACAAATATAATTCATAATATGAGTGAGACTTCTAACAATATAGAAATTTCAACAAAGACTCCTAATAGTAAATTAACTAATCAAGAGTTTAACACTCTTCAAGGTGGAGCATAGATATCAGTCATGCCAAGCTTGTTACATAAGAACGAAAAAACTCTAGGAGGACATGTAAATATATCTGCAAGCTATTCAGAAGATGAAGTGAACAAAGTAAAAATGAGCTTCTGAGAGACCGTATCACGAATAAAATGGCAATACACCCTTATGTACTTGGTCCTCTTATGAAAAACATGATTGCTAATTATGTAAATAGCAGCCTAGTTGTCTCAGGATATATGTATCGGACTATCTACACTAAATTCAAGATCCCACAACCAGGATTTCAGTCTAGGGATGATAATGGGTTTGGGCCGACCCATGGGGCCCCCGACACGGCCCGAAAAAAGCGTGGCCCTAGCCCGGTCAATAATTGGGTCACCAGGGTTGTGGCCGAAACTAAGACCCCAAAGTTTTAGGGTCAGGGCCGACCTTGGGACCCAGCCCCAGCCCTTATAAAAGCCCCAAAAGCCTATAAGGCCCGACCCTTATGTAGTTTTTTCTCTATTTAATTTAATCAGTGTTTGTATATTATTTGTGCTTGTGAGTTGTGACTAATGTCTAATTGTTTAGTTATATGGAGATGAACATTGTGGCTCTAATTTTAATTTATGTTGGTTTTATTATTAAACTTGTTTAGATATTTTTAACTCTATGAGTTTCGACTATTGGTTTTGTTTTGTTGTTGTGCATGTGGGATTGTCGTTGGATAGTGTGTACTCATATTTTGTTTGATGAAATGCATGAGCTAGAATCAGATGCTTTCTTTCAATATCCTCTCTTTCAAAAGACGAAAAATGAAAAAAGAAAGAAAAAGATAAAAGCCCCAAGGGCTGGCCTGAAGGCCCTGGGCCTGGCCCCAAAGCCTAGGGCCAGGGTTGAGGTCGGCTTAGTTAAGGCCTAGGGCCAAGGTTGGAGCCGAAACTAAGATCGTAAAGTTTTTAGGACTGGGGCCGGGGCTGATCTTGGGCTCGGTCTGGCCCCGGCCCATTATCATCCCTGTTTCAGCCACATCATCTTACAAAGTTGTATGAGCCATACCTTTATACTCTATTTCAACACTGAAACAAAAGACAATATTCTGCTTCTTATTCTTCCAACATAAGTGCAATAGCCAGAAGTAGATTTTCTATCTTCTATCTCTTACATAATTTGAATCCGAAAAAGCTTCAATCCGTAGATATTCATGCTTTTTATGCAATAATCCTTTACTTAGAGACTCTTTGATATAAGTCAAAATTCTCTAAGGCTGCCTTACAATGAATCTCTTTAGGCTGGTGCATAAACTGACTCAGTAATCAAACATCGTAGGCAATATCTGGTCCAGTAACTGTGAGATAGATGTGTTTACCTACCCGTACTAAGAAACATTCTCAAATAAGGGTCCAATTTCATCCCACAAATCAGCATCAATATCCATAAGAGTACTCAATGTTTTGCAACCCAGTAGTCCAGTCTCTTGTAGTAAATCCAAAACATAATTCCGTTGAGAAAAAATTACTCTATGTTTACTGTGAGCAATTTCCATCTCAAGGAAATATCTTGGCCTACCCATATCTTTGGTCACAAACTGAGTCTTCACATACTTTTTAGTTTTTATAATAGCAGCAACATCACTCCTAGAATGTCATCAACATAAACAGTAAGAAGCACAGTACCAGAAGTTTCACGAATGAAGATCGAATGATGAGAATAACACTTATGGAACCCCACTTTAGAGATGATACATCTAAACTTATCAAACAAGACTTGTAAACTTTGCTTACGATCATATATTACATTTTTGAGCTTGCACACCATATTCTTCTACTGAGCAACATACCCAAGAGATTGCTCTGTATACATTTCCTCAAGATGACTATACAAAAAGACATTCTTCACATTCAGTTGAAACATCAACCACTGGTGGCTGAAAGCCAGAGAAAATAAGATACGAATGAAGTTGAGACGAGCCATAAGAGAGAATGTCCACAGATAATCTACACCATAAATCTGAGTAAAGCCTTGAGCAAGTAGACAAGCCTTATATCTTTCCACGGTACCATCTGGACTATGCTTGATACTAAAACACCCTGCGACAACTAACTGCAGGTAGTCCAAAGAAAGTAGGTACTAGATTTCAAGACTAACGTGAGATGAAAGCATCCATCTTGTCATCCATGGTCTGCTTTCATTTCGAGGACATCAACTTTTCCTTACTAGTGTTCTAAAAATTGAATTAATAGGCCGATTAATCCTAATTGTTGGTAGCCTGTGTAATTTTACATTCAACGCTCTGATTATGCGCTCGGGCGCTTAGTCGGATCCAAAATGATTAATTGGGCTCTTAATGGGGTCCAAAACGATCAAGCACCCGATTAATCTGCTATTTATTAAGTAGTAGATGAATTATGATATTTTATTATTGTATATTTTGCATAAAGTGATACTTATATTTTATTATTTTTGATTATTTTTCATATTAACTTATTTAGCAATCTTTCTCCATCTTTCTTTAAAGCTCATTATTTTGATTGATAAATTGACTGATTTTTTTATTTATCTTATTTTACGTGATTTATTTTTATATTGCAAAATTTGAAATCTTAGATTACTAGTGCAAAAAGATAAGTTCTCTTTCTTCTTTTTTTTAACTTTTTATTCAATTGTCTTGTTGTTCATCATATCGTTTATAACTTCACATTTAGATACCGTCTTGTATAATATTTAGACATTTTCAATAATTAACTGTATATATTTATATGTAGTTGTGTATAAATATAATTAAATTTATTAAAATATTCAATTTTTATTAATATCCGATTAATTCTTGATTAATCTGATTAATCATTATTCACTGTTAGACAACACGAATAATAAAACTGATTTTTAGAACACTGTTCCTGATAAGACTTTGATATACAAAACAAACAAATTGACGAGATAGTGGGGTAAGATGATCATAGAAAACATAATTAGAAATAAGATGTTGAATACAAGATTGTTTACTCTTTCTATGTGTAATTGGACGATTCAAGTTAAAAGAAGCAGAAGTATCCATATCAACATTTGGAAGTGGGGGATCAGTAGGCAGAGAAGCAAAATGAGGAGGATCAAGATCTGCAGCTATAAACTCTGGATGAGCAGTGAGTGAAGTAGAGACCACATTCTTGAAACGTTTGGTATACACCTGCAATGGTTTAGGAACAATCTCTTTCTCCAGATCCCCAAAACTAGGCATAGACTAAGGTATAGGAGAAGAAGCAGGAGCAAAACACTGAACTGACTCAAATAAGGTCACATCTATAGAAGTACAAAACTTATGGTGTACAGGAGCAAAATACCTATAGCCTTTCTGAGTTTGTGAATAACCAACAAAAACACACTTTATAGCTCTAGATTCTAACTTATCCAATTCAGGTTGAGCATTTTGAACAAAACAAGTAGAACCAAACGCATGAGGAACAACATAAAAAGTAGGTTGATTATGATACATGCAAGAAAAGGGAATTCTATCATGCAGTACAGAAGAGGACATTCCATTTGTTAAATGACAAGCACAAAGAATAGCTTTAGCCTAAAAAATTTTAGTACGTGCATGTGAATTTACAAGGTGCGTACATTTAGGAGGTGTCTTAATTTTCTTTCAGCAACCTCATTTTGCTGTAATTCTGTAAAGTGTGTGGACAAGTAGTCTGATGTAAAATACCATGAGATGCGCAAAAACGAGAAACTTCTTTTTAGTATACTCAAGAACATTATTAGTGCACAAAACACTAATAGTAGTAGAAAACTGGTTTTGTTTCATAGATAAAATCTTTGATAACTATAAAAACCTTAGTCCTTTCTATTGAGTGGAAGCTCCTAAATCTGATACTCAAAGCTTATTAGAGAAAGTAATAAATGCACTCGTACTTGAAGTAAATCCATGCAGGGTAGTATAAGCATTAGGACGCCTGAGCAGTCTATAGCTGAAGGAAATACTCATAGTCTGACTAGAAAATCTGCATAGTAAAAACAGCAACGGAGGTGGTAGCAGCTGAAGTAGATGTAAATGTAGACATAGTGTCAGTAATCTGAGCTCATTCAGGTTTACCAAACTTGTCCCAACACTTATCAGATATATGATTGTTTCTACCACAGTGAGCACAATGACGTGGACCTTTATCTCCGTGTCCACGTTCTTTTCCTAAATCGCGGCCACGACTGTGTTCACGTCCTCCATCTTTGCTAATGCTTCCAACTATCATAGCAGATTTTTCAACACCAAAAGAAACACTAGAAGAACAATCACCTCATATAAACACGACGAACTCGAGACAAAGTGGTAGAGAGGAGTTGTATTACCACCAATAATTTGTCTTCAAACTTAGTTAAAGGAGATATCCAATCCAAGAGAAACTTAGCCACCACTAGCTCATCAAGATGCTACTAAAGCACCTTTAAATCTGGTACAAGGGACTGATAGAAATCCAACTTATGCAGAGTCTCCTTCAACTCAGAGTAGTAGTCAGATAGAAAATGATCATCCTGACGCAGTGAGAATAACTTCTCATACATATAAGCATTACGTGAAATATTCTACTCATTGGAATACATCTCCTTCAAAGTATTCTACATCTCTTTGACAGTTTCCAAAACATGATACTAGCACTCATCTTCTCATGCATATTACTGAGTAACCATGCCATCACGTTATAGTCACTAGCCACCCAATCATAGGTAGTATAATTTGCCAGAGGATCCTCTGTGAGATGTTTCAGCTTCTTCTAGGAGTCAATACAGAGACCGAAAGATTTAGCCCAGAGAAGATAGTTGGAGCCATTGATTTTACGGTAATAGCAAAAAACTGTTTTGAAGTTATGGAATCGAATGTGTGCTTGATATCTTCAGAGGACATAGTTGCTATTAGTCAGGTAGACACGAGCAAGTAGGTAGATAGGTACAGTAGTCATAGAAACATCAGCACGAACGTTTAAACAAGGGAGCAGATAGTAGTATAGAGGATGGATGACCTCGACGAAGTTTGTAGGGTATCAAGAGGTCATCAACAGGCACGAAGGAGCAGTAAGAGCCTCATGAAAGTCAGGAACATGTACAAGGTGTTGACAAGGTCACATAGGCAGAAAGAAGAGATGTGGTGGCGTCGAGATCAAGGAAAGATAATTTTGTGGTAGCGATGGCAAGAAGGCTCGTGTTCTAGATCAGAATACTTTTTTGGCTTTTACTGTTCACGATAAACAGTGCGCGGTATTGTCCATCGTGAAAAGTAACTTTTTTATGAGGTGGATTCAGATTACTAGATATAAAAAAAAGAAAAAGGAAAGGAAAAGAAGATAAGAAGAAGTTCGTGTAGATGGCTAGGGTTAGGGTTTCTGAAGAAGTGGTTAGGGTTTCTTTTCGGTACCATATGAGAATTTTAGAAAAAAGATTTGAGAGAGATGATTTCTCTCAACACTTATTATTTATAGGTAATTACAAATACAACTTATAATATGAGTATAACTCATAACAATATGGAAGATATTAATAAGATAAAGACTAAAATAAAAACTTTTAATAGGAAACTATTAATGAAAAGTTTAACAGTTTGTTAGATTAATTGAAGTCTTTATAAATACCCTATTAATTTATGTTTTTGCACCAACTGCTTTGTATTGTAATGTTTTGTTAGATTAATTATAATTTATATTATAATGTCTTTGTAAATACCTTATTAATATAATTAGTTTGTTTGATTAATTGTACAAATGATATTCAAATTTCATCAATTATTCTAAAAATTTATGTCAAAATGCTATTAATTATCTGAACAATTTTTAAAAAATTTTAATTATTTTTTATAAAAAAAATTGACCGAGACCGATATCACCGAGATGAAATGGCCTGTTCTGATACCTAAAACTGTCGGCCGATTCCAATTTCAGTTCTGAGATTTCAAACCATGGTATTAATTTGTTCACAAATAGCAGTCTTGCAGAAAATTCTCTTAGCTTGAATGTTTTTTGCCACATTATTTCTAGAAAGGCTGCATTTTCGGTCTGTGAATTTTTAATACCGTACATCTTTTCTGCTATCTTTTCTTTTTAGGCAATTACAATACCCAAAAAATTTTGTCTGTCAAATGCTCTTGGAAGTAACCCTTTTGGTCGTTATAGCACCAAGTTAGTAGTCCAACCAATTATGTTCTTGTACCTGCTTATGGTTGTAGGTATCATTTGATGGATTGATTAGTGGTTAGTGGATTCCTGGACTGGCTAGTGGTCAGTGGATTCCTAAGGATGCATGTCTTTCTACTTTTTGTTGCATTTAGATGTCTTTTTCTTTCGTATATACAATCTGAGTGTCTTTGATCTTTGTAGTTGTGCATAAAGAGGAGAGAGAAACTTTTCTCTCTCTCTCGAATGGTTTCTATAAAGACAGAGAGAAGACTGTACACTGCCAATTAGGGGTGACGCCTTTAGCTTAATAACATAGAAACAATTTATGCCCTAATAGAAATTTAGAAAATAGAAAACAATTGAGAAAGCTTTAGTCTTACTAATATTACATACTATCTCTGTGCTACTCTATTACTTCCCTTCAAATTGGAGTATAGATGTCTAACTTGCTAAAAAAAGGAGAAATCTTTCTACACAAAACTTCAGTAAAAATATCACCAAGATGGTAACTAGATGTAACAAACGAAGTGATCATTTGATGTTGCACCATCAGAGACAAAGTGACATTCCACTTCAGTGTATTTTGTCCTTATGAAAAATAAATTCGTTAGTGATGCACATAGCAGCTTGATTATCACAATGTATTACCATCAGTTTGTTGCAAAAAACACTCATTTCACAAAGAAGAGATTGAATCCACGTCAACTCACAGATTGTATGAGTCATGTTGTGTACTCTACCTGAAGTCCTTAGAGATTAAGTACTAACACTTCTTACTTTGCTATGTCCCCAAATTACCTCTAACAAAAGTAACCAGCAGTAGAATGGTGACCAAGAGGATCATCTTCCGAATCCACATCTGATTGAACCACAATATCCAAATGAGAAGGTCGATAATATAGCCTCAAATTAAGAGCCCCCTCCTTAATATACCACAAGATTTTGAAAGAGACTGAAGTCACTATAAGATTTCCAAAGAAGTTACTATAAACAGACTTTTCCGTCCACGACTCATCATAACATCACTACAAGATTTTGAAAGAGACAGAAGTCCAAGCGGTGGCAAAACTAAAATGTGCAAGGGATAAATGAGAGAGATAAAATTTAACGCACAAATTTGAGTACTAGAAGAAATACCTTTTTGAAGGGTTATAGACAGCTCGGACTCTTTAGCAGAAAAACTGACTGAGTGGGTAGATGAACAGAATCAGTAGTAGACTTCTTTAGCCATTGGTAAACTTTAAGCAGAGGTTTGTCTTCAGGCTTAATTGGCATTGGAAGTGGCGAAAGAAGAGTACAAGTAGAAGTAGTAAGATTGAATTATCCTTGTACCACTCTACTAGTTTCTATGTCCAAAACATGTCTATCCATCATCACACAGACAAATTTGCAGGACTGAATGGTCTGAAGGCCGACAAAAGGTGGGAAACTCCAATAAATCTTTTAGCCCAAATCTTGTTGACCCAATTCACTCTTATCCTCCATAGATCAATTGATTGATTGAGCCAACTTAGTTAGGTTCATGCAACTTACTAACACAATGTAGACCCAACACAATGTAGACCCTTGGCCAACCTAGGTGAATTAAGGTTGAGTTGAGCCAAACAAGTTAGGGTTTAGCTGTAGTGCAACTTACCAAGCCAATCCAGGACCCTTGTGCAGCACGGTTCAATTCTGCTTAGGCTGATTCACCTAAAGTAGGAGTTATATTTCGTCCACTGATGTCAAGTTTGCATCTCATCAACTCAACTCCAGCCCTCTTAACCAACAAGAATTCGAGGATGGGCCAAGTCAAGTCACATTACATGTACAGGGATCTCATTGAGGTTGAGAGCTATGTGTATGTTAACTACACCATATGACCACACTTATGAGTAAAATTAGGATTTAAGAAATTCTTTGGAAGTTCATTATGTCTTATAAATTTAATGATGCATTGGAGCATGAATTTGGACTGTAGTGGTATGTTTAGTTGTGATTGTGGACATAGCCATGTGGTAATTGTTAGAAATATAGTTTTACATGTTTGCATCAATGATAACTATTCTAGATATGTACATGCATGCGTGTCATGTACTATATTTTCACCAAAAGCACCAACTCACGCATCATAATATCAGAAGACATAAATTGCAAATGCAGAAGTCAGGTTTATAGAATTATAATTGACAAACCATAATTCGTTTGGCAAGCATCTGTATTGCACAGACAGAGACACGGGAAATGGATACACGGATAGGCAAAATCTTGAACCGAAGATAGGATGCGTCGTGGGCATGAGAATAAAATAATATTGTATATAAAGTATTAGGATTAAGCATGATACATTCTCAAGTTTCATAACAAAAAATTGTACGAATACGATTTCATACAAACTCTAAATTCCTAATCATAAAACAATGAAAACTAAATACCATCAGAACAAAATTCAGTTGTTTCTAATCTCTTCCTAAGGTTAAGGCCGGACATGTGTCGTACATGTCCGACAGACATCCACCTAGTATATTTGCACATGTCGTTGCAGATACATATCACATGAATATAGCAGCATCCAGCATGTCTTAGTGCATAATAATTAATAGGTAAGAATGAAGGTGAAGTAAAATGCACCATACTGTTCAAGTATCATTTGAACTTGTTCCTTAAAATGATAATGGCAAATGGGCGAACTTTGAATGCCAAGATGTTTTGAACATTTATGTTACCTTGTTTCGTGTTGGTTTGAAGTCCAGTAATGACATTCATTTATTCCTACTTATATTCTATAAATCCCCACTTTTACTTGTATGCTACATGTTCCTGTTTTTTGTGGCACTGGTCGCAGACTTTCAAATGCATCGAGGAATTTCCTGCAACTGTTCTCATAAAAAATTCAAGTGTCATATAATCTGCTATTCCTTTCTTATTTGAGTTTTTCTTTGCAAAACAGCTACTGGAAGGGGCCAAGCTTGGTGGTGCAAATCTGCTTGGAACCATCAGATGACTTGGGCCCATGTGTTCAGTGTGCATACATGAACAATACAGGACTGGGACATTTCATCTTCTGACTGAAGTGACTCATAGAGGCTGCATGTGTACCTGTGTATCTTCTTCGTGTTGTTTTAAGTTCCTCCTCTGTAACTTATCTTGAAGATGGGTAGCTTTTAAACTATCCATCATAATTTGCATTGTGAGACCGGCTGTAACTTCTGCTGCATGATATCTATGAAAGGTTTTGAGGGTATTGTGTAAATTAGATCCAATGTCTGTGGAATATTCATCTTAACTCTTTGAAAATGCAGCCACTGAGACCTGGCTCTGTGGTAGAAGGGTTGGATTGCGAAATAGGAGGTCCCAGGTTCATCGATCGTGCTACAGCTTTTGTTGGAAAAAAGAAAAAGAACTTTGAAAATGCTTTCAAAGAATGCAAGAAAGTTCTTATTATACTGGTTGCTTTACAAACTTTTTTCAAAATTATTGCTTACTTGAAGATGTGAGATAGTCACCTATGATTTGTGCAGATTATTTCCCTTGTGGTGTTAAAGGGGACACATTCACATTTGTAAAAACTTAATGACGGCCTGTGCTGGGGAATTGTGTTTCAACGAGTTAAGCTGTATTTTATCAAAATGTCGTCGCTGGATTATATACAAATATATTACGGTTTCTTATTACAGTCTAAGATGAGAATTTTTGCTGGTGACCTGATACCTCGTATCTTTGCCTTTCAGCATGCAAGTTTCAGAAACTGCAGTTTTCTTTAGTGCTTCATGACCCTGGTTGCTATGCCCAGAAAGCAATGTATCATTTGTTAAGCCCATTCACAGTTATTTTGAAGGGCAACAGGCTGCATATCTGTGTTTTTGAATCATAAAGCCAACACCCTGGTGTGAAATCAGTGTTGCTGACAGAATAATCAAAGGCAATAACAGAAGAAAGCACCTCTAAATTAGAACACGGCTAGAATCTAATCTTTATTTGCAACCACCTTCAATACTTAATAGAGTAAATATTGTTAGTTATACATCGATTACTATACATGTCTCCTACAAATAGGTCAGGAGACATGGTAAATTAATACCTCATAAAATTAGACATTTCGTCAAAAATGGCTGGCCAGCATTTGCTGCATAAATTGATCAGCATTCCTTTATATGTACCCCCTACTGAGCCTTGTTATCAAAACATTACATGCCCGTTGGAAGGATGCCAGGTTCATCCTTTTGTTTGCCTTCCACCTTCAACACGGTGTCAAGAAATCATATAAAATATATGCCTACACATAACTTTAGCCATCAGGAACCTCGCCCTCGCTGCAATTTCGACCGTCTCTAATGCAGAAGCTTCAGAATGTTATCAGTGATATCTATTGGGTTGTCATCATCCTCATCCTGGGGGCTGTTGTCGGAAGTCTGTGTCAGCCATCCCACTGCCTCTGTGGCTGCATCCTTCTCTGCTAGTTGCTTGCTCTTCTTCGGTTTGCCCACAAACTGCATTCCCTTGAACTCAACCAGAGCTCTAAAGTCGTTGGTCTTCAGATGCTCTGTCTTGTACTTTGTTGAACTGTGACCCGATCTCGTGAGTGATGTCTGGAGCAAGCTCTTTGTGTTCATCCCATCTTTCACAATTTTGTCGGTGTTGCAACTGGCTGATCCTGGCACTCTTGGTTTCATGGCCAAACACAAACCTTCACTCACATAGGTCCGCAGTGACCAGATCCTGAACCCCAAGCATTAGGTATTTGCCTTCCTTGTTTATGTCTGCATTGGGATCTTGAAGCTGCAGTTATATCAGCTGATTTGTCAGTTAAATTTGAGTAGAACTGCATGGTGCCAGTGGCCAAACTGAAACCATGCACAGTAAAACAGGAAAGCAAAACAAAAAACAGAAAAGGATTCCTGGACTGGTACTTCAGATTCCTCCAAAACGTTCCAGTTAATCACAAACTGCACAAATTCTAGATGTTCATGAATAATTCATATGCACTATACTTAATTTATTAACAGTAACTCCTGCTCATAACTGCTTTTAGATACAGGATCGATGATGGTAATTGTTTTTCATATTGCTCCTCATTTCATGATGGTTCTTTTTGCATACATTATTGGTTATTTCAACACAAACAACAAAGCCTTTAGTGTCATCATGTCATTTAACTACTTCATAGTTGCTTACTTCTCCAATGTAAGAAATCTTTAAAATTCTACCCAAACTAATAAATGGTATTTCAGAAATTATACCCATGGTTCACCAAATTATCACTTTAGCAGCTTTTTGATCATTACGTTTTATGATTAGCCAATCTAAATTCCTCCCAATTTACGCGGAGGTGGCATTATAAACAATAACTTTTCACATAAACATTTTCCCCTTTGTTCCAGTTTTCTAGTTCAATTAACTTTTGCCTTAACCAGCCATAGGTGGAACATTTCCACAAATTTCTAAGACATTTTTATGGTTGTTTCCAACATTTTCATCCATCTATATGTTAGACAGTCAATAAATTACTCCGTCTTCTTTAGTATCAATTATTTTGATAGATAAGCGCTGAAGAACAAACTTGTTACCATTGTGAATCGTGGGATGTTGTCATTTTGGTTTGTTTATAGGAGGAAGCCTGTCATAAGCTTGAGCAATGGCATACCTTCTTTTGGATAAGCTTATCAAGTTCCTCCTTGAGATTCCAATAGCATTCTGCCAAACTCGGATCCATGAAGAAGTCAATGTAGAAACCCACATCATCATCTTAAGTACTTCAGAAAAGATCACCATAGCTCAAGAAATGAACTGATAATACACGAAGATCGCATAGAAGATTACCATTTCTCCTTTGAGAAGATTTTCGCCAAGCAGGAGCAAAATAGAATCTGATACCCTGGTGGAATCACGGACGAAGACGGTGTTAACTTTGACTCTCTCTCTCTCCAAACACCAACCAAGAGTAGGGGATTGGCTGATATTCTGCATTAACAGAGTTTTGAAGCAAATGGATACACAACTTATCAATTCAAGTAATGCGCGCGCACACGCACATAGAGAGAGGCTTGTGTCATTCCGAAAGGATTTGAGGTCAAATCCTTCCCACTCAAATACAACCCTATGACATTCGAATGCAAGATCAACTCCGTTGATGTTGATCTATATTATTTCAAGTAATTAAAAATCAGAAATTATGTATTTTGAATACTTTTTGTCTATCCATCAAGTAGACACAAAATAGACAGTCTAAAGTAACATATTGCTTAGACCTGTTTGGTCAGATCTGAGAGGTAAGAGGTGGGAGAGGGGCGTTTGGGAGGGGGAGGGGGAGGGGAGGAGGGGGAGATTGTGGGGAGAGGAAGGCCGGAGTGGGAGCAGAGGAGGGAAGGGGGGAGACTGGGGAGGAAGGAGGAGGGCTTTACATCAAAAGTGAAAATATCAAAAAAATAATAGCACACTCGTAATAATTTGTGGGGTGTCATCATCACTTTTGGGGGAAATATTCACTCCCGAGTTTACTTGTGTCAAATATAAAAATTATATAAGAATCTTGCATTTCAAAGTGGATTCCTGGCTACCGAAAACATAAGCAATATGCAGAGCATAACAATCAACTTTTAATTTCACATTACTACTTTTATATATCATGTTTCCTAAATATATGTCATCTCTGTCTTCTGCGCTGATTTTGGTTAGGTATATATGGGTTTAAAAGTTGATCCATCTAACTCGTTAATTAAACGAGTAACGGATGAGTTAGTTAGATTGACCTCGTCATAATCCGTTGATTTGAGACGTATATAAAATTGAATATTCTAGTCCTATAACTATAACTAGAAGAGTAGCTCAAGGATGTCGTAATTTTATTATTTTTTATTTTTTTTAAATATAAGCTGTAACTCAATTTTGAACCTGAGACCTTTCAGTGCTCACTTCTCAGTCCAATCCAATCCCTTACTATTGAGCCAGGTCTCAGAGACATGTCATAATTTTATTTGACCTTATGAATAAACGTCATGTGTTTTCTTTTTTTGGTAAAGTTATTTATTTATTTTCTGTAAAAAATTGTTGCTATATGTGTTTTATAATTTTAAGAGAAATGATAGCTTGCAACTCGGACTTGAAACGAAAGGTTGAAACACTCTTTTAATCTGTCCATGTGTATTAAATCACGTGGACCCACACTGGCAATAGCCGATTGTTCATTCTGTAGTTGGTTACTAATTTTGAAATAATTAGCCCGATAAATCTCTTCTTTCTCCGGTCTTCGATCTGTTTCTCTCATTTAGGTTTGAAAAATTCACTGTCGCTAGAATATGATGTCAGCTTTTTAAAAAAAATTTTCTCAGGCGGTCGCTAGAAAATTGTCGAAAAATTCTGTGTAGTTGGGCCGGCGTTCTCTTTTCTAGTAAAAATCTCTTCACGCGGGCTCTAATTTAGAATTTCAACTTTCCTCGCGTGTACCAAACGGGCCCTTAAACCTTCTCTACACCATGCCTCTCAGGCTATTTATTTTTAGACTGAGAACCGGCTATCACTTCATTTCTCTAATTTTAATTTGAGTCGTTTTATTTAATTTGAAATTTAATAATAGATGTGTTAACTTGAACGTGTTGGATCAACCTGTTTAAATCTATTAGATATTGGTTTGTATTTATTAAATCGGTTGGTTATAGATCGACTGTAGTTGGCTTACCCGATTTGACTCAACCCAGTTGTGATCCGACCCGACACTCACTCCCCATGCATCACTCTGCATTAGCCTATTAGGGTCTAGGTTTTGATACGGATCAGAAGCGAACCCGGATCCAGGATCCATTGGTTGCCAGTGAAGTGACGCTGAATTTAGCCCACTTTTTTGTCTCAATTCTTTGATGCCCTGAACATTAGAATGCTTTGTAGTATTTAACTACTATACTTAGGGATCCACATGCTCTGTTTCCACAAAAGAGAGCATTATAATGTTATTGTGGGATTCATGAAGGTGTTTACCTGCCACTTGAGCGCAGTCATATGATTCCTATTTGAAGTGGCAGGCTATGCAACCCACTCCCGCTTGTGAAAAATACAAGTGTACTTTTTTTTAATATTTTCGCAAGAATCAGAATTTAAAACGAGGGAGGACATAAAATAACGAATCAGATTTGTCATTGAGTGTCAACATTTCTTAAAGAAAGTAGAGCATTTTTAAGACGACACTAAGAGCACAAATGAAGGGCCAAAAGCACTTTCGCTCGGGGCCGGAGGAGCACGCCCCGCCGCCTCCGTTAATTTTGATAGATTTGAGAGGGGAAAAAAAAAAAAAAAACAAGGGAGAGGAGATCTTTGACATCTTTGAATCTTGTCGAGGGTCAACATTTTAGCAAAAAAATTGTCTCTAGCCCCCTACTTTTTTAAATGTGCTTTAGTTCGTTTGCGTTTTGAACATGCCTTTGAATTTCTACTTTTTTTTAAATGGGCTTTCAAGACCTTTTAAGTTTTCTTTCTTAATTTCTTTTAAACTCCCGGCATCTTTGTTTTATTCTCAAATTGTGAATCTACTTATGCAACTAAAGAAACAACTTTTTAACAGAAGCAAAAAATTGTTAATTACAGTAGAAATGGAAAGGTTTAGAAAAAATTTAGAAGTAACGCCAAGGACTTAACATACATTAATTCTGAATATGTGCAAATTCATGTAAAATTAAAATAAAATATTTTTGTAAAATATATGCAAATTTTATTTGTGCAATATGTTAAGAAGATGATACATTTCATCATTTATTAATTATTTGAATTTATTTAACTCGATTGCTCATGATTTTTTTTTTTTTGAATAAATGTCATATCTAAATCTTGAACTTGAGACCTCTCATTTTCATTTCCATCCCTTTTAACCCCGAGTCAAGTCCAGCGGTATTGTTTGTGATATATATTTCATTAAGTTCACTCTTTAATAATTTTTCTGATCTTACTTTTTAACTATTAGTTTCAGTGCGTATGTTAACTCAGTTGAATAATTGAATTGTGCATATTATTAGTGAGAGCATACTTGAGAAATATAGACAAACAATTATATAATAAGTTATATAAAACTCATAAATAACACGAAAAGTCAAAAATAAAAACTCTGAAGTAATATAATTTAAGTATAATAAAATAATATTCTTCAACAATTTACTAACATAAGTACTAGAACAAGCCAGTGTTACTGTAGCACAGTGATAAAATCTCTTTGCAGTGGACAGGAGCTCTGAGGGACTTACATCACGCTACGACTTATATTTAAAAATGGGAAATTTTTCAAAAAAAAAAACCTCAAAAATTAATTCTAAAAATCGACCCCCCCAAAAAAAATTTAATTCAAAAAATCGATTTTCTGGCACGTCACGTTGACGGCGGGGCGGTTCGCCCCGCGAGCGTGGCGCCCAAGCGGCGTCGGGTCATTTTTTAGTTGCGCGAACAAATTTTTTTCCTGTGTATTGGCAACCTTGGATGAGCAATTTTTTTTTTTTTTTTTTTTTTTCAATTTTTCGTTCCTCTGGGGTTGACACCCCGGTCGAATTTGACTTGAGCAAATTTTTGCCCAAGCCAGGCTCATCTATGGTTGCCAACCCCAGACGAACTAAGTCCTTTTTTTTAATTTGTGGCTGGTTTGGCAACCCCAGACAAGGCCAAAAATAAAAAAAATTATTTCTCCCTCTCCCTCTCTCCCTCTCTCCTCCTCCAGGGCAGCCACCAGGCATGTTGCCGTCGATGGGGCCGTTGCCACCTCGGGGGCCTAGCAACCTAGCTGCTGTTGTGTTGTCATTGTTGGGATTCTGCGCCGCTGCTGTTGTCGCTGCTAGGCTGCTGCTTTGCTACGAACGGGAGGAGGCCGACGGTGATGGCGAGCAGCGCCATCGCCGCCGACCTCCTCATCATCCCAGCCCAGGAACGGCAACAACTAGGTTGCTCGCCGTGGCTGCCGTCGGCCTCGACGGCGGTGTGCTCGATGGTTGCCTTAGAGGAGGAGAGAAGGAGAGAGGAAGAGCGAGAGAGGAGAGAGGAGAAAAAATGTTTTTTTTTAAATTATGGCCTCGACAAGCGAAATAAATGAAAAAAAAATTCGCTTGTCTGGAGTTGGCAATCCTAGATGAGCCAACACACAACCAAAATTTTTGGCTCGTCCGGAGTTGCCAACCCTAAACGAACCAAAAAAGGAACTGGACATGCCCGGGTGCCACATTGGCGAGGCGTACCACCCCGCCGCCGACGTGACACGTAAGAGGTCAGTTTTGGAATTAATTTAGAGAGAAGTCAATTTTAAAATTAATTATTTGTTGAGGTTTTTTTTTGAAAATTTTCCTTCAAAGACAAAAAAAGTATAGATAAGTTAAAAAGAAATTTGTTTAAATTTAACGAGGCTGAAAATGTTTGTCCTATCACAACTACATATACAAAAAAGAAAATTCCAACATATATCTAGTAAAAAAAATGTAAATATGTAAAATGGCATCAAGTGTCCATCCTAGTTACTTCTACTAACAAAAGATATAAACAAGCAACATTAGCACTTTGCAGAGTTCTACGAGGTTTTCGTATTTAAACTCTTTTATCTATCTTTTTAAATTTTTAGGATTAGATACACGAGTCTAAATGAAATAATTATTATTCTTGTGAAGGCCTTATCAAATATGAAAGAGTTTATAAAAACATATAAAAAGTGTCTCACATATGATTCATTAACATTCTATTTAGATCGGTTTGTAGTCTTATTGGCTATTGCTCATGTAGATTATAATGACTTACATAAGTTTTAATGTGCTCGATGCGCAGATAATATTTAAGGACGGTAGTAAAATAATTCTGTGTAAAATTAAATTTGCAAGATTTTATCTAATGTCATACAGACTGCAATAATCTCAAACGTGTTAATATAAACTTGTGTAAAATAATTGGCAAGTATTAAAATGGAAGGTCCTTTCCTACAAAAAAGCGCCCATCCACTCCAGAAATTGAAATCTCACCAGCACCCACCCTCGCCCACCAACTCACCGCACCTCACCTCACCGCACCTCACCAACTTCTTCAGCCCCACTTTCATCATTTTCCGCAATCATAATCATTTAAAAAAGGAAAAAAAAGAAAAAAATATAATAATTAGTCACATGCTCTCTCTCTCTCTCTCTCTCTCTCTCATTGGTTGGCCCCATTTTCCAGAATTGTGGTGCACAGGGGTGATTCACTGGTGCGTTACTGTATTCTGATTTAATTTTAATTATAAAATAGAGAAAATCAGATTTTTCCCTTTTTTTTTTTTTTTGTTTGTCCTTTAATATTTAAAATCGACTAAAAGAGTGTTTCCTATAATAACACTTATACAAATTTTGTTGGTCCGTCTCTGTGCCTTCTAAGAGAGAGAGAGAGAGAGAGAGAGAGAGAGAGAGAGTTGCCAGCCCTCTCTCCCCCCTTACTTCTTCTTCTTCTTCTTCCTCATGGTCCTTCTTCTAGCAAAATCAAAGCCCTCCCCCTTCTCCCCTTCTTCTTCCTTCTCTACTCTTCTTCTTCGCCATTCTATTGGTCGGTTTCCACCGCCCATAGAGCAGTATGCTAGTATTATGATTTATTTATTTCATTAAAATCGACCGAAGGAGGTTTTTTTTCTCGTGACTCTTTCATAAAAGTTCTCTCTCCGCCTGTCCGTCTTCATCAGAGAGTGAGAGCGCGACGCCCTCCCCTCGCTGTCGCTCTCTGCTCAGCACCTTCTCCCTTTCTTTTCCTTCTCTCATTCTTTTTTCTTCTTTCTCCTCTTTCAGCAAACTCTTATCTTTATTTTACGTCGCTGGCTGCTTTCACTGAGGTCAGCTTTTACCGCCTCAGTGTTTAATATATATTGTCATTATATATATATATATATATATATATATAATATATATATATATTGCTATTTTCATTCTTGGTAATCGAGTGCGAAAAGCCTGATTTTTCTTTCAGCCCCGTTATATATATATATATTGCTATTTTCATTCTTGGTAATCGAGTGCGAAAAGCCTGATTTTTCTTTCAGCCCCGTCTCTGTTTCTTTCTCTACTCTCTTTCTTTCCGCTCTCTCTATAAATACTCTCTCAGTCTCTCTCCCTCTGTCCCTCGCTGTCCTGTCTTCATTTCGCCTGTCTCCATCCTCTGACTCTCTCGGCCGCCGCTTTCTCCTCCGCCTAAAGGTAATCTCTCTCGAGCCCCCCCTCCCCCCTCCCTTCTTGCTCTCTATTTGATCTCTATTAGATCCAATCTAGGGTTAGAGTTCGCTCTTGCCTTTCATTTTCGTTATGTTATCTGCTTTAGTGTTCAGATCTTGCTCGTTCTTGCTCTCTTCTAAGAATTTCCGCGTCTTCTATTCGAGAGTTGCTTGTGTTTACGAGCTAGATCCGAGGTTGATGCCGCTGCTGCTTCATTCTTTCTCTCGCTTCTCGATTTCATTTATTTTTTGGTTTGTTTTTGTGTTACTGTTTTCAGATCTAGATCTATGTTGCTGAGTGACTTTAGATCTGGCGTTTTACTGTTGTGTCATGTTGTGTTTAGATCTGATCTAAAATGGATTGGAGATGTGGATCTTTAGTGTTGGGATCTGGCATTCGAGAAACTTGTAGTAGCTTTTATCGCCTCTCATTATTAAGATCTAATTATTAGATCTGAAGTCTTGAACTTTCAGTTTCTCGATTGAAGGATCTAATGATCGATAGCATGCTGCTGTTTATGTTTAGAGTTGGCGCATCACTTCCATTTCCTGGTTCACATCTTAAATGATTTGATGATTCGTTTGTACTGTAGTTAATTTTCTATCTTCTTTCACGAGCTAATGATTTCATAGCTTTGAATCTTGAACTTTTTTTGCATTTAAATTTTGCTATGTCCTTTTGCCCCCGCTTTTCCTCATTTAATTTGACAGGAATATGTAATTACTTGTTCGGTTTTCTGAAAGTTAACATTTAATTAGAGAAGTCTTATCATTACTTTTGTTTCATATGCATCCCAACCAAGTGTTATTATCGTTTTCTGCTAATGTACAATGTGTAGCTATAAGAGCCAAAATTGACCAGTGGTTTCAAAAGTTCTAGTCAAATTATTGACAAATGTGATTATATATTGTATCCACGTTAATTTAGTGCTAGTTGTTAAATTAGTGATTTAGCATGTTTATTTTGTAATTATTTCAAATGTTACACTCTTAATCTTATGCATCATAAATTTTCATCGAGATCACTGAGATCAAATTAGTGACTTTTGTCCAGAATTTTGGACTTCAAAAATTTCAAGATCCTATTAGTACCGAGATTTGCTCTGTCTCCAGGTTGCTATAGGATCTTCTTTAAATTACAATTACAACGTCCATTATACTTTGGTATATGTAAAAGCCTAGGGTATACCACCTTAAATAAGAAGATCAATACATCCTAAACTTTATGGTCATTATCTAGTTGCTACACTGGCAGATTATTATGAGAATCTACTTTAAGACCATTAGTAATGCTCTTATTGGTTTCATTAAATCTTTGTTTTGATCTGCATGACCAGAAAAATGGCATCCCACATCGTTGGGTATCCTCGCATGGGGCCAAAGAGAGAGCTCAAGTTCGCTTTGGAATCTTTTTGGGATGGGAAGAGCAGTGCTGATGATTTGCAGAAGGTTGCCGCTGATCTGAGGAGTTCCATCTGGAAGCAAATGTCTGCTGCAGGGATCAAATATATTCCCAGCAACACGTTCTCTTACTATGATCAGGTTCTTGACACGACGGCAATGCTCGGTGCTGTGCCCAAGAGGTATGGCTGGAATGGTGGAGAGATCGGCTTTGACACCTACTTCTCTATGGCGAGAGGAAATGCCACCCTTCCTGCTATGGAGATGACCAAGTGGTTTGACACCAACTAGTAAGTTAACTGAACCAACCAACTTTTTAATGGAGGCACCTGCAATCATATTTTTTAAGATAATATAGTACACATATCTGACTTAACAAATTTTTGTTGTTTTTATTCAGCCACTTCATTGTGCCTGAACTTGGCCCAGAGACAACTTTTACCTATTCGTCTCACAAGGCTGTGACTGAATACAAGGAGGCCAAAGCGGTATGAATTTGTTTAGTCTCTAGTTTGATCATTCTAATAATTTTTCCCACAAATCATTTGCAGCTTTGTTCGTGCTGAGCTGCCTCAATTCATAATTCATCTTGTGCGCTTACTCTGCTTTACACTATGTCGATTCTATGATGAAATTATTTCAGGAATTTTCATGTAGAACTGATTCTTCTAAATGCATTATATCTTGTGCTTTTATTCTGCTATGCATTACTTGACATCAATAATATGCAACTATTACTTTTTGTTAAAACACATAATTTTGATTCATACAGATTCTGTATTTTTGGCCTAGTGAAATATGGTAGATGTTACATGATTTGACTTCTCATTTCTTGTCAAATGCTTTGAATTGGTCTAAAGCACATGCTTCTGGATCTTATACTGAGCATCTTTGAATTTTGTATGAAGCAATAAGTTATGGTGTTGTGGCGGCTGTATCTCCAGTATGTTTCCTATATATTTTAAATTTTTTTTGAATTCATATTTCTATCTGCTTGGTTCCATTATTTACTGGGTGCATGTCAGTTACACTTATTTATATTTATATACCTATTAGAAGTATAAACAGTTTGACTGAAAGATGTTGAAGATTCTTATTTTTTAATGTTTTCATATTTATTTTTAATTTTATATTTACCATCAGCTTACTATTATATTTGATGCACTCTGGCACTTGGTGGAGTCTTGTGTTACTTTCGATTTGGTATTAACTGCTAAGATTCTAAATTTAGTGCCACAAGGATTGGGATTTTGCTTTATTGTTCTATCACACCATTCCTTTTGGTTCATGTAGCCTACCCCAAATACTTGGGACAAATGGCTTAGTTGTTGTTGTTCTATCATACCATTTTGTTTAATATATTCCTTTTTCTCTCTACTGCAGCTTGGAATTGATACAGTTCCAGTGCTTATTGGACCTGTGTCTTACTTGTTGCTCTCAAAACCTGAGAAAGGAGCAGATAAATCCTTCTGTACGCTTTCACTGTTGGAAAAAGTTTTACCTGTGTACAAGTGAGCTTCCTGACATGTTTCTGTCCGCGGTCAGATCTAAATAGGCCTTTTGTTCTACTCTATAATGATAATATTGTCGCCTTCAGGGAAGTTGTTTGCAGAGTTGAAGGCAGCGGGTGCTTCATGGATTCAGTTTGATGAGCCTACCCTTGTGTTGGACCTCGATTCCACCAAGTTGCAAGCATTTACAAAGGCATACTCAGAGCTAGAGTCATCTTTCTCTGGTCTGAATGTGCTCATTGTGAGCTACTTTGCTGATGTTCCAGCTGAGGCATACAAGTTAGTTCGTTCTCACGATTTTGTTTGGTAATCAGTTAACCAAAATGTTTTTCTGACAAATTCATCCATTTTGTTGCTTTTTTCAGGACTCTTACTGGCTTGAACGGCATCACTGGTTTTGGATTTGACCTTGTTCGTGGAACCAAGACCCTTGACTTGATCAAAAGTGCAGGCTTCCCATCTGGAAAGTATCTTTTTGCTGGAGTTGTCGATGGAAGGAACATTTGGGCCAATGATCTTGCTGCCTCCCTCAGTTCCCTTAATGCTTTGGAGGCTGTTGTTGGCAAAGGTACTTTAATTTGCTTCGTAGATTATAAAGATTTTAAAATTTCAGATCTGAGGTTAGGTCTGGCCTGGACACAAAGCAAAATGCTTCATGTGTATTCTTCTTTTAGTTCAGTTTTTGCTGTTTTGACTGAAACAATAGTTTTTAGAAAAATAAAATCAATCATGGGATCTACATAAATAATGTCAAAATTTATGCTATATTGAAGTAATGAAGCAGAGCTGTTAAAATAAGAGTAGTAACAACTGGTAGCTGCAAAAATTCTCAATTACCGTACAACAAACTAGAAACTATTGTGAGGCTGGTCATGACGTGGCTTACCATAGTCCAGATGCATGATTTTTTTTCCTAGTATGCTGAAGTAATAACTGTCGCTAATTGGTCAAGTCCTCAAATCATGACATGTTTGTTTGTTTGTATATACTGCTATATGTTGGAAGAACAATAATACCACTGGTATCGGAATTTAGCAGCTACAACAACTAGCTACCAGAAAATTTAAATTACCTCATACCTCCTTGGATACCGGTCCTTAATGTGCTGACCTTATAATTGCTTTATACCACATGCTATTGTGAGGCTGGTGAAGTCACTGCCTTACTACTTCAGTCTGTAAATTCATGTGATTTTTTTTTTTCCAGATAGCTGAAAAATACTTTTGCTAATTTTTCAAATCTTCAAATCAGCATATTGATTTATTTATATTTAACATTTGTACAATGATGCTACTGTTTTTCTGCAGACAAGCTTGTGGTGTCAACCTCATGCTCGCTCATGCACACTGCTGCTGATTTGGTCAATGAGACCAAGTTGGATGATGAAATCAAATCTTGGTTGGCATTTGCTGCTCAAAAGGTGGTAGAAGTGAATGCTTTGGCCAAGGCATTGGCTGGTGAGAAAGATGAGGTATAATTTTAACCATTATCTGGCCTCTGTTCCTGCCTCACTATGTGGAAAGTTCTACCTTGGAAATGTTTTACTGATCTATTTGGGCACTTTGGTTACATTTCCCAATTTCTTGTCACTTTCTTAAATCTGCAGGCCTTCTTCTCGGCAAATGCTGCTGCTCAGGCTTCAAGAAAGTCATCCCCTAGGGTTACCAATGAGGAAGTCCAAAAAGCTGTAAGTTTTTCAGAAATCTTCTGCTCTTTTCTAACAATGTCAAAGTGCTTATCTAATCAACTTTTGCATTGGGTCTCAGGCTGCTTCTCTCAAGGGCTCTGACCATCGCCGCGCAACAAATGTTAGCGCCAGATTGGATGCACAGCAGAAGAAGCTCAACCTTCCAATCCTTCCAACCACCACTATTGGCTCATTCCCTCAGACAATAGAACTCCGGAGAGTGCGCCGTGAATACAAGGCAAACAAGTGAGTTCAATTCAGTAACTGCATCTTATCTATAGAACAAACTCTTCCCTTTGTTATCATGTATATAATTCATTATCTCCATCACCGTGCTTTGATATAGGATCTCTGAAGAGGAGTATGTAAAGGCTATCAAGGAGGAAATCAGCAAAGTGGTAAAGTTACAGGAAGAGCTTGACATTGATGTTCTGGTCCATGGGAGCCTGAGGTGAACTCAAGCTGCTAACACTGTTTAAGACTCATACATATAAACAGAGCAAAAATTGATTAACAAGTGATAGTAGCTAGTTAACATCATGATGTTTTCTTTTTCAAAATGCACAAAATCTCTAAATACCTTCTGGACTTATGAATATGAGTAAACATTCTGAGTATGCCTTAAAACTTATAAGCCAATTAACAAAAAAGAAAAAAAAAACCATGTGAACCATTTGCCATATTCTTTCTGGTCAACTCTGTAAGCTGTTAGCATTATGCTACTTAAGTTCCAAAATCTCCTATCTAATCTTTGACTCCTGAGTATGAATCAGAAGTAAATATATAAGTTGATGAATTTCAAGCATTTTGAATGATAGAATTTTGAAGTGTAATATTATTTTTATATCCTTTAACTTTGTCATGGTTTTTAAAATATTCCAAATTACATAACTTACAAAACCATCCCCAAAGTTTATCATATGAATGAGAGCGTGATTCTATCTTCCCATGCAGAGGAACGATATGGTTGAGTACTTTGGAGAGCAGCTATCTGGTTTTGCATTCACCGCCAATGGCTGGGTGCAATCATATGGTTCACGGTGCGTTAAGCCCCCAATCATCTATGGTGATGTGAGCCGCCCTAAGGCTATGACTGTATTCTGGTCCTCAATGGCCCAGAGCATGACCACACGCCCAATGAAGGGAATGCTTACTGGTCCAGTTACAATCCTGAACTGGTCCTTTGTCAGAAATGATCAGCCAAGGTAAAGCTAATCGCTTCTTCTTTACATGTTCATCCTCCATTGGGTTTAAAGTACTATAATCAATCAATGTTTTTGACAGATTTGAGACTTGCTACCAAATTGCTCTTGCCATCAAGAAGGAAGTAGAAGATTTAGAGGCTGCTGGAATTAATGTATGTGGCCCCACCCCTCGTCTTTTCCAGTTTATATAGTTAAACCCTGCTTAGTTCAAAACTTTTCTGCCAAGGTCAATGCCTTTTCTTTTTCTTATTATTTTTTTCTGGGCTTTGTGCAGGTAATCCAAATAGATGAAGCGGCTCTTAGAGAGGGGTTGCCTCTTCGCAAGTCTGAGCACGCTTTCTATCTGACTGGGCTGTACACTCCTTCCGTATCACCAACGTTGGGGTCAAGGACACTACTCAGGTTTGCTTTCGCCTCACTTGCACCTAGGTTTCACTGGATGAGTGGACTTGTAGGAGTATTATTCTCTGTTTTAATATTATACATACACTCACACAGACTGAGAGTACCATTTAGGCTCACAATAGTTGGGAAATTTATGCTTTTTTAAGTGTCTCCCACTTACATATTTTTTACAGTACATCTGTTTTCTCATTGCAACTTAAAATGATTTACATGTTATTTCGTAAAAATATTGATCAGATAAATGGCATTTGGTTCCTCTCTCTCTCTCTGAGTCATGCACTTTAGTTATCCTTGTTTATCCAAACTTTTACATGCTCTTTATCAATCTTTTCCTAATTGAGAATTTTGTCTATTAGTTTCTTTCGCGTATTTACCTGTCATAGTGATGTATATACACACACTTAATTATGCTAATTATTTTTTTTTAAAAAAATTCATTTATGCAACATCATTCAGTACTATTTTAGCTGCTCATATCTTTGTTACTGGAACTTTCTTAGCAGACATTTTCCTGAAACTTTTCTGAGGCCTTATCCATGACTGCTCCATTGCTGCCTCCATGTTCCTAGGATGAGACTAACTTGATCTTGATAATACACGCATACAAGATGGCAACTGCAAATTATTATATCATGGTTAGTGAATGATCTTTGTATCTCTTGCAGATTCACACCCACATGTGCTACTCCAACTTCAACGACATCATCCAATCCATCATTGACATGGACGCCGATGTGATCACAATTGAGAACTCACGATCCGATGAGAAGCTCCTCTCCGTGTTCCGTGAGGGTGTGAAGTATGGTGCTGGCATTGGCCCCGGTGTGTACGACATCCACTCCCCCAGGATCCCATCGACCGAGGAGATCGCTGATCGCATCAACAAGATGCTTGCTGTCCTGGAGACCAACATCCTGTGGGTGAACCCAGACTGTGGGTTGAAGACCCGCAAGTACACGGAGGTTAAGCCCGCACTCACCAACATGGTCTCAGCTGCCAAGCAGCTCCGCAAGGAGTTGGCCAGTGCCAAGTGAAAAATTTTACAAGAACAATTTTCATCGCGTCCCCACCTAAATAACGCTGGTTCCTGTTGTGTCGACCAGTGTTTTTTTTAGTTAGGTTACTTTTCATTATGTTTTCTTTCTTCTTTTTTGATGTTGTAGTACTTTAATTCTGCTATCGAGGAAGCTGCAAGGAATGCTTCTAGTGTTATTTACTATCAGCAGCACTCTGATTGATTGCCTGAGCTCTCCCTCTATAGGGGCCGTTTGTTTCGCTTAAAACTTCGTAATTCGTAATGACTTACTACCCAGTTATAACTACGGCATTTGTTTGGATCGTAATTCGTAAAAGACTTAGGTAACTCAACTAACACTCACTTGCAACCCAGTTACTACTCACTTACAGCCCAGTTACAGTTAATTTTGTGGTCATACAAATTTGTAATATTTTCATACAAATTTGTAATATTTTTTTATATTAATATTAAAATTTTTTAATATTTAACTTTTTTTAATATTTATTTGCAGTATTAAAACTTTTAAAATCGGCAAATAGTTAATTTTGTGATCAACTTTTTCACTTACGACTTATACATTACGACAACTAAATACCGTAAAGTATAATACACTTTCTCACTTTATAATTTTATATTACCAACCAAACACCGTAAAATTTACATACATGTAACTCATTTACAATTATAAAAGACTTTACCAATTACAACTACGAATTACGGCCAGTTACGATAACCAAACAGACCTATATAGCTTTGATGGTTTTGAGCATTACTGTATTCTATAAAAGGTGTTATTTTGTTTTCTTCAGGTCTGGTTCGTGTTATTATATTTATTATTATAATTTTAGGCCAGGTTATATGTTACAAGATTATAAAGTCTGATCCTAAAAAGATAATTGATATGTTGTATATGATTACTGTTTACAATGGGAACTTCTCTGTGATAATTTATGTATGTGATATTCATTTGGATGATCTATCGCACCCCTCTACATAATATTTAAATTTGCATAAATGAAAGCCAATATAAAAGTATAATAGCATATTAACCTAGAAGTTCACTATCTATTTGCGCAGCAGATAGTAAAGATCGACTGTCTCATTCAATTAATATTTCTTTATTCGTTTCATCATGTGAAGCCAAAGAAATTTGGGGAAAAGTGTGTTTTTTCTTGTCCATTAATATTCACAAGTGAAAATTCTATTTGATTCTAAAAAGAAATGGAAAAAGTTTGTAGTTAGAACAACATTAATTATAATTATAACTAAAATTTGTAGAAATATAAAATTATATCAGTGTAAACTTTTATAATATATTTTTATAAATTATTCGGGATAAAATGTTAGTGTTTTGTGCTCCTCTCGTCTTGAGCCAGCATAATCTTGTAGTTAATGCTCAAATCGTCTGTAATATAATACATGATACACTAAAATAGAATTTTCTTGACAAATTTAGCTGAATAGTGTAATTTTGGTGAACTTATTCTCCACAAATCCTCTTGAACCCAATTCTAAGTCCTACATTTCTATAATAAAGCACGTAATTATATTGATGAGGTAATAAAAATTATTATCAGCCTCACGTGATGACAAAGTCGTGAAAATTATTTTATGCTTTAATAGATAAACCATAAAATGTGGATAATTAAAAAAGGCATCACCTTGACCATATTTTATTTTATTTTCATCTCATAGAAGTTAAACAAATAACGGTTGTATTATTCGCATGAAAGAATTCTCTACAAGTACGAAAAGTTTGTAAAGATCAATAGTTGAAGATGAGTACACAGATGCATTAATATGTAATGATAATTATCTAATATTTTATAACACACTTTTAACACTTTAATCTTTGATTATAATATAATATCCGATAGTCAGAGTTCATAAATTCGGTGATTAGGAGATTATTAGTTAACATTGATAAATGATTATACTTTGAGACCGTGGGACGCTCAGATTAACAAAACTCTGAGAGATACTTAAATATCCTACTAATGAGATAATATAGTCATTTGGAATCAGTGTTGGAATCAATAATTCATGTGATAATTATATCACTATATAAAGCTTCGGTATTAAAAGAATGAGTATTCGAATACTAGTGTACATACAAAAAGACGCATGAATATATTAGCAATTACAAATTTATGGAATTAAGGAAAAGCTTAAATTGCCCTAATATATTTCTCTTATTTCTTTTAGTAATGCCCAAGTCCATGGTCAAAATAAATGAAGCAAATAGTGGAGTCTAAGCCACACACATAAGAATCCATATAGATATATTTTAAATACCTTGTAGTATATGTACAAATACATGTACATTTGTGTGTAAATACAAAATTGGAACAACTAATTACTAATCTGATTCAACAAAGAGTTGGTAAATTTTTGAGCTTTTCATTAGTCGACTGATCACTTTGATTAGTAGACTAACTCTGTCATTGATCTTTATTTCAGAAAATCCAATTATATTTAGTAGTCTATTTTTGGATCCAATTTGGATTCCAATTTGTTTTGTTTTTCTTTATTTATTTCTAGCTAGAATAGATTTCTACTTTTAAAGTCTATTTAAAGGTCTTTGTATATTTGTTTTTGGAATAATCTTTTGAAACTTTTAATCAATACAATTGAGTTTTTTCTCTTAATTTACTTGTAAATTCGAGTTGTTCTCTCTTGTTCATGAATTTGATTTCTTTTGCTTGTGGAATTGATTACCTTTTCTACCTGAAGGTTCCTTTCAGGGTTCATTGGTGGTAGAATGAGATATAACCGGTATCTTCGCTTCTTTGTCTGCGTCAAACAGGCAACACTGGTGTCCAGTGTGTGAGTGTCCTGAAGCGTTCGACATGGGACCTTCCAAAAACGATGCGAATTTAAATGTTCATGCAAATATGTAGGTTGCCACGTGTGTGTTATATAAGCAACTGGTTAAAAAATGGGTAGAGTTCAACAAATAATATTAGACGTTTACTCAATATAATCACGTGTTAATTCTTTCATCAAAAAACTCGAAGATTCCAATAGGATTGTGATATTATCATATTTTATTACTTAAGAGTGTTGTGGTAGTGTTTGAGAAGTGTCCATGTGTTCGAGTGCTCTGCTCGTAAAAAAAAAAAAAAACCCCTAAAATTTGATGCGTCTTGAAAGCAATTTTGTCAGAATCAAATCGGACATCGAACCATAAAGATAGATGGTTCGATCTTTTACGATTCGACTGTTGTTGATTCGTACAATTCCAACTTGGTTCATGTATGCAAATATAAACCGTAGAAAGATAAACAATTTATACATTATAATATATTTATTTTTTAATGAAAAGATTTCTTGATTAGTGCATATAGAAGAAGTAAATAGTTTTTTCTAAGAACACAAGTTTAACTCCTGCTACTAACAAATTCAAATGCTAAACCTGTAATATCCCTAATGTATTATACATGATTTAATATATATAATAATATTTTAACATGTGTATATATGATTTGTATTATTATTTTATGTGGGTTTTGATAATTAATTGTTATAGTTTTCTATTGTTATTAATAATTATTTTAAATAGTTGTTAACATGTTATTAATGTTAGTATTATTATTATTATTATTGCTATTAGTATTATTATTATTGTGGTTGTTATTATTATTGTTAATAATAATTATTATTAATGTAATTGTTGATTATTACTATGACTAATGTTATTATTATTAATTATTATTACTGATATTTGTTATTGTTAGTATTTGTACTAATATTATTATTATGTGTTATTACTATTAATAACATTATTATTGTTATTGTTTTAGTTTATTTTCATCTTAATCCTATTATCCTTTTAGCCCATAATCAAGTCCGCTCCCTTTTGGTTCTAATTCATTTTCTCCAACCCAAAACCCATTAGCTTATTAACCCAATCCTATCCATATAATCCAAATTCATATCCTAACTAATTTAATTTTTATGCTAACTAAACTAACCTAATCCCATCATAATCTTCTCCCCTTCTTCTCCCCCTCTTCTCCCCTGCCACATCTCTTCCTCCTCTCATGCAGCCTCTCTCTCTCTCTCTCTCCATGGTAGCCCTCTACGCCTTCACAACCCACCATCCCCTCTAGGCCAGGCTGAAATCATCATCAACACCTGTAATACCCCTTTCCCGGAATACGTGCTTAGTTACGTATTCAGCCCTTTGACCGTATCTTCCGATTCACCATCCGTATTTGACCGATTTTAATTTCAAACATCATTTTTTTAATATTTTAGATTTTATGTGATTTTCTAGAATTTTCTGAAATTAAAATGAATTTCTTCAAAAACCGGTGTCGGCCAGTACCGCTGACCTATTTCCGAATTTTTATCTTCCAATCTGTTAGGAATTTCAAGAAAGTCCTTTAGACTTTATTGCTTAGAATCATATTTCCTACTTATATTATTTTTCTAAGAATTTTATAAATTTATGAAAATTATTTCGGTGTCGGTAAATTTCTGCTTCTGGGATTTTTAATTAAAAATCTACACAGTATTTCTTCAAACGGATTTCACCTTTAGTCTTCAAATATTTTTCTTGATTTTTGGTAAAATTTCCAGACCAATCCAAAATACTTGAATTTTTAGCATTTTTCCAAAATTTGCAAAAATTGATTTTCCACTTCACTTGCCACCTCATCATTCCACTTACCTTACCTACCACCCACTCACACTCTCTCTTGCTCTCAGCTGGCCAAGTGGCAAGGGAGAGGGCACCTCACCCCTTAGGTTTTGCAAGGAAGCCCTCCTTTCCCTAATATTACAACCCCTTTACAATAATCAAAAACTATAAATTCATTTCCTTTGCAAATTTCCCTTTTTCTTCCCCATTTTCTTCATCAAGAGAACAGCACACCAAAGCCCTCTCCTTCCTCTAGCAAGCCCTAGTTCTAGGGTTCTTCAACCTCTTCATCTCAAGGCTTCAAGGAGCTACACTAGAACTTCTTCAAGGGTCTCACCTTCAACCTACTTCCCAAGGCAACTCCATCAACTCAAGTGTGGATTGTGGCCAACCTCTTCCTCCATCCTTGGATCCAGCCCTAATTGGACCACTTCCAGGTGAGTTCTTACTCACCAAGACTTAAATTAACACCCTATTTGCTGGTAATAGAGATCCATGTACACATGTGTTATAAAAATCCAATTTTTAGGGCTTTAACCCTCAAATCCAAACCTTGCACGTAATTGTATTGATCTCCACGACTAGACTAGGTTCTGATGCACTTGAAATGTTATATCAGGTTCCCCAATTTGTAAAAATCCCTACTTTTAGACTGTAGAGACCTGTCCCTTCAGAATCTGGAATTTCTGCTCTAACAGCAGAAAATTACAGAACTCCGGTCGACCGGCCCATGGGGGCAGTCGACCGATATGCACAACCTGTACAGATTTGAGCTAGCGGTCGACCGGCAGTCGACCGCTGACTCGACCGGCTTCACAAATTATCTTGGACCAGTCGACTGGCAGTCGACCGGCCAAAACCTGGAGCTCTCGCACTCGGTACGGTCGACCGGCAGTCGACCGGCACCCGACCGCCAATTCATTTACCAGTCGACCGGCAGTCGACCGGGGTCGACCGTTAGGCCAAATCCTGGGACAGTTTTCAGACTTGTTTCTTTTCTGATTTTTGGTATTTCATGATACATGTACACTATACTAGTCTTGTTATATATATCATATCTGTACTGTATGACATGTTACCTGATGGAAGTACTTTATTCATGCTTCATGACTTGTTACATGGTGGAACTTGCCTAATTCATGCTTCATGGCTTCTTGTTATATAATATCATCCCATAATTTGTTAAATATGAAATATCACCAACCCTTCATGCTATCCTTAAAACCAAGCATGAAGTATCTGACTTTTCATAAAATACACCAACTTACACATGGGTCGGGGGAAATATGCGGAATATCGGTATGTGTTCGTGTTTACAGTGGTTTAAACAATATTGTACAAATATTGTTCCGGTCTGACCTGTGGTACGCCAGGGGACCGAGCAGGCTTCACTATTCAGGTTTCATTATTCAGGCTTCACTGTTCAGGCTTTATTACTTCCGGTTTCACCCACTGTAAACATAGTTCGTCGATACAACCGCTGTTTCCAATAACAACCTTGTTTCACTAGGATATGGATCTATGTGCCCTGGGACGCTGGGTCACATAGCTAGATATCACAGTAAGACAAGTAATAATAATAAGACATTATTGTAGATTTATTGCATATGCCTTTATCTTATTTAGTTTACATCCCTTGCCATGTATTGTTGTTAGTTATCACTACTTCATCACCTTTACTTATGATTCCGTCGCCACTTGGCTATCTTTATTCTTGTATTATGTCTTGACCCTTTTGGATTTGCATATTCAGATTCCGAGGTTTGGGACGAGGTAGAGCCCTCCGCTGAGGACCGGGCTTATCTTGGTGAGCAGGCCGACCAGCACTAGTCCTATCGCGCCCGACATTTCTTTTGGTTCACGTAATCTCCGTCCATACGTGAGCATTTTTGTATTTTTGGTTGTATCTTGTATCTTATGGACTTGGGTTGTGATAAAAGGACACTTGTATGGTGATTTTGTTTATCATGACTTGTATAACTCTGTACTTCTATTTTTGTATGTTGGCATATGATTATATCACGCTGTGTGTTATACTCTGATACTCGCTGTACTGATGCTTAGCGTATATACGTGGGGCACCACCTGACCTACGTATATGCGTCGCAGTGACGTCCCCGTATCGTTGGGATCGGGGCGTTACAGGTTGGTATCAGAGCCTAGGCTCTCAAACCTAAAAGTACAACCAAGTGGCAAATTCTAGTGATTTGCTTATGCCAACTACAATGTACAAAGTTATATAGTCCTTCTTGACTTCATCCTCGATTCAATCCCTTCATATCCTAAACTTCTTTCCATTTTTCCAATTCCAGATCTTATCCCTTTCGGTATGGAGAGACGTTCGGGTCGCAACAATGTCGGGCAAGTCCCGAATGGACCCGCGGGAGGAGAGCAGGTTGATGTCCTGAGCATCATTCGGGCTATGATGGAGACCCAGCAGCAGCAAGTGGAGATCCATCAGCAGCAGACTGAACTCCTCAGGCAGGAGTTAGCAGCCCCGAAGGAGCAGAAGCCGGGGAATATCTCAGATTTCCGGCGGCTACAACCGGCTACCTTCTCAGGAGTCGAAAGGCCTTTGGAGGCTGAGCAGTGGTTAGTGGACACCACCGATCTACTGAACGCCGCCAGGGTGCCCAAGGAGAGCCAAGTGGAGGTAGCAAAGATCCAGCTGAAGGACATTGCTCGGACTTGGTGGCTTGCAGAGGAGGCTCGCTTGAAGAAGCCTATTTCCTGGGATACCTTCTCCAAGAGCTTCTACAGTCGTTTCTTCCCGCCACTGCTCAGAAGGACATGGAGGAGCAGTTTATCCGGCTTCAGCAGGGAGATAAGACCGTAGATGAGTATGCTGCAGAATTCCTCAGGCTGAGTCGCTTCGCCCCATACATGGTGGCAGATGAGGAGAAGAGGGCAAGCCGGTTCCAGCAGGGTCTGCAGATGGAGATCCAGATGTTTCTGATGCCACAGCAGTTGAAGACCTATGCTGAAGTTCTCTCTATCGCTCGAGAAGTGGAGCGAGGATTTCAGAGGAAGCAGGAGAGCCAGGCCTTGAAGAGGCCGTTTGTGCCGGTGGGCAGAGGAGGACCCTCCAGGGCAGCTAAGATCCAGGCCAGACAGCCGTTCAGAGCAGTTCCATATCAGACGGCTCGACCAGGTCCTATCTGCCATTTCTGCCAGAAGCCAGGGCACACCCAGCAGACTTGCCGGAGGGCCAACGGATTGTGCTTGATATGTGGAGCACGGGATCATGCAGTGGAGACCTGCCCGCACAGGAGAGTGGGGTTTGCTACCCAAACCTTGCCGGCACCTCAAGGGCAGTATGTGCAGAAGGCACTACCAGGGCCAGTTGGACCGAGGCAGCAGGGACCAGTGATGAGGAGAGCTCTTCCCCTTCCACCACCACATGTTGCTCGCCCAGTGCAGAGGGGAGCCAGGACAGCAGCTGGTCGTGGCAGAGGTCAGGCCTACAACCTGACAGCAGAAGAGGCTGGAGCTTCAGGAGAGGTGATTACAGGTACCATCAGAGTCCATTCCATACCTGTCCTCGCTCTTTTCGACTCCGGTGCTTCGCATTGTTTTATCTCCGTGCATTTCGTGGCATTGCATTCTATTCCTGTTAGATTGTTAGACCATGGATGGGAGATTAGTACTGGAAATGGGGTAGTTGTGTCTTCCAGGGTTTGTGCAGACTGCCCAGTGGAAATTTGTGGGAAGATCTTGGCCATAGACATGCTCGTACTTGACACCAAAGGGTACGATGTGATCTTAGGCATGACCTGGCTCAGTCAGTACCATGCGGTGATTGACTGTAGAGGAAGGAAGATCACTTTCAGAATCCCGCATCAGCCGGAGTTCCAGTTTAGTGGAGGAGTGGAGCCTGCTGAGAAGAAGATTCAGATGACCACTTCGGAGGTCCTAAAGGGAGTGCCAGTGTGGGATGAATTTCCAGAAGTCTTTGCCGAGATTTCAGGTCTTCCACCGGAAAGGATAGTGGAGTTCTCCATTGATACAGTCCCAGGGACAGCTCCTATCTCAAAGGCTCCGTACCGGATGGCACCGACGGAGTTGGAGATCCTGAAGAGGCAGCTGCAGGAGTATTCGGACAAGGGATTGATCCGGCCTAGCACTTCACCATGGGGAGCTCCGGTGCTATTGGCGAATAAGAAGGATGGTGGCAAGAGGCTTTGCATTGACTACAGGGAGTTGAACAAGGTCACCATCAAGAACAAGTACCCCTTGCCCAGGATTGATGACTTGTTTGATCAGCTTCATGGAGCCCGTGTGTTTTCTAAGTTAGATTTGCAGTCAGGTTACCATCAGCTGAGGGTGAAGAAGGAAGATGTCCCGAAGACGGCATTCAGGACCCGATATGGCCACTACGAGTTCCTAGTGATGCCTTTCGGAGTTACCAATGCCCCTGCTGTGTTTATGGACTTGATGAACCGAGTGTTCTCTCCTTACCTGGATCAGTTTGTGGTGGTGTTCATAGATGACATCCTGATCTATTCCAAGAGTGACAAGGAACATGCAGAGCACCTGAGGATCGTGTTGCAGACTCTTCAGTGGGAGCAGCTTCATGCCAAGAGGAGCAAGTGTGAGTTCTGGTTAGACAGCATAGCTTTCCTTGGACATATAGTTTCAGCAGAGGGAATCTCAGTTGATCCTATTAAAGTCCAGGCAGTGCAGAATTGGCCAGTCCCGAAGACGGTGTCTGAGATTAGGAGTTTTCTTGGACTAGCCGGATATTACAGGCGCTTTGTCCAGGATTTCTCTAGACTTGCAGCTCCGTTGACCCGGCTCACCAGGAAAGGGGAGAGATATGTATGGTCAGAAGAGTGTGATGCAGCCTTTGAGCAGTTGAAGCAGAAGCTTATCACAGCTCCGATCTTGAGGACTCCTTCAGGTAGAGGAGGAATGGTTATTTTCTGTGATGCATCGGGTAAAGGCCTGGGGTGTGTGCTTATGCAGCATGATCATGTCATAGCATATGCATCTAGGCAGTTGAAGCCTCATGAGAGGAATTACCCAACTCATGACTTGGAGTTGGCGGCTGTGGTGTTTGCCTTGAAGATTTGGAGACACTACCTCCTGGGAGACAAAGTGTTGATATACACAGACCACAAGAGCCTCAAGTACATATTCTCGCAGAAGGAGTTGAATATGAGGCAGAGGAGGTGGTTGGAGCTTATGGCGGACTACGACATTGACTTGCAGTATCATCCAGGCAAAGTCAATACCGTTCCAGATGCACTGAGCAGGATGCCGGAAAACAGAGTGCTAGTTCGCCTTACTCAGCAGAAAGAGTTGATCCAGGAGTTCATCAGATTGGAATTGAGGTTGGTACAGGGAGGTGATAAGGCAGGGCAGCTTATGGCATTGCAGATCCAGTCCTCATTGGTAGAGGAGATCAAGGAGGCACAGAAGGAGGACCCCAGATGTCAGACATTCAGAGCTCAGGTGGAGGCTGGTTTGAGGACTGATATCTGTATTCGTCCGGATGGTGCATTGTGCTATGGTGGCAGACTTTGTGTTCCTCAAGGAGAAGTCAGACAGAAGATTTTGGAGGAAGCACACAGTTCAGCTTATTCTATACATCCAGGAGGGAACAAGATGTATCAGGACCTGAAGAAGCACTTTTGGTGGAATGCCATGAAGAGGGAGATAACCCAATTTGTTGCCAGATGCTTGGTTTGCCAGCAGGTAAAGATTGAGCACCAGAGATCAGCTGGACTTCTTCAATCTTTGCCGATACCCGAATGGAAATGGGAGCACATCACCATGGACTTCGTGACAGCTTTGCCTCGGAGTCCCAGGGGTAACAATGCGGTGTGGGTGATCGTTGATCGCCTCACCAAGTCTGCTCACTTCATACCCTTCCGGGTTGGTCAATCGACAGAGGTTCTGGCAGATAAGTATTTGAGGGAGGTGGTTCGTCTGCATGGAGTTCCAGTGAGTATTGTATCAGATCGAGATACCAGATTCAGATCTCACTTCTGGGAGAGCCTCCAAGCGAGTCTGGGAACTCGTCTGAAGTTCAGTACATCTTATCATCCGCAGACCGACGGACAATCTGAGAGGACCATCCAGATCCTTGAAGATATGTTGAGAGCTTGCATGTTGGACTTTGGAGGATCTTGGGAGGACCATCTTCACTTGGCCGAGTTTTCATACAACAATAGCTATCAGGCCAGTATTAAGATGGCTCCCTTCGAAGCATTGTATGGGAGGAGGTGCAGATCACCGATTTGCTGGGAGGAGGTCGGTGAGAGGAGTTTATTGGGGCCCGAGATGCTGATGCAGACTACAGAGAAGGTCAGGGTTATCAGAGATCATCTTAGGGCTGCTCAGAGTAGGCAGAAGAGTTGGGCTGACACTTTAAGGAGGCCATTGGAGTTCCAGACCGGAGATCATGTGTTCTTGAAGATATCACCTACCAGGGAGTTATCCGGTTCGGTACTCGTGGGAAGCTGAGCCCGAGGTATATTGGCCCGTTCGAGATCCTGGATCGTGTGGGAGACGTATCTTATAGATTAGCATTGCCGCCATCTTTGGACGGGGTGCATAATGTCTTCCATGTGTCCCAGTTGAGGAGGTATGTCCGGGACGACAGCCACATTCTGGATCATTCCGAGCTAGGGCTGCAACCGGATCTATCATACCAAGAGCAGCCGATGGCCATTCTGGACAGGAGTGTCAAGATACTGAAGAGCAGGGCTATTCCATTGGTATTGGTGTCTTGGAGCAGACACGCGCCGGGAGAGGCCACCTGGGAGCGAGAGGACGTTATCCGGGAGCGTTATCCCCAACTTTTCTCATCTTGATTTGGTAAGACTCTTTCCCTCTACTCTTGTCTTTACCGTTATCTTTCATTGTGTCCATATCTATCTGTTGCTCTTCCTGTTATCTTTCACCTTATGAAATTTCGAGGACGAAATTTTTGTAAGGTGGGTAGATTGTAATACCCCTTTCCCGGAATACGTGCTTAGTTACGTATTCAGCCCTTTGACCGTATCTTCCGATTCACCATCCGTATTTGACCGATTTTAATTTCAAACATCATTTTTTTAATATTTTAGATTTTATGTGATTTTCTAGAATTTTCTGAAATTAAAATGAATTTCTTCAAAAACCGGTGTCGGCCAGTACCGCTGACCTATTTCCGAATTTTTATCTTCCAATCTGTTAGGAATTTCAAGAAAGTCCTTTAGACTTTATTGCTTAGAATCATATTTCCTACTTATATTATTTTTCTAAGAATTTTATAAATTTATGAAAATTATTTCGGTGTCGGTAAATTTCTGCTTCTGGGATTTTTAATTAAAAATCTACACAGTATTTCTTCAAACGGATTTCACCTTTAGTCTTCAAATATTTTTCTTGATTTTTGGTAAAATTTCCAGACCAATCCAAAATACTTGAATTTTTAGCATTTTTCCAAAATTTGCAAAAATTGATTTTCCACTTCACTTGCCACCTCATCATTCCACTTACCTTACCTACCACCCACTCACACTCTCTCTTGCTCTCAGCTGGCCAAGTGGCAAGGGAGAGGGCACCTCACCCTTAGGTTTTGCAAGGAAGCCCTTCCTTTCCCTAATATTACAACCCCTTTACAATAATCAAAAACTATAAATTCATTTCCTTTGCAAATTTCCCTTTTTCTTCCCCATTTTCTTCATCAAGAGAACAGCACACCAAAGCCCTCTCCTTCCTCTAGCAAGCCCTAGTTCTAGGGTTCTTCAACCTCTTCATCTCAAGGCTTCAAGGAGCTACACTAGAACTTCTTCAAGGTCTCACCTTCAACCTACTTCCCAAGGCAACTCCATCAACTCAAGTGTGGATTGTGGCCAACCTCTTCCTCCATCCTTGGATCCAGCCCTAATTGGACCACTTCCAGGTGAGTTCTTACTCACCAAGACTTAAATTAACACCCTATTTGCTGGTAATAGAGATCCATGTACACATGTGTTATAAAAATCCAATTTTTAGGGCTTTAACCCTCAAATCCAAACCTTGCACGTAATTGTATTGATCTCCACGACTAGACTAGGTTCTGATGCACTTGAAATGTTATATCAGGTTCCCCAATTTGTAAAAATCCCTACTTTTAGACTGTAGAGACCTGTCCCTTCAGAATCTGGAATTTCTGCTCTAACAGCAGAAAATTACAGAACTCCGGTCGACCGGCCCATGGGGGCAGTCGACCGATATGCACAACCTGTACAGATTTGAGCTAGCGGTCGACCGGCAGTCGACCGCTGACTCGACCGGCTTCACAAATTATCTTGGACCAGTCGACTGGCAGTCGACCGGCCAAAACCTGGAGCTCTCGCACTCGGTACGGTCGACCGGCAGTCGACCGGCACCCGACCGCCAATTCATTTACCAGTCGACCGGCAGTCGACCGGGTCGACCGTTAGGCCAATCCTGGGACAGTTTTCAGACTTGTTTCTTTTCTGATTTTTGGTATTTCATGATACATGTACACTATACTAGTCTTGTTATATATATCATATCTGTACTGTATGACATGTTACCTGATGGAAGTACTTTATTCATGCTTCATGACTTGTTACATGGTGGAACTTGCCTAATTCATGCTTCATGGCTTCTTGTTATATAATATCATCCCATAATTTGTTAAATATGAAATATCACCAACCCTTCATGCTATCCTTAAAACCAAGCATGAAGTATCTGACTTTTCATAAAATACACCAACTTACACATGGGTCGGGGGAAATATGCGGAATATCGGTATGTGTTCGTGTTTACAGTGGTTTAAACAATATTGTACAAATATTGTTCCGGTCTGACCTGTGGTACGCCAGGGGACCGAGCAGGCTTCACTATTCAGGTTTCATTATTCAGGCTTCACTGTTCAGGCTTTATTACTTCCGGTTTCACCCACTGTAAACATAGTTCGTCGATACAACCGCTGTTTCCAATAACAACCTTGTTTCACTAGGATATGGATCTATGTGCCCTGGGACGCTGGGTCACATAGCTAGATATCACAGTAAGACAAGTAATAATAATAAGACATTATTGTAGATTTATTGCATATGCCTTTATCTTATTTAGTTTACATCCCTTGCCATGTATTGTTGTTAGTTATCACTACTTCATCACCTTTACTTATGATTCCGTCGCCACTTGGCTATCTTTATTCTTGTATTATGTCTTGACCCTTTTGGATTTGCATATTCAGATTCCGAGGTTTGGGACGAGGTAGAGCCCTCCGCTGAGGACCGGGCTTATCTTGGTGAGCAGGCCGACCAGCACTAGTCCTATCGCGCCCGACATTTCTTTTGGTTCACGTAATCTCCGTCCATACGTGAGCATTTTTGTATTTTTGGTTGTATCTTGTATCTTATGGACTTGGGTTGTGATAAAAGGACACTTGTATGGTGATTTTGTTTATCATGACTTGTATAACTCTGTACTTCTATTTTTGTATGTTGGCATATGATTATATCACGCTGTGTGTTATACTCTGATACTCGCTGTACTGATGCTTAGCGTATATACGTGGGGGCACCACCTGACCTACGTATATGCGTCGCAGTGACGTCCCCGTATCGTTGGGATCGGGGCGTTACAACACCACCCAAGCCAGCACCCTCCACCTCTGAGATGCTTCTCCCCCTGCCGCAAGTCTCCGGCAACATCATGGCTGGCCTTGGCAGCACACCACTCAAAACGCGCAGCTCCTCTTCCCCTACCCCGTGCTCAACGCCATGGCCGCACACTCCCTTGCCGAACTCCACCCTGCCGCAGCATAGCCCGGATCCCCTCTTGCCGCAACTCCTCCCCACTAAGCCCACAGTAGCACAACCACCTACATCCAGGTCGTGACTATCCCACCTCTTCCGCTGTGCTTTCTCCCATGGCAGTACCCGTGAGATCCCATCATCCCCTCCACCCAACCCTTGTCGTGGCTGTAGCCCTTTAGCACATCTTCTTGGTCGAGCGGCAACACCAGGGCCATGGCTGCCTAACCACCACCCATCCAACGTAAGAACCGTTGCGTAGCCTGGCGCACCCACGAGTCATCATCCGCCGGCAAGCGCGAGCACTCCGCAACATCCTGGAGCCTCTCCTCTCTTCTTGGCTGGCCCCAGTGCCTAGATCAGCAGCCCTATCATGCCATGGCCGTTGCTCCCTCTTTCTCCGAGCTCCACGAGCCTCCCTGGCAGTCCGTGACTCCCTGATCTTCTCCGTGGGCACTCCGGCATTCTATCGACATCCTCCACGGCCTCCGCCTCCACCGGCGAGCCACACCCATGGCCAGAATTCTCCCTCTCTCACCCGTGTTCTCTCTCTCTCTCTCTATGTTAATACATTGTGTTTTGTATTAATGATTATATGTGTGTAGGTGTGTCTTTTTTTGATTAATGTATAGTGTATGTTAGTGTAAATGTGTATGCATGAGTTTATGCATACATGGTGTATGTATTAATATCTGTTTATAATTGTGTAGTAATGTGTGTGTGTGTGTGTGTGTTAATTGCATGTGTGTTGTTTAGGATGTGTGTGAATGTGTATGCATGCATGTATGTGAAATCACCTAGAGGGGGGTGAATAGGTGATGGCTATATGATAATGGCAATAATGCAGAATTTAAAATTTAACTCTAACAATTATCACAATACAAATACTTGCAAGAATTAAACAAGGTAAAGGTGCAAGTAATTAAAGAGATAGAGTTAGAAGAATTTGAGCAAACGCAAACACGCCGATATGTTTCCGAGGTTCGAGCCACGCTCTACGTCCCCGCCTTCACACTTGAAGGATTTCCACTATTGAGGATCCCACCGGATCAACAATACAAGGACAACACTTGTCCGTCTCCCGTGATGACACTTCACCACCTTGAGCACACTAGCTCGCCTTGAGGCCGATGCCTCTACAACTTCACTCAATTACAATGGAAGTGATCACACTTGACCACTTTACAAAAGAGCTCACTAAGCACAATCCTAGAACCAAATAGGAGAGTTAGAGTATGGGATTGTGTAGTGCAAAGCTAGAGAGAAGTAGAGGAATAGGCTCCAAGAAAGGTGATGGAAATTTAGGCTTTGGAGAGAAAAATCTTTTCTTTTGAAAACTTTGAAATCTTTGAAACTTTTGTAAAATTGCACTTGATAGCTCTAAAATCATTAGTCATTTCATATGAAGTGACCACCTATTTATAGGGGTCAAAAACAGCCTAAGAAATCCGTTGGAATCAAATCCCAAGTCAAAAACTGTCAGAAAATATAGCTGTTGGAATCTGTCAGAGATTCTGACAGCGGTCGGTCGACCGGCTGGTCGACCGACAACGGTAAAAAATATGGCCGTTGGGGGTCATCGGTCGACCGCCCGGTCGACCCAATTGGAGCGAGAGTTGGGTCCAGAATTCGGTCGACTGGTCGGTCGACCGACACACACTTGCACAGTTTTGTGCATGTCGGTCGACTGGTCAGTCGACCGGTTCCTGACAGTTCTGAAAAATCAGAACTGCCAGAACCTGAAATGCTGGGTTTTGGGTTTAAGGTTTTGGTTAAATGTTTTGGCACTTGTAAAACACTAGAGTATGAGCATATGTCATAGCTCTATCAAAGTAAAACATGTTGATATAAATCTTTTTGACAAAAACTTATTTTTTCAAATATTTTCTTTTCAAAAAAAAAAAAAATCTAACTTGAAAAACATGTTGGATCTAAATCAAGGTAAGAAATGATTTTTGAAAAGGCCTTTTGAAGTCTAGAACTTAAATAGAAAGTGTGTGTAAGTGTAAATCCCATAACTCTATTTCTACTATCTAGTTTTGACAAAATATCTAAAATGAAAATAAACAAAACACAAATCTTGAATTCTTTAGCAAAGTCTTGATTTGTTCTTGATCTTTTCTTCAACGCATATTCCCGAAGCTTCCTATGTGCTTTAGCTTGGGAAAGCAAATGTTGGGCGAACTCCAAATGTGTGAGTCTTTTAGTGGAGTCGTCAAAAACCTGTTCTTGAACCTGAAATACTTTTAAACAAGATTATTAAATACATAACTAAATATGTTTTGCTATCATCAAAATAACTGGGATAATGGCCTTTGGGCCAACAATCTCCCCCTTTTTGATGATGGCAAAACATATGTAGTTATCACAAAATATTTTGGGTAGAGTCTTCAAATGAAGCTCCCCCTCAACACAAGCATATATAAAAAATCATACTCAGGCATAGTGATAAAAAAATAAACATCACACATCCATGCCAATCACAACATATCAACTACTCATGTCATATCATAGATAAGGAAATAAGTCTCATACATGACATAAATACATACCACAAAAGATACATGTCCACAACACAAAAATAAAAGGTGTCCAACACAACAAAATAAGTCAAGTACATAACAAAATAACAAAGTGTCACAAAATATCTCTCTCTAAAATCTCTCCCCCTTTTTGACATCATCAAAAGGGGAGGTCACTCTGCACTGCCAGCACCGCCGTCATCATCCTCATCGTCGTCGTCCTCGGAAGAAGACTCCGCAGCCACCATCGTCTGGTCACCATCAGCATCAGACTTGGAAGAGGAAGAAGAGTCTGCCCCCTCAGAATCATCAGCATCAACTCTGGGTCGTGGTGGCACAGTAGAAGAAGGAGCTCTGGCTGGAAAAGGAGGACCTCTGGAGGGAAGAGGACGAGAAATGGTCGTGGGATCAGGTGGAACCATATTGAACTTCGTATAGAGACCCTCAAGTTGTGAGTCCATGTATCTCATGGAATCAGCAAAATAAGTCATGTCTGTACGAAGTCCCTGATACCGTGCATCCATCTCAGCACGAAAAGCAGTATCTCGCTGCTCAATCCAGGCCTGATGTGCCTCGATCTGAGAGCGTACTGCAGATGAAATGAGAGACTCTAAATCTGAAGGTGCAATGGGTGCAGAAGAAGAAGAGGATGGTCCTGGAGCTGGAGGAGGAACAGGAGGGGGAATAGGAGGTGGCACAGGTGCTTGTCTCCGCAGCTGGGCTTCCATCCTTTTCAGGAGAGTCCCATCAATGTTAGGTGAAGGATTATCATACTCAACAGAAGAGAGATCAAAATCTAAGGCCTTGAGAATACGGGTAATCAGCATGCCATAAGGCAAGCTTCTCCCGGACAGACGGATTTGTTCAGAAGCCATGTGTGATGCAATGAGACGGGGTACATCAATTTTAATGCCTCGCAGAAGGCAATAAATGATAAGAGGAACAGGACCCCTAGCATGGCTGAATTCGCCAGATTTTGGGAGAAGGTTATTGAAGACAATCTTGGCTAGGACTTGAGATTGTAGAGTATACCTACTTACAACCTCGTTCCTTACCAAGCCGGGGTTGTTATCCCCGTGAAGTAAAGTGGATGCGGTGAGTGCAGACTCACCCTCCGGAAATTCTCCAAAATCCTGTAAATCATTGGAATAAACATCAACTCCACCAGGGGAGAGATGTAGGATACTAGCGAACTGGTCAAGGTTGAGCTTGATATCCCTACCTAAGACTCTGGTATAGAGAGTGTCCCCTTCAAGAGAAATGTTTGTATAGAAGTAGGGCATGAGGGGTGAGTACACTTTCTCTCTAATGGTCACAAACCTCTCTAAAGAGTTGTTATGCATGATACGGGCAATGTCCAGGTGTTCAAGGTCTTGGAAGACAACAAATCTTCCAGAAATGAGATTTCTCTTGGACAAATTGATATACCTATGCTCAGCAACCTCATTAACAAAGGGGTTTTTAGGTTTAGGAACATGGGAAGAGGGTTTAGCAGGAGCCTTGCCCTTTTCAGATCTAGTTCTCTTAGAGGTAGACATTTTTGAGAGTAAAGATATGATTTTTAGGTTAGGGCTTGATCTAGATACTAGGAAACCTAAAGATCTTGACAAGTAATGGAAGAAATTGAAGCAAGAGATGATCAACAGCAAGAAGATTGATTTTTACCTTGGAGAAGAAAACTGAAACCCTAAAACTCCAAATCCTGAAATACTCCAAATCCAGCGGTTGAAATGCCTTGAAACTGAAGATCCACAATCTAAAGGAGGATTATGAAGTGGGTTTTTGAGGGATTTTAGATCGGAAGAAGGATTAAAAAGTTGGGAATTTTTGGAGTGGAGAGGAGTCGGGTTCGTCGCCAGCGAGTGAGGAGAGAGAGAGAAAAAAACGAAATATAAAGCAGATTCCCGCGTGTTCCCGATGCCCGGTCGACTGCCCAGTCGACCCAGAGCAAACCGAGAGCTCTGTAAGTTCAGACGGTCGACTGGTCGGTCGACTCGGCAGATACAGAGAGCTCGCGGTGACAAGTCGGTCGACTGGGGTTAGGGCCGGTCGACCGGTTTTGTCTGAAAACCAGCAAACAGATTCTGTTAAAATTTTTTTTTTTTGAAGAAATTATAACAAATAAAATATGTTATATTATAACATACAGAAATACATCAATCAGTTTTAAATCTTCATTTAGATTATCGCATCAACAAAACTTCACACAAGAAATGTTTTAATTTATATTTTACATATTTAAACAAAGATATAAAGATGTTGAAGCCGAATACCCAGTGACGGGTTCTGAACTTCATCCTCTTGATTCCTCTTGAATGAGTTGAGGTGCGCAATTGCCATCTTTAAGGTATTTGTTTAAACAAGAAATTTTGATTATTAATTTATACTTTTGAAAAATAGTATATACATATAGATACAAAAGAAATATGGACATGTGGACAAATATGACATAAGGCATAAAAATACAAGATATGAAGATTAACGCAAGGCATGTACACAACATGATAGAAAAGTAGTTCTATATAGGCATGTATCAATGGAATACAAAAGCAAACTATCAATTCTATACACATGTATACATTACCAAAAATCAACAACTATTTTAAAATGGAGATGTTACCAATTTAAGGGCAATCTCCAAAAATAGGTGCCTCCACGATAGCGATGCAAGCTAGATTTGAACTTTGAGCTTAGTTGCATCTACCACCCGGGCACCGTCTCCCCCTAAGTCTTGGAGGAAGTAGATCCACCTGTGTCACCTACATTTGGAGGATCTTTTGGTACCCAAATCTTTGAGGGTCCTTTAGGGTTAGTACCGGGGCGAACCCAAACATATTTATTCTTAACATTATTTTTAGCATAACAAAATTTTTCTAAATGGCCTTTGCGGCCACAATGAGTGCAAACATAAATTCTACCACTACTATATATGTATGCATGCTTATGTGTGTGCGCATGTTTTCGTGCATGTGTATGTGCATGTTGTGCATGTTTCCCTTGGGGTGTTCCCTTAGGAAATTTAGAAGCTATCTTTTTCAAATCAAATGCACAATTTTTAAGTGTGGAGTCCAAAGCATCAACACGCTTTTGGATCTCAACAAAATCATTTTTATCAATTGAAACTATGGTGGTTTTACCCTTATTTGCAAGTTTATATTTATCAAAATCATTTTTCAATTTTCCAAAAGAGCTAGATAAAACATCCTTTTCTTTAACAACTATTTCAACTTTATATTTTAAAGCTTCATTTTCTCTTTTTAATTTCTTATTTTGAGATTGGGAAATCTCATACCTATTTTGCAATTCTTCAAAAAATTGTGCAAGTTCATCCATAGTTAACTCATCCTCATCTAAAGAGTTTTCTAGAGTTACCTTTGGTGCATCCTCCCCATGTGCCATGAAACACATGTGCGCGGCGTCGACTTCCTCTTCGGATTCCGACTCCGTGTCATCCCAAGTAGCCACCATGGCCTTCTTCTTTCTTTGCCCGTTCTTGGATGTGGTCGCTTGGAGAGCGGGGCAATCGGCAATGAGGTGACCGATCTTCTTGCAATGGAAGCAAGGACCGGGCTCCTCTCTTTTTCTTTCAAATCTCCCTTGAGGTTTCCCTCGCCGGAAATTGCTTTGTCTTCCCTTCTTGTAGAACATCTTGCCCACCTTCCGATGAGCATGGCGAAGTCTTCATCGCACTCGTCCGATGAATCATCCTCGTCTTGAATTGTTGGAGCGGCTTTGAAGGCTATTGATTTCTTCTTGGGTGCCTCCCTTTCTTCTCGTACCTTCATTTCCATCTCATGTGTTTTGAGATTGCCGATGAAGCCGGAGAAGTCCATCTCCTCTTTGTCATTTAGCTCTTTGAGGTTGTCGCCTTGACTTCCAAGCTTTGGGAAGAGCTCGAATCACCTTCCTTATCTTTTGATCGTTGTCAATCTTGTCGCCTAAGGAAGAAAGAGCATTAGTTATCTTTGTAAAGCGAGTGAGCATGTCATCAATGCTCTCATTATCAATCATGTAAAATTTCTCATATTGAGAACGTAACAAGTCAACTTTTGCTCTCTTGACTTGTGACGTTCCCTCATGAGTCACAATAAGCATGTTCCAAACTTCATATGCCGATTTACAATTAATGATGCGTGCAAGGTCATCTTCATTAAGTGCTTGTGTTAATGCATATTGTGCCCTAGCATTTGCTTCATAGTCCTTGGTGGTATCCTCGGACCATGTCTTCTCATCACTAGTGGGTTCAATGAAATCTTTGGTGATGGACCTAGCTACCCTAACTCCTAGGGATTTTAAGAAAAGGTTCATCTTGACCTTCCAAATGGGGAAGTTCAAGCCATCAAACTTGGGTGGGGACTTAATGCTTGAGAAATCTAGAGATGCCATGTATGATGAATAGAATGCACAAAATATAATGAATGCAACAACAACAACAAGCAAATATATAGCCAAATATATGGATCTCCCTAAGGTTGTTAGACCTAAGTTGTAGGGTTAGGCTCTGATACCAATTGAAATCACCTAGAGGGGGGGGTGAATAGGTGATGGCTATATGATAATGGCAATAATGCGGAATTTAAAATTTAACTCTAACAATTATCACAATACAAATACTTGCAAGAATTAAACAAGGTAAAGGTGCAAGTAATTAAAGAGATAGAGTTAGAAGAATTTGAGCAAACGCAAACACGCCGATATGTTTCCGAGGTTCGAGCCACGCTCTACGTCCCCGCCTTCACACTTGAAGGATTTCCACTATTGAGGATCCCACCGGATCAACAATACAAGGACAACACTTGTCCGTCTCCCGTGATGACACTTCACCACCTTGAGCACACTAGCTCGCCTTGAGGCCGATGCCTCTACAACTTCACTCAATTACAATGGAAGTGATCACACTTGACCACTTTACAAAAGAGCTCACTAAGCACAATCCTAGAACCAAATAGGAGAGTTAGAGTATGGGATTGTGTAGTGCAAAGCTAGAGAGAAGTAGAGGAATAGGCTCCAAGAAAGGTGATGGAAATTTAGGCTTTGGAGAGAAAAATCTTTTCTTTTGAAAACTTTGGAAATCTTTGAAACTTTTGTAAAATTGCACTTGATAGCTCTAAAATCATTAGTCATTTCATATGAAGTGACCACCTATTTATAGGGGTCAAAAACAGCCTAAGAAATCCGTTGGAATCAAATCCCAAGTCAAAAACTGTCAGAAAATATAGCTGTTGGAATCTGTCAGAGATTCTGACAGCGGTCGGTCGACCGGCTGGTCGACCGACAACGGTAAAAAATATGGCCGTTGGGGGTCATCGGTCGACCGCCCGGTCGACCCAATTGGAGCGAGAGTTGGGTCCAGAATTCGGTCGACTGGTCGGTCGACCGACACACACTTGCACAGTTTTGTGCATGTCGGTCGACTGGTCAGTCGACCGGTTCCTGACAGTTCTGAAAAATCAGAACTGCCAGAACCTGAAATGCTGGGTTTTGGGTTTAAGGTTTTGGTTAAATGTTTTGGCACTTGTAAAACACTAGAGTATGAGCATATGTCATAGCTCTATCAAAGTAAAACATGTTGATATAAATCTTTTTGACAAAAACTTATTTTTTCAAATATTTTCTTTTCAAAAAAAAAAAAATCTAACTTGAAAAACATGTTGGATCTAAATCAAGGTAAGAAATGATTTTTGAAAAGGCCTTTTGAAGTCTAGAACTTAAATAGAAAGTGTGTGTAAGTGTAAATCCCATAACTCTATTTCTACTATCTAGTTTTGACAAAATATCTAAAATGAAAATAAACAAAACACAAATCTTGAATTCTTTAGCAAAGTCTTGATTTGTTCTTGATCTTTTCTTCAACGCATATTCCCGAAGCTTCCTATGTGCTTTAGCTTGGGAAAGCAAATGTTGGGCGAACTCCAATGTGTGAGTCTTTTAGTGGAGTCGTCAAAAACCTGTTCTTGAACCTGAAATACTTTTAAACAAGATTATTAAATACATAACTAAATATGTTTTGCTATCATCAAAATAACTGGGATAATGGCCTTTGGGCCACAGTATGTATATAAGTATGTGTGGGTATATATATATGTACGTGTTAATATATATGTGTGTGAATAATCATGTATATATGTTTGTGTTTGTGTATGTGTATTCATGTATGTATGGCTGCGTGTTGCTGCGATTCGGACTCGTTCATGTGACCCGGACTCGGTAACGGGAGATTTTGAATTTATGCCCGCTATGGATCCCATACATTGGCGATTCAAAGACCGACCTACGAGATGATTCAGAGATCCGTACATGTTCGTACATGAAGATCAGACGGCGATTCGATTTCAAAACCGCATCATCTCATGTGAATGTTTACTCTTGTACTATTTTCTTATTTATCATTGTCAGTAGTATATATATGTTACTTGTATCATTTCATGTGACCATCTACTTTATTTTTTTATATGATTATCTGTATCATTTCATGTGATGTCAGTGAGTGCTCACTTTATATGTAAAGTTGATATGAGTGTTTATCAGTGTCTTCATGTGTTGATTTTTGCCACTTTTGATACAGAACTAGTTATGGAATACTTTAGACTGTGACTTGACTCGATCTAGTGATTGGTATAGTTTAGATTTGTGGATAATAATAAATTTCATGTGGAGTTCTTATCAGACTTGTTATTCATTCATTTGGTGATAATTTAGATGATTCATTTGGATATAGAGGCCAGATTAGTTACGATGTTACTTTATTAAGAGATTAGAATTATTGATGCTTTGATCGGTACATAGACTTATTTAGAGTTGAAGTTGATCTGAGATTTATATTCTTTATATCGGATATTAATTAGTAATTAGATGATACTGATAATGGTTGGATTATTATCAGATGTATGAATATCCTACTCCTGATATCGATGTGTACGATGAGTTGGTATCACGTCCCGCTTCCCAAAATACATTGAAGCAGAGACGCGACACGAGTCGGTAACGCATATACACAAGGAAAATACCTCACGTATACGCGCTAAACCTTAAGTGTAACACTTGCCTTAATTAAAGCATTTCTTTTCCTAAATAATCATAAGGGGTAATGGGATTAGTATGCATGCATGATATCTTAGTAAGCCATGCTTATTATATGAGTATGTATAAACAAGTGTATACATAAGTATTTATACATGCATGTATATAGGTATAAGATACCCCACATGTGTTTGACTTACTACCACCTCTCACCATACTTGTACCTCATGGAGAGGGGGAGGCATGGAGCTTGGCATAGGGCATGGAGTAGAGTAGACATGATGGGATGTATAGGGGACACTTGGCACATATCCTATGGGGAATTAGAGACTATAAATAGAGGGGGATGAAGAGGATTAAAGCATTTGGATCAAACACTCTCTCTCTCTTCACAAACTCCCTCCTCTCTCTTTCCTTTCCTGCAGCAGCAAGGGAGCAGCAGCAGCAGCAGTTAAGCAGCAGCAGCAGCAGCTAAGCAGCAGCAGCAGCAGCAGCAGCAAGGGAACAGCAGCAGCAGCAACAACAGAGCAGCAGCAGCAACAACAAAGGGCAGCAGCAAAAATCAGTTCATACCACTTCAAAAGAGTGAGTAGAACATGTTAATCTTAATAACATGATGAGTAGAATGAAGTAGGAAATGAACTAAAACGTAAGAGATAAACAAGTACTTGACATTATGAATATTTTTGGGATCATGCATAGTTTGTGATATCAAGACATGCTAGCTAACTCATAAAGACTCATGTGTTTCAATTCCGCAAGTACTTACTACTTTTGTTTATGATTCCATGATATTATCATATGTCTTGCATATTGATATTATATGATGATATGATGTATTGGAGGAAGGGACCGGGTTGAACTGGAGGCGTAGAAGGGGAGATTTTACGATTTTTGTATTGGAGGAAGGGACCGGGTTGAACCGGAGGCGTAGAAGGGGAGACTTTACGATTTTGTATTGGAGGAAGGGACCGGGTTGAACCGGAGGCGTAGAAGGGAGATTATATTGTATGTATATGGATATTGCTAAGATAGAAATCCTATTATATAATCATATATGAATCCTTAACATTTGATCTAGGATAACTTCTTAACAGGCAATTTTTAGGTAGGTTAGTCGACTAAGTCCCAAATTAGTCGACTATAAGTGTGATTATTAGGCAGATAAACTGCTGGATAGCAGGATTAGTCGACTACAGACAGACTGTAGTCGACTAATCCCAGATACAGAGAGCAAACAGAAAGTTAACAATCTGTTTTGGGCAGAATTAGTCGACTTGAGTCAACTTACTAGTCGACTAATATATTAGATTAGTCGACTACACCAGGAGGGTAGTCGACTATAGGTGACATACAGAGAGTAACACAACTTTTGACCCAGAATTAGTCGACTATAGGGAACCTCCAAGTCGACTAGTACTTGAGTTAGTCGACTACACCAAGGAGGGTAGTCGACTACATAAATTCCTGGCTGCTAGTAGAGAAGCAGATTCGTGTGGAGCAAAATTAGTCGACTACAGCTTCAGAGTTAGTCGACTTACAGTTAGCCTTAGTCGACTATAGGGTGGCCTAGTCGACTAGTAAGGCCTTGTTACAGTGTTCTGTTTTGGTTCCTGGTAAATTATAAGATCCTATAAAAATAGTATAACGACACACATGTAAACCGGATAATTTAGTCATGTAGACCTACTTGATTAGGCATACTTAAATATTATTTTACTCACTGAGCCGTCAAGCTCACTCTATTCTAACTCCACCTACAGGTTTGGACAAGGGCAAGGACCCGCTTAAGGGCAATTGCGCGGGCAATCATCACCGGGACCACTGTTTTAGAAGTTACTTTTGTTATGTATATGATTTTGTATAAACATACGTACTTTAGCTGGGTATCACCCTTGACTTGTAATTTTTAAAGGACCTGGTGTTGGACTCTAACTGTGTATGTATATATATCCTGATATGGTAATTATAGACTGTGTTTCTTATAGATTTTCGAACCATGGTGTTAACATGATAAGTCTCGATGTTATCTTAATAGAAATTCTGATGGATAGTGAAGAGTTCTGATGATTATATTGGAAGTATTATACCTTGATAGGCCCCACGTTTGGATTATACGAGATAATCGTGATAAATGGAAAATTTAAACTGGGACCATTACAGTTGGTATCAGAGCAAAGGTTTAGAAGTAGAAGGAGTAAGAGATGATGAAATTGTTAGGTTTACACGTGCAGACATGTGATCATAGTTAAGTAGTTGGCATTAGGTGACAAGGGATGCATTAAATTATCTACTGAATCTGAGTTATTCTAAAGACATGAGACTTATGAGTAGACTAAGGATAAGTATAGTTACAAGTGTGTCTATTTATGCTGCTTCTTGATGATAGCCGTATGATTGAGATTATTTCATGGACTTGAGATTGATACGACCTTTTTGTTTACATGTAGATGGGGGACTCCGATGTATTCTGGCCAGTCTCTAGTTCCGATAGCTCGAGTGAGAGCTGGGTGCGGATTCCATGGATTAGGGGTACGAGTCGGACGAAACTGATCCAGCGGAAACGATTGTACCCCTAAATTGAGTAGATTGTGAGGAGGTTGAGTCGCAGGCATCTAATGAGCCTGAACCAACCAATGTTGACACAGAAAGCTTTGTGGGAGATTCACTTGAGATAGCAGTGACGGAGCACTCTAGCACGACTAAAGAAGAAACCCGAAGGGGATTTACATATGGAGGCGTCTTTTGGAACGAAACGTGGGAAGAGGATATGGACCTTTATGATGACTTAGGCGACTGGTGTTGCGCCGGGGACGAATCACCGGAAGAAGACCCCGAGGAAGATATGGATGATAGCAGCAGCAGCACTAGCGGAGATTCTAGTGGGGATACTCTACCCTACGAAGGGTGAACCTTAGAGCCGGCACTTTTTGATGTATATATATGTATAGGCCTAATATGTTAGATGAGGGATATCCTTAGGGTTGTTGTATGTACCCTGGCATATATCATATGAATGCACATGGGTTAGTTCGGATATTCCAGAAGGAAGGCATGCTAGTATAATACCTTTTGTATCCATGATGGATGTACCTATATATATATATATATATATATATATATATATATATATATATATATATATATATATATATATATATATATATATATATATATATATATATATATAACGAGTTGCTTGTTTTCAAAAGTGATTACATGAGACTAAAGTTTTATCCCAATGCATTCCTAAATTGTGTGGTATGTTGATTAGACGCCCTTACTTTTATAGGGGAGAACAAATGGATCTGACCAACTACCACCTGATGAGTCCCTGTCGCCCGATACGACACACTACAGCGAGATGGGGAGCGCGCACCCCGTGGATAATAATGAAGACTCTGAAGCTCGAATGAGAGGGAACGAGGGAACTCCAGGGGTAATGCCGGAGTGGCTCGCACAATTAATGACCAGAGCGAACAATAATAACTCCCACCGAGCACTGGAGCAGTTTCAGAAGATGAACCGCCCGTATTCGAAGGGGAGCGGACCCCTTACAAGCCGAAGCATGGCTTCTTCAAATAGAAAAGATCCTAGAAGTTATGAGCTGCACTGATGAACAAAAGTGTCCTTCTCTTCTTTTATGTTCCAAAAGGAAGCGGAACATTGGTGGAGGGCAGTGAAGCATAGTATGAAGAATGCAAGGGAATCAATCACCTGGGAATTCTTGGTGAACAAATTCACTGAGAAATACATTCCGGAAACAGCCAGAGATAAAATGGCGACAGAATTCTTAGAACTACGTCAAGGTTCTATGAATGTATCCCAGTATGATCAGAAATTCACTCAGCTATCCAGGTATGCTGATGCCTTGGTAAAGAGTGAAGCAGAAAAGACAAAGAGGTTCGTAAAGGGCCTAAGATCAGATATTCGTGGCCGACTGATTCCATTACAACTGAGGAATTATCTCCAGGCAGTAGAAAGAGCTTTGGAGGTAGAAATGGACATACAAGAAGGACAGGGAGACTGGGTGGAAGAAATTCCCAATTCTAAGCGCCCCCGTTATCAAGGACCTCCAATGGTGACGGCATCAGGATCCACCAGTGGCAAGGGGTCTGGGTTTAACACCACTTTTCACAGAGGAAGAGGGGCCAGAGGCGGGAGAACATGGCTGAGAAACAGAAACACTCCCTCGAAGGCACAAGCTACCTCTGCGTCCCATCCCAGAATCTCGGAGGCTCCCTGGTGTCAGAGGTGTAGAGTAAACCATTTTGGAAACTGCCTCCTAGACAGGTCTTGTTTTAATTGTGAGAGGTGGGACATTTAAGGAAAAATTGTCCGACAATGCGTGGAAGCCAAGGGCTGAGTAGAGGAAGTGGAAGGCCAACCATGAGGACGAATCCTCCCAGAGGACAAGCCAGTAATGCCCCACGTCCTGCTGCAACCCAGTCATCGGTTCAGCAACCACGGGTGCAAGGCAGAATCTTCGCATTAACCCACCGGGAAGCAATGGCCTCAAATGCAGTGGTGGAAGGTATGATCTCCGTATCAGGACATATTGCCCATGCATTATTTGACCCTGGAGCTACTCATTCATTCGTATCTAGTGCTTTTGCTTATAAACTAAATCAAGTCTCAAAACCCCTAGGATTTCAATTGGTTGTGCCCACACGGGAAATTTGATAGCTAGCACTAGATATGCGAATTGTGAAGTGATAATTGGAGAAATGAGGACATCCATTGATCTGATTGAGCTAGGCGATATGGAGTTCGATACCATACTAGGAATGGACTGGTTGTCTGCCTGTAGTGCTCATGTGGATTGTAATAAGAAGAGGATTATCTTTAAAATGGAAGGGACTCCGGAGTTTATTTTTGAAGGAGAAAAAGTTAGTTGTGATATACCTCACATATCAGCCATCAAGGCCACCAAGTTAATGAAGCAAGGGTGTCAAGGATTTCTGGCTTCGGTATTGGATACCACCAGGAGGACTGATGTAAATATTAAGACTATTTCAATTGTGAATGAGTTCCCTGATGTGTTCCCGAAGACCTACCAGGCCTGCCCCCAGATCGGGAAGTAGAATTTACAATAGATGTAATACCGGTACTCTGCCCCAATTTCTAAGGCACCGTACCGTATGGCCCCTGCAGAAATGAAAGAACTTAAAACTCAATTGCAGGACTTATTAGACAAAGGTTTCATTCGGCCAAGTGTATCTCCCTGGGGAGCACCTGTACTATTTGTAAAGAAGAAGGATGGGAGTATGAGACTATGTGTTGACTACCGGGAATTGAATAATAAGGCAACTATCAAGAATAAGTACCCTCTCCCTCGAATTGATGACTTATTTGATCAATTACAAGGGTCTTGTGTATTTTCTAAGATAGATCTTAGATCGGGGTATCATCAGTTGAAGATCAAACCTGAAGATGTGTCCAAATCAGCTTTCCGGACAAGATATGGACACTTTGAATTTCTAGTCATGCCTTTTGGACTCACTAACGCCCCGGCAGCATTTATGGACTTAATGAATCGGATTTTTCAACCATATCTAGACCAGTTTTGTAGTGGTATTCATTGATGATATTTTGGTCTATTCAAAGAATATAGAAGATCACAAGAAACATCTTAATACTGTCCTTCAAATCTTGAGAGAGAAGCAACTTTATGCAAAATTGAAGAAATGAATTTTGGCTAGAGCAAGTAGGGTTTCTTGGCCATATTATATCTAAGGAAGGAATATCAGTATACCCGGTAAAATCGAAGCAATCCGAGACTGGCCTAGACCCACTAATGTTACTGAAGTTCGAAGTTTCTTGGGATTAGCTGGGTACTACAGAAGATTTGTAGAAAGATTTTCTCTAATTGTGGCACCATGACCCAATTAAGTAGAAAGAATAAGAAGTTTGCATGGGGAGAAGATCAAGATAGGAGCTTCCTGGAGGTTAAGGCTAGACTGACATCTGCTCCTGTCTTAATTGTACCTTCGGGGACTGAAGGATTTGTCATCTTTAGTGATGCATCTAAACTGAGATTGGGATGTGTGTTAATGCAACATGGAAAGGTCATTGCCTATGCGTCCCGACAATTGAAGACCCATGAAAGAATTACCCCACTCATGACTTGAAATTAGCCGCTGTGATTTTTGCTTTAAAGATCTGGCGACATTATTTGTATGGAGTGTCTTGTGAAGTTTTTACTGATCATAAGAGTTTAAAATACATCTTTACGCAAAAAGAACTGAACATGAGGCAGAGGAGGTGGTTAGAACTGATGAAGGATTATGATATTACTATTCAATACCACCCTGGGAAGGCCAATGTGGTGGCTGATGCTTTGAGCCGGAAATCAGGAGGGACCCTGGCCGCTTTGATGACTCGTCAAACAAGAATATTAAGGGATCTAGAAGAAATGCAAATAGAAGTGCGAGTCATTGATCCTTCTAATTCTGAGTATCAACTGAATCAAGTAAGTATTCAAATTAATCTATACGACAAGATCAAAGAGGCCCAACAAGGAGATACTCAAATAAAGAGATTATAAAGAAAGTGCAAGAAGGAGAACTCAAGGAGTTTCATATAGAAGGTGATGTGCTGCGGCTTGGACGCAGATTATGTGTGCCAGATGTAGCAGAGATCAAAGAAGAAATAATGAAGAAGGCTCATAGTACACCTTATACAGCTCATCCCGGAAGCACAAAGATGTATCAAGATCTGCGTCATAACTTCTGGTGGGATGGAATGAAGGTAGACATTTCAAATTTTGTCCACAAGTGTTTAGTCTGTCACAAGTAAGGCGGAACATAAGAAGCCCCCAGGTTTGTTAGTCCCTTTATCTATTCCCGAATGGAAGTGGAGTCAAATTGCTATGGATTTCGTCACTGGACTTCCTCGGACGTCCCAAGGACTGGATACAGTCTGGGTAGTGGTAGACAGACTCACTAAATCTGCTCATTTTCTGCCTATCCGGATCAATTATTCATGGAAAGACTGGCTCAGGTATATGTCCGAGAGATAATTAGATTACATGGAGTACCTGAATCCATTGTATCAGATCGGGACCCTAGATTTCAATCCAGATTTTGGAAAAGCTTATCCAAAGCTATGGGCACTAAATTGCAACTCAGTACAGCAGCCCACCCCAAACGGATGGACAGTCAGAAAGGACCATTCAAATATTGGAAGATATGTTGAGAACTTGTGTACTAGATTTTGGGGGAAGTTGGGACAACTATTTACCCTTAGTGGAGTTTGCATATAATAATAGTTATCAGTCCACTATTGGTATGCCTCCATTTGAAGCATTGTATGGGAGGAGGTGTAGATCACCAATCTGTTGGGAGGAAGTTGGGGATAGAAGACTGTTCGGCCCCGATGTAATCAAGAGGCTACGGAGAAGATCAAGCTAATCAAGGAAGGATGAAAGCAGCCCATAGCAGACAAAAAGCTTATGCAGACAATCGTCGCAGACCACTGGAGTTTGAAGTAGGGGATAGTGTTTTCCTGAAGGTATCTCCAATGAAGGGAGTGAGACGCACCGGCAGTAAGAACAAATTAGCTCCTAGATATGTAGGTCCGTTTGAAATACTGGATAAAATTGGACCGGTTGCTTACCGCTTGGCCCTACCCCCTGCCTTAGAAAGGATGCACAATGTATTTCATGTATCTCAGCTAAGGAAGTATGTGCCCGATCCTGATCACGTCATCTCCTATGAACCCCTGCATATACTAGAAGACATGTCTTACGCGGAAGAACCAGTACAAATTCTTGATCGCAAGGAGAAGCAATTGAGAAACAAAAATATTTCCTTGGTCAAGGTCTTATGGAGAAATCAAAA
>JAVJIF010004714.1:0-200023 GCA_038442645.1 Agave tequilana
TTTGAAAGTATCCTCGTTCGACTCTGTGGTGTAGGAGTCTACAGAAGCCTTGATCCTGTCGGTAATCTCTTCGTCGGAGCTGGGGAGCCAGTCGGGTCACTGGTTGGTCCTTCTGATTGACACCATTAAACAAGTAGCTTGCCCAAGACAGCTGCTTAACTCCCCTCGTCCTCCAAGAGGTTATCTGGCCGCAAATGTGGAAGTGACATAACACCTCCCAATAAGTCTCGTACACCCGAGGAAACTCTTTCTTCAAGAGGTGAAGCTCCTCAGAGGTTGGGACGTATTCCTCATAGGGAGTATCCCCATTACCAGCCCCGAGACTTCGTGCAACTCATGCAGTGCAAGACCCATCTCTCCGACCGGAGTAAAAAATGTCCCCGTCAGAGGATTGTAACGCTCCAGGATCCCAAAGAAATTTTGAGAACTCGGTGGAATGCCATACTGTACGACCTTGACCACTTGGTACAATTTCACATGCTCCAACAGACCTCCAAGATCGGCAAGGACAAAGCTCACCATCCTGCCCCACCAGTACTTCTCAGTGGAATGAATCCACCCGAGCGGACGGAAATCAACCGAAAAATCACCCCCCGCTTTCATGAATACGTTAAGGAAGGTGGTGCCGAGTTTAGGAGTTTCTCCTACTGGGTGCTCGGACCTGAGCAGCCCGGGAAATAGGCCGAAAGCCTCCTTCTCATGACCAGCATTATATACCTTCCTGGAGCCCAGGGTGCCGAGAGAAACTTCGGGGACAGGTCGGGTAATCTCCCACACCATTGGCCGAGGGACAGACATATGCTGGAGATAAGATAGTGGGTACCTTCTCTCCATGTTCGGAAGAAAGAACCTTCTACCCTCTATCTGAGGAAGCCATTTATAATCTTCGTCATGCAAGGTATAGCCACCCTCGCTTATGTTGTCTCCAAAGAAGAAGGCAGGTTTCTTCATCGGAACGCGAGAATCCGTTGTGAATGCCGCGTCAGTCATGAGCTCCCAAAGGGTCGCCAGGTTCAACATTGGAGAGCCTTTCCTTCGCTCCTTCGACTTGTCAGCAGTCACGGAAGCAGTCCTTTGCAGCACGGAGGTTAAATCGCGGTCAACACCACCTACGTGCCCGAAGTGGCACTTCTTGGAGAGTGGATTGGAGGAATATCGCACTGCATAAGAAAATGACACTTGATCAGAAATCTAAAACGAAAATGATTAAGTGTCTATAATTCAGACGCAGAAGAGATTCCAGACGCAGAGATTGTCAAAATCCGTGTCCGGACCTGAGGACCGTGAGGCCAGCATGGAGTCCGCGTTTTGAAAATCCAAGACTTATGAATAATCTCTAAGTACTTGGACTCAGGCGCAAGATTCATGAAAACCAGCGTCTGATGTCACAAAATACAAGAATCAAGTCTGCGTCCGAATCTTCCACAATTAGAAACATTCCAAGTGATGAGTCCAGAACGCAAGGCTTACTGGGGTCCTGTGTTCAACAAACAAACGCATACTCGAGCAGGTAAAAGCAGCAGGGTCATCAAACCCGCTCCTTGTTTATCAAACTCAAGGACCGCGTCTGAGAATCAAACACGGGCCCGAGCCCGCGTTGGCGGGTCTCCTTCAAAAAAGGAATTTTTAGAGTTACAAGAACTCTGTGAACCCTTTTAATGGCGAAAAATTAAGCCTAATGGCATTATACTTGAGATAGGGGCTTCCTGCATGGAGGAACCGCCCCTTTGAGTCTCGGCGACAATCGCCTTTGAAGACGAAGCAGTTTGCTTAGCCTTGGGCGCCATTGCGAATCAAAAATCTGATGTTAGATGGAAGAAGAGAGAACAAAGAAGCTCTTTTCTCAAACCCTAACAAAGGCGCTCGTAGACGAAGGAGAGACTAAATGATGACTCTCTCGACGACTGTTGCCATTTATAGGCACGGCGATTCGCAAAGATACGCGGCGCTTGGCTCGACGTCGAATCACCGCCTGACACGTGGACAGTGTATTTAATCCAGCGTGAAGTTCGCACGCCAAAAAGAAGGTGTCCCGTCGGATCTACAGGACACGTGGCAGTGCACTCATGGCATGGCACAGATTCGCACCCAACAGTCGCGCCTCTTCAATGGACGCATCCTTTCAGCACGGCCATAGTTGCGTTCAGAAAGTCGCGGCTTCACTCCAAAAAGATGCGTTACTCCGAAGTTCGCATCCTTCCAACCCAGACAAAATCGCGTTTGCCTTATGGTATAACAGTCGCGTTTCATTTTCAAAAGATGCACCCTATGAAAGTCGCATCTTTAAAAGCAGTACTATCCCTGCGTCCCAAAAGAACTGGTGTTCAGTCCTTGCTTCTGCAAATCGGATCAACAGTACACAGGCACAAGCAGACGACCGTCCACTCCTGGCTTAAAGTGCACCCACGACAGACTTAAAGCAATCGGGGAGGTTTAGACTGTGCATCTAGACACTCAACACGATCAACTTTGGTGGCTTCAAAGAGTTCCACAGTACACTCACGAAGACCATACTCCAGATAAGATCAAACCGGAGCATTGACAGTCCAGTCATAAGGGTGAGCTCAACTAGAGTCCAAAGTATTTCGAAATCCGTCCACTTAACTGCGGAATGTCGAAAACTTTGGAGGGGGTTCTGTAGGCTGTCAAAATCACTAAAAGACAAGCCATTGAAAAGCAGAATTCCAAGTTCTAGACGCAAAGCTAATTTTGGCCGCGGTGCGAGGGTTCAAACCCGCGTCTCAGCATTAAGGCGCGAGGCTCGACAGCCGCGTCTCAGCATCAAGGCGCGAGGCTCGACAGCCGCGTCTCAGCATCAAGGCGCGAGGGTCGAAACCCGCGCCTCGGTGTAACTGCCCTGCTTATGGGGTCAGTCACCGCCCACATAGCGGGAAAGTTAAACCCTCATTGTGGAGTGTTTTTAGGGGGCACGTTCACCCCTAAACCTCTATAAATGGCCCAGTTGCTACGAGGACTAGGGGACCGAAAAAGGACGGAGAAGAAAAAGAGAAGAAAAAAAAGAGGAAGCGGACACACAGGCGCGGGCACAGAGAGAAAGAGAGTCCAACTCTTCAGCTAACTTGCTGTGTTCAAGTTAGTCTTTGCTGACAATCTCTTTGAGAGTTTTGGTAGACAGAGCTGTGTTTACTCCGTCAACCACCCGAAGAGAAGAGCCCCGGAAGATCTCAACGTTCACCCAGTCAACGGAGAACAAGATTCACTCTCCACCGCCACTTGAAGAACCTAGCCTTAAACAAAGGAGGATTCAAGACTCAACATCCTCCCTCCCTTGTAGTCGGAAAACTGTTTTGTTGTAATCTTTCAATTGATCCAAGAAAATTTTACAGCGAATCCCCTTTCGATTTTCCGTGCGCGTACAGCGAATCCCCTTTGAGTCTCGGCGACAATCGCCTTTGAAGACGAAGTAGTTTGCTTAGCCTTGGGCGCCATTGCGAATCAAAAATCTGATGTTAGATAGAAGAAGAGAGAACAAAGAAGCTCTTTTCTCAAACCCTAACAAAGGCGCTCGTAGACGAAGGAGAGACTAAATGATGACTCTCTCGATGACTGTTGTCATTTATAGGCACGGCGATTCGCAAAGATACGCGGCGCTTGGCTCGACGTCGAATCACCGCCTGACGCGTGGACAGTGTATTTAATGCAGCGTGAAGTTCGCACGCCAAAAAGAAGGTGTCCCGTCGGATTTACAAGACACGTGGCAGTGCACTCATGGCATGGCACGGATTCGCACCCAACAGTCGCGCCTCTTCAATGGACGCATCCTTTCAGCACGGCCATAGTTACGTTCAGAAAGTCGCGGCTTCACTCCAAAAAGATGCGTTTCTCCGAAGTTCGCATCCTTCCAACCCAGACAAAAATCGCGTCTGCCTTATGGAATAACAGTCGCGTTTTTATTTCAAAAGATGCACCCTATGAAAGTCGCATCTTTAAAAGCAGTACTATCCCTGCGTCCCAAAAGAACTGGTGTTCAGTTCTTTCTTCTGCAAATCGGATCAACAGTACACTGGCACAAGCAGACGACCGTCCACTCCTGGCTTAAAGTGTACCCACGACAGACTTAAAGCAATCGGGGAGGTTTAGACTGTGCATCTAGACACTCAACACGATCAACTTTGGTGGCTTCAAAGAGTTCCACAGCACACTCACGAAGACCATACTCCAGATAAGATCAAACCTGGAGCATTGACAGTCCAGTCATAAGGGTGAGCTCAGCTAGAGTCCAAAGTATTTCGAAATCCGTCCCACTTAACTGCGGAATGTCGAAAACTTTGGAGGGGGTTCTGTAGGCTGTCTAAAAATCACTAAAAGACAAGCCATTGAAAAGCAGAATTTCAAGTTCTAGACGCAAAGCTAATTTTGGCCGCGGCGCGAGGGTTCAAACCCACGTCTCAACATCAAGGCGCGAGGCTCGACAGCCGCGTCTCAGCATCAAGGCGTGAGGGTCGAAACCCGCGCCTCGGTTGTAACTGCCCTGGTTATGGGGCCAGTCACCGCCCCCATAGCGGGAAAGTTAAACCCTCATTGTGGAGTGTTTTTAGGGGGCACGTTCACCCCCTAAACCTCTATAAATGGCCCAGTTGCTACGAGGACTAGGGGACCGAAAAAGGACGGAGAAGAAAAAGAGAAGAAAAAAAAGAGGAAGCGGACACACAGGCGCGGGCACAGAGAGAAAGAGAGTCCAACTCTTCAGCTAACTTGCTGTGTTCAAGTTAGTCTTTGCTGCAATCTCTTTGAGAGTTTTGGTCGACAGAGCTGTGTTACTCCGTCAACCACCCGAAGAGAAGAGCCCCGGAAGATCTCAACGTTCACCCGGTCAACGGAGAACAAGATTCACTCTCCACCGCCACTTGAAGAACCCAGCCTTAAACAAAGGGAGGATTCAAGACTCAACATCCTCCTCCCTTGTAGTCGGAAAACTGTTTTGTTGTAATCTTTCAATTGATCCAAGAAAATTTTACAGCGAATCCCCTTTCGATTTTCCGTGCGCGTACAGCGAATCCCCTTTGAGTCTCGGCGACAATCGCCTTTGAAGACGAAGTAGTTTGCTTAGCCTTGGGCGCCATTGCGAATCAAAAATCTGATGTTAGATGGAAGAAGAGAGAACAAAGAAGCTCTTTTCTCAAACCCTAACAAAGGCGCTCGTAGACGAAGGAGAGACTAAATGATGACTCTCTCGACGACTGTTGCCATTTATAGGCACGACGATTCGCAAAGATACGCGGCGCTTGGCTCGACGCCGAATCACCGCCTGACGCGTGGACAGTGTATTCAATGCAGCGTGAAGTTCGCACGCCAAAAAGAAGGTGTCCCGTCGGATTTACAGGACACGTGGCAGTGCACTCATGGCATGGCACGGATTCGCACCCAACAGTCGCGCCTCTTCAATGGACGCATCCTTTCAGCACGGCCATAGTTGCGTTCAGAAAGTCGCGACTTCACTTCAAAAAGATGCGTTTCTCCGAAGTTCGCATCCTTCCAACCCAGACAAAAATCGCGTCTGCCTTATGGAATAACAGTCGCGTTTTCATTTCAAAAGATGCACCCTATGAAAGTCGCATCTTTAAAAGCAGTACTATCCCTGCGTCCCAAAAGAACAGGTGTTCAGTCCTTACTTCTGCAAATCGGATCAACAGTACACTGGCACAAGCAGACGACCGTCCACTCCTGGCTTAAAGTGCACCCACGACAGACTTAAAGCAATCGGGGAGGTTTAGACTGTGCATCTAGACACTCAACACGATCAACTTTGGTGGCTTCAAAGATTTTCACAGTACACTCACGAAGACCATACTCCAGATAAGATCAAACTCGGAGCATTGACAGTCCAGTCATAAGGGTGAGCTCAGCTAGAGTCCAAAGTATTTCAAAATCCGTCCCACTTAACTGCGGAATGTCGAAAACTTTGGAGGGGGTTCTGTAGGCTGTCTAAAAATCACTAAAAGACAAGCCATTGAAAAGCAGAATTTCAAGTTCTAGACGCAAAGCTAATTTTGGCCGCGGCGCGAGGGTTCAAACCCGCGTCTCAGTATCAAGGCGCGAGGCTCGACAGCCGCGTCTCAGTATCAAGGCGCGAGGGTCGAAACCCGCGCCTCGGTTGTAACTGCCCTGGTTATGGGGCCAGTCACCGCCCACATAGCGGGGAAGTTAACCCCTCATTGTGGAGTGTTTTAGGGGGCACATTCACCCCCTAAACCTCTATAAATAGCCCAGTTGCTACGAGCACTAGGGGACCAAAAAAGGACGGAGAAGAAAAAGAGAAGAAAAAAAAAGAGGAAGCGGACACACAGGCGCGGGCACAGAGAGAAAGAGAGTCCAACTCTTCAGCTAACTTGCTGTGTTCAAGTTAGTCTTTGCCGACAATCTCTTTGAGAGTTTTGGTCGACATAGTTGTGTTACTCTGTCAACCACCCGAAGAGAAGAGCCCCGGAAGATCTCAACGTTCACCCGGTCAACGGAGAACAAGATTCACTCTCCACCGCCACTTGAAGAACCCAGCCTTAAACAAAGGGAGGATTCAAGACTCAACATCCTCCCTCCCTTGTAGTCGAAAAACTATTTTGTTGTAATCTTTCAATTGATCCAAGGAAATTTTACAGCGAATCCCCTTTCGATTTTCCGTGCGTGTACAGTGTCGTTCTCTTAATAGAATGACAGGTGAATTTAAAATGCTGTTATATTCAAATACCTCTGACAGGCTGCTTTACAAATCTCGTTCTAAATCCCTACAGAGTTCTCTGATATATGATCTCTTATGAGATTCATATTGCTTAACTCCCAGTGAGTTTCTGTTAGACTCTCTTCATAGTCTATTATCTCCCTTTCAAGTCCCCAATGGACTTTCTTAGTTGTCACGTTAACAATATACCTCTGACAATTTATTCCAAATAAAATCCAAAGGAGATATCAATTTTCCCACAGAGTTTATGATCAATCCTATCTTCTATGAATTCTTATTTTTATGACGTTTTTCACGTCACGTCCAGTACACCACCTCTGAACGGTAAAAATCTCGATGATATCTCTGAATCGACAGGAAAAAAAGGAAGAACGGGCTAGAGAGAGGAGATTGGCTGAAGAAAATTCAACCAGAGATTCTTCTAGAGAGTGTTCTCTTATTCTCTTGCTTCCAAATACTCGATTTTCAGAACCAAGTGAGAAGGAAATCCTATTAGAAGGCCGCTTGATCATTTGATTGATTGCATTGTCAAAGAGATAAAGTGATCGCGCTGATCAGATTCCTACCGGCTTACTTTCTCAGAAATCTTAGAGAAGATCTACATGTAATTTCCGTTTAATTACTTGTAATTTCGCTCCTTCACCTTTTTTGTAAGTTTTCCCATGAACCAAAGTTTTAATAGAAAATAGCTTGGATGTGCACGGTGGTTATAAGAGAAGCTCGAACAGCTTAAAGAGTTGGGTAGATTATCTGTTTCCCACTTTGGAGGAAGCTCCCGAAGAAGCTCGATTCAGGGTGGTAGAGGAGGACATTCTTCGAATGATGAGGGAGCACGACCACTGAGATGTCTTTTGGAAGAAGATGAGAATATCTATGAAAAGGGAGATACCCTCAAGAGTTTTCATCACCAGGCTCGTCAACCGATATCCCGGAAAGCACTTTTGGCCAGCTTTCTATCTGTTTTGTTGAAAAGGTGTGCAGTGTCGTCTCCTTCCAACAATGCCATTTTCCCGACGGCACTGCTTTCGGCCGTTCACTTGGTGTACGATCACTCTTTGGGGCTACTTTCGGCAATGGTGTGTTGCATATAGCGAGGTCTTCGTGTGCTAATGGAGGCCTTCTATAAGCCACCCGCAACGAAGAGGGGTAAAGGAACAGTTTTACCTCGCGATGGGTTGAACCCTAGGGTTGGATTGCCATACACATATCTGATGGCATGGTTTGTCCTGCACTATCTGACGATCATCCAACCCGAGAAAGAGCCTCCAGAGGGTGTTTGGATCACGCACCTTCGCCGGTTCAAAGGGTCTTCATGGGAGCGAATCTACGTGGCTGCGGTCCGCAAACTGTTGTGCCGCCATGACGTTTATAATCTTTTTTGATGCTTCTCCTACATCTGAGATGCTGGTTATAGTGAAGAGTTCAAGGATACCAGAGATGGTATAACATCACTGAGTCGCGGAGTGTTCGAGTGGTTGGTAAGCATCAGGCCTTCCCACTTCGTATACCAGAGCAGAGACATCTGCTACCTGGAACCGTACGTCCCCAGCCATTTTGCTCGCCAGTTCGGATACAACCAGTGCTACGATGGCAATCCAAACACTAACTTGAATTTCATGGGGAGCTTGATCGATGGTGCTCAAGCTTGGCGATATTTTATTGCCGGTTGCACTGAGGCACGACTGTACATGCCATTGAGAACTACAAACCTGTTGATGATTTTGGGGTTCTGTCAGTGGTACAAGACCCCAATTCTGCGCCAATTGGGTTCAACATCAACTCCTCCGGCTTGAGGTGGATCTCTAAGCAGATGAAGTAGAAACTGAATACTGAATAAGGGGAGAGTAAAAGAGTTCGAGTGCCAGGTCTTCCTGAGTTTATTGCTGTCATTGACAATGAAGCTTCTGATGCTGAAAGCTCTCATTTCGAGAATGTTGCTGGCGCTGAAGTACCACGGGAGGCTCCTAGTGGGGTAGGCACAACTCCCATGGAGGAAGTGGAGATGGAAGAGGAAGAGGAGGAAGAGGAAAACCTGGACGTTCACTTCAAATGAAAGCAAAGCGGCAAACCTCGCAGGAAGAGGGTGGTGAAGAAATCTTGCAGCCACACTCCAGTCATTACGGAGACCGAATTGGTTGCGATCGTCTCTCCTCCTGCCCCGTTACTTATAAACTATCAGCGCAGAAGAAAGTACCTGAAAAGGCTGCTCCAAGCTTGGGTAAGATTAGTTCCTGTTTGCAAGATTTTTTTTTCTAATTATTCTCTCTTCCCATGCAACTTACTTTTAATTTGGGATGCAGGAACCGAGAACGTGGGGGAACAAGGAGATTACTATGATCTGCTGTTCACCTACAGGGAGGGTGACAAAGCTAGTTACTTCATCTCTAATGAACCTGAGGGTTGCGCAGCTGATGTTGGTTCCACCGGTGCTGGCGAGGCCGGAGAAAGCCCGTTGGTTTCAAGTTCAAGAGGATTGGTCGCGGAACCTGTGGCGAGTGCTATGGTTGAAGACGGGCCGGGTGCTGCCACAGTTACTGAGGCCCTCAGGACTGATGAACTCCTTCCTGAGCCAACCTCCGGTGCTTTGGCGAAAGCCGGTGCTTCTTCAGTCACTGTCGGGGTCTCTACTATTGAGCCAGTCGAAGTGAGCACCGCCGTCGAGGGAGCCCCGAAGGACATTGTCGAGAAGACGATTAAGTCTGGGGCCATGACTATCGTGACTTCAACTTCAAAGAAGCCAGCAGGCCTTTCTGGAGAGGTTAGAGAGGAGACAAGTACCTTGGCTATTGTAGATGTCGCAGAGTTCAATGTCCTGTATCGCGACCTGCCTCCTTAGCAACCGGAGTCTGCTGGTGATTTTGTAATGGTTGAGGAGACAAGGGCTGCTCTCCCTTCCACATTATCGATGGAATCGATCGCACTTCCACCTGAATCGGCTGGCGAGATGACAGCGCTTCCATGATGCCACCAATTTTGGTAACAACTGGTCTCAGGGTAACTACCAGCCCAACGTCTCCGACGTTGATCGTCGAGCCTGCTCTTTCTCGAGTACTCACCAGCCTTTCTTCTCTTGTGGCCGGTATATTGGTGTCGATGAAGACTCCCCCTCGGTTGCGAGCGATTCCTCATCCATCTCCAACAAGTGTTTATGCCACTTCTTCCACTGTTATGACACTGAAATTGGTGGAGGGTTTATCTTTGGGATTACTCGCTCGCTGGAGTAATTGAAGCTGAGAAGGAAATCGTGGCGGAAATGGTCGACAGCTTTTATAAGAGCTTAAAATGACCCATTGCCTTGATTTTGAGGGGCTCGACCACTTCATTTGTGAAATTACACCTAGAGGGGGGTGAATAGGTATATAGCTAATCAAATGAAAATTCTAGACAATTTAATATGAAATAATACAACCGAACAATCAAAACAAGACTTGAAGCCAGGTTCCCCATGAAGGGCTCTGAACTTCTCCTCGCGATTCCTATAGATAAGAGTTGAGGTGCTTAATTGCTATCTTATTGAGATGAGGTATTGATCGACAAAAAAAAAAATGAATGATAAACAAGTAAATAGAGACAATAAAGTAATCAGAAACAAAAGAATTTATTCCGAGATTCGAGCCGCCGCTCTTCGTTAATGCCTTCACCACCGTGAAGGTCTTCACTATCCACTATTGGATCCTCCACAAAGGGACCTTAAAATAAGGAATTACAACCACTCAGAGTACAAAACTCCCCAACTCAATTCTCTGCACCAGAGGCAACATAAAGCCAATTGAGATAACAAGCTCTTGGTGATAACGAGATCACAAAAACTCTCTTTGCAACTCTCTTACAAAAATCATATAGAGTAAAATGTAAACTTAAAGCTCAAGGATGTAAGTGAGAGTGAAAATCAGAAAAAGAGATTTTAAGAGCATAAAAACTCAATTAAAATTTTAAAAATAAGAGCACAAAAGAAAACTTGAAACATTTTCTCTTTGAAAGCAAAAACTAGATTTTCAATAGAATTTCTCATTGTGAAATATTCAATCCCAATGATCTTTTATATAAGTTTTAGAAAAACACTTTTAGAATAGTTTTACCAGGTCTATAAAGGAAGAAATTGACCATAGAAATTCAACTTTCCACATTTTAAAAGTAACATGTTTAAAAACAGATTTAAAAAAACTGGCCGTTTGTTCGATAGAAAATAGGGGAGTAAGAGTTTAGAGTAAACCGTGTAAGTCCTTGTACCAATGTTTAAGCTCTGGTATGTATGTAGAGTTAATATGCTCCTTTGAACTATCATTTGTAGCAAAAGCTATAACGAGTCATATCCGTTGGGAGGGCTTGCGATGGAAGCGTTCTTAGTTCTTGTTGTTCTTATTTTTAGAAAGAAAATGAAAAGTTCTACTTTATTCAAGAATTGGAAAAGAAAGTAAAGTAAAAAGAAGATGATGAATCTTGTTGTGTTAAGAAAAGAAGAATGAAAACGAGGAAGGTATAATGAAAATGGTGAAGTTTGGAAAAGTAAAAGAGAAAAATAGACTTTGTATGAGGAAGAAAGTTTCTTAGAAATTAGAAGAGTTTTAATCAGATAGAAAGAAAGCCATGACTAACTAACAACTCTATACAACTAACTTACTAATCTCTTGGATGATTTATGCTTCATGTAGATTCATTAGTATATTGTCCATCTTGCTTCATCAAGTGAAAGAGTTGTCCCAATTTTTTGAGGTGTTCCTCTCTTAGCTTAGGTAGGTGGCCTTCTTGGATCATAGGATCCCAATAGGTTCACAAGAATGTAACGTAAGAATTTGAGTTTCACAATTTAGATATGCATAAAAAAAATATTAGGTTCATTAGATCATCAAAGTCATAGTTTAGCTATCATTAAATAAGAAGCTAGTGCATTAATTTATTAGCATACTAAGGTGATTACATCATCATGTTCCATCAAGGCTCTTCTTAAGAAAATAAGATTCTAAATGAGGCACACATGAATCATATGGAGGAAATCACAAAAACCTTCATTAAGATAAAAAACAACACTCATCTTCATTGGGAATTAGAGAGACTTGGTAGGCACAAGACTAAAAATTATAAACATCCAATGAATCATATAAGTTAGCATCATTCAAGAATTAGTAGTTAGTAGTATTAGAGGTCAGTTAGTCATGTTAGAAGGTTAGTTATCCATGAAATAGTAAAATAAAGAAGAAGACATAGTAGATTAAAGTGCAAGAAATTAAAAGCTTGAAAGTAAATAGAAAGAATTAAAAGAGTAAGAAATTAGAGGGAGAAGATGAGCTTTGCATTTAATTGTCACTCGCAATTACAGAGACCTCACTCTCACCCTCGCTCGCTCTCTTTTTTGGAATCTAAAAAGAGAAAAGAAAATTACAAGAGAAAACTAAAGAGGAACCTAAAGAAATTCTAAACCTTCTCCTAAAATTTATGGCTATCCTCTCTCCCTTTACAACAGGGCCCTAGGGGTCTTTATATAGGCACCAGGAGCTCTCGCTTTCAATCGCAGCCATAGGATCAAATGTTGCATCAACGGCCCTAGTATTGCCCCAGAAATGCGTCCAAAGCCGCGTTTTCGCGACAGAATCTTGGCCGTTATGCCAGCGATCACGCTGGCAGGCTGTCTCTGCCCAGGTGTACTATAGGAGCTTCTAGAACCACGAGGATATTCCCTGGTTCATTATAGATGTGGGCTTCTTTAGATTGGGCTCTTTTAATCTCCTTTAAATCCTTGAATTAGCTTGGATTTGGGCCTTCTTCTTTATTAAAGAGTGGACCAGAAATTTAAGAGAAACAACCATTAAAAAGCTTATTTTTATTTATAATATGCATGAAAATGTGATGCAAAATGATACAAAACTGAACACTAATCACACCTCCATACCTAGCTTTTGCTCGTCCTCGAGCAAAATAAACAAAAAAATAAAATCCTAACTACATTATTACACCACTTTCGTAGGTGACACGATTGCACTAGTATGTGCAACAAACCGTTAAACATCTAGGTTACTCTAAAGGAGGAGTGTTAATTTCTGAGGGTTTTCAGCGGATTGCACCTACAAAACCCAAAGGAAAAGAAACATGATAGTGATTTTTCTCTAAGAAAAGAAAAGGAAAAAGAAAGAAATTTTATGATCCATTTTTACAAAATTTTAGTGATCTTCCAGTTTTAGGTTACCCCAAACTATTCCTTCTCATTATAAGTCTCCATTTGAAGTTTTATCTTTAATTAAGATTAAGTTTCAAAAATAGAGAGAGCATCAGATTTTATATCAAGCCTAAAATATATACATTTATATATGTATGAGAAATTGTTCATAGACTATGATACTTTTATTTATATTCTATTATTATATATATATTATTTATATATATATATTTTACGTATTTACACTTATTTATTTTCCTTAACTTCATTAGGCTTTCTAATTTACCCATGTTGCGAGCCTGTTACCGATGACTCCCAGACCAGATGGTCTTAGGGCACCGGATGAGGATACATCCCAAGGTTCTAGGACTCGAGTAAACAAGGCCACGAATGCTAAGGACTCAACACCTTTAGGCGTGACTGGTCAAGTTTCTTAAGGCACAACTAACCAGCTTAATTGGTGATTAAGTGTTTATTTATATTTACACTTTTTATTTCTCAAATTCTTTTTCTCTTTTCTTCTTCTTCTTCTTCTTCTTTTTTAATATAAATAAAGGTACTAAGTCTTTGTTAAATCCCTCAACATGTAAATGTAAATAATACTTAGGAAAAATTCAAAATCTAATTATCTGTCTATTCTTTCTTTCTTAACCTAAAAGTCCAATCTTCTTATTTTAACTTATATTAAAAAATCCTAGTTTAGAGTTTCCCTTATTCCTAAGATCAAGTTAATTTTCTTAAAAATGGATCAAAGAATTTTTTTAGAAGAAAATCAAAATCTTAAAAAAAAAACTAAAAATCCTAAAAAAAATTCAAAAATCTAAGTTAGCACTCAGCCCCGCATACCTATCTCATGCATTGTCCCCAATGTTCTAAATGTCAGATGTCGGCCTAATGTCGGAAGGCAAAATGTAAAATCGGATTGCGGATTTTGGGAAAATTTCGGGGATATTTGCCCAATTTCGGTGTCAATTTCAGAGGTCATATACATTATATAGTATGGTCTTAAATGTCATAAATATCCTAAAACATTACATTTATGATATATAAAGGCATGAAAGCAATATATATTTAAACCATCTTGTTTCGGATATGCTTACCTGGACAACTTGTATTTAAGCTACGACTATGAATGAAAACTTCAAGTTGTAGGCTGTATCCAACCTACAAAATATAAACAATAAACATAGAATCAATATTCAAGCTAATATACAGAAAAGATTAAAACTATCTAAATAAACAATGAGAAAAAATACTTTAAAAAAAAAACAATAAAAAGCTATAATTCTAAGAAAGATCAAGTCCTTGTTTCCACTTTCCAATAGTTTAAAGTTCAAAAAACACAGTTACACATCAAAGATAGTTCTTAAATACATTTTAAAATCAAGCTCAAAGCAATAAATTTTCATAAGGTGAAAGTGACTCGGGTGATATCTCCTTCTCAATCCTCTGAAAACTCCGGCTCTGAGTCATCTGAATCGATCACATCATTACTTGTTAAATTAAGCTCCACCTCATGGCTCTCATCCTCTGATGATGACTCCGAACTGGATGATTCCATGTCTTCTTCGCGTTCATTAGCAAATGGGCCCCCGCTTTTTTGCTTTTCTCTTAAAAGTCCTCAACTTTGTTCTTGAACTCTTTCTTTTCTTTATAGTAGCTCCCGAGGATTTTTCAACTTGCCTCCACGTTAATCCTTCTCCGGAAAAGACCTCACCATCGCTTTCTGAAGCGGGAGCTCCATTTGTTTTTGGAGGCACCAACCAATCGGTAACTCTTTTCTCATCATCAATAGCTGCCAATGGATCTCTATTAATCGATGATGTTTTGCTCTTGATTTTTGCATTGAACTTGACGAAGACTAAGTTATGCAATTTCTTGTCACTTAGTCTATTCCTCTTTTTTGTATGGACCTAGAAAAGAAAATCATTAAATAAATTAAAGAATGCACACAAATTTAGACTTCTAAAAGAAATTTTATTGTCCAAAAAAATGATAGTTTTTATACCGTCTCAAAGGTGCTCCAATTTCTCTCACACCCGGACGAGCTGGTTGTCAAGTTCAAGACTCTCATTGCCATTTCTCTCAACTCGGGAGCATCAGTCCCATGCATCATCCACCAATTAGCTAATCAATTGAAAGTTATAGAAAAGTCATCAACAAATTAAGCTTTATAATTTTTTCATTAAAGTTAATAACAAATATATCAAGCAATATACCTGGATTAAGGTTAGGATTTTCTGCTCCTTTTTTTGCCCAGTCTCTCCCAAAAGAACCTTTTTGATATTGATACAAAGCCAACTGGTCAGTTATCTTGTTGCGAGTTTCGTGCTTTTCTGGGTAGAATCTATGCATGACCTCAACAAGCCCATCCATAAAGATGCCGGCCTTTTCAATCTCCATCTTCTTCTTGTAAAAAGTGTAGGGGTTCAAGTTGTGTCCCACTCTATGCAAAGGCCCCTTAAGCTTATCCTCCCATCTTTTGTCAATAATATTCCATATAGGAATATATTTCTTCTCTTTTGGATCGAGATTTTTTTTAATGTCTTCCTTTGCTCTTTCCAGGTCATCATAAAGAAATCCCATGGATGGTTTATCACCATCAACTCGTCGATGAACTTTCACTAATGGTGAAAAAAGTTTAAGAACAAGATCCACATTGTCCCAAAATCTATTGGAACCAACAATATCAGCAACCTACGAATATAAATAATAAATTGGTCAACAATCAAGATAAAATAATTTCTAATTATTATTCAAGAACTAAATAATTTATAAATTATGCCTTCTTTCCCACATTTTTTTCAGAAAGAGGATGCTGCAACCATCTTTCACATGTAAACATTTCCTTCAACTATTTTCTTTTCTCCCTCATAGAATTTAAGGAGAGGAATGCAGTGGCAAACCTAGTAGCCCCAGGCCTTAGAAGATCTCCCTTTGCGATATCTCTCATCAAGCTAAGGGTGATTGTGTGGCTATAAATGAAAATTGACACGGACCTCCAATTCACGATAGTATTACGAATAGGTTTGATCTTGGCAATGTCCCTTAGCATTAAATTCACCGTGTGTGCAGCACAAGAAGTCAAAAAAATGCTAAGTCTCTTCAATTGCATAATATTTGCGGCCGCCATGTTGTTTGATGCATTGTCAGTCATAATTTGAACCACATTTTTTGGCCCTACATCTCTAATTGCTTTATCAACAAATTGAAAGATGTAGTTTGCATCGTGTTTTTCTGCTGAAGCATCCTCTGAATGCAAGAAGGCTGTTCCTGCTGGATAGTGGGCAACGATGTTCATCAAACTCCTATTCTTTCGATCTGACCAAGCGTCGGTCATTAGCATGCAACCACTAACAATACAACTCTCTTTGAACGGTTTGAGATTGTTCTGTGTCTCTTCCACCTCTCTTTCGAGAACAGTCTCGCTAAGCTCATAAGGTGAGGGGGCCTCCATCATTTCACCAAATCTTCCAATAGCTATCAATATTTGCTGGAACGAGGGAAGAGTAGCAGTATTGAAGGAAATTCCAGCTTCATAAAATCATTTCCTAATGTATCTAATGGTGTCTTCTCTTCTCTTCTTTCTTTGCTTGGAGTCCATTGTCGTTTGCTTAGATTTAGCGAACCCCGCCGTCAACTATTCCGGAGTTCGTTGAGTAAATTTGTCCATCGGTCCTTTTGCTTTGATGGATACGGATCCAAACTTGGTCCTTTGAGATGAACAATCATTTGGATTCTGATAATCATACTCATCCTCTCCAATGCGCACGTCATCAGCTAGAGCTTGAAAACCAGCTGCCTTAGATTGCTTTTTTGCATCAGCTTCCTTCAACAGTTCGATCACCTTCACCTTCACATTCTCAGGGACTTTCAAACATGGTGCACAATTACCTTATCGTTCCGCAAGATGTTATTTCAAACGACTTACTCTCCCCGACATAAATTGGTTGCAATATTTGCAACGTAATTGTTGGGTACTATTACCAACTCTTATCGCATGGTCCCAACATGGATCTTTCAATTTAGACCCGCCTGTGACAGAGGGTGCTTCACTAGATGCTGCGGAAGAAGACATTTTGATTTGCACTTCCTACCTTCAAAAAGAAGGTTAAATACAGTTTAACAACAAGAAATGAACAAGATAATAAAAATGATTACTTCAAACCTTTTAAATTACTAAGAATTAATGGTGGGTAGATGGTGTATTTTTTTTTAATATTCTTATCTTGTTTATTTATTTCTTAAGTATTTCTCTTACTTTACATTTCTAAAATTAACTTTTCTAATCTTTTTATTCAGGTATTGTCGTATTGGACATCATACATAATTGGTGCACGTGGATGTTGTTATATTGATGAAGCCAAGCAAATAACAAAGCCAAGCCAAGCAAATAACAATATTGCTAATTATATTTTTAATCTTTATTTATGTAATTATGTGTTGTTGCCTCTTATAAATGGAGTAAAAGTATTATTGTAATCGTATCTTATGTTTTAATCTTTATTTTGCAAGCAAATCAAGAGACATCACTTAAAATAAATTATCCACATCATTTTAATATTCACAAAGAAACTGAAAAAAATGTTTTAAAATATCCAATATATTTCATAAATTTTAATAATACAGTCTATGCCTATGACATAAATTTTAACATTATTGTAATTGCTGGATTGTTAATCAAGTTTTAATAAAAAAACTACACCCTGCTCTCAGTTCTCTCTCCCTCATTGCGCTTTCACTGTAGAGTCTCTTTCTCTCGATCTCTCTCTCACCCTCCAAACCTCCCTCTCTGCTCTCTCTCACTCGACGCTCTCCCTCTCTGCTCTCTCTCTCTCACTCGCCGCTCTCTCTCTCTCTCTCTGATCTCTCCCTCGCAGAGAGGGAGAGATCAGAGAGCGAGAGAGAGAGAGAGAGCGGCGAGTGAGAGAGAGAGAGCAGAGAGGGAGAGCGGCGAGTGAGAGAGAACAGAGAGGGAGGTTTGGAGGGTGAGAGAGAGATTGAGCGAAAGAGAGCAGCATGGCTGTGATTGATGCAAGACCTGCACACAAAATAAAGAATTTCAGATTTAGAAATAAAGATGTGCAAGTGCTTAATTCTTACCGCTATAGCAAGTGGCTATGCGGGTCGTGATCCACAAGGAGGGTTTGCGATAGAAGCGTTCAAAGTTTTGTATTGAAATCTTTATGAAGAAAAACGAAAGTTCTTCTTTGTTTTAAAGAAATGAAAATGAAAACAAGTTATGTTAAAGTAGAAAGAAAGAAAGCGATAGATAAAGGAAGTGGAGAGAATCAGAAAGCGACTATGTACAAATGAATTGGAAAAAAGAGTGAAAACGATTTGGAAGATGTAGTGAAAGAAATCGTGTTGGCGATCTAAACTAAGAAATAAAAGAAAAGAAAGAAGATTAAGGAATTACTCACCTAGTTTGGTTGATGACTTACCTGGAATCCTTGCATGTTCTACCTTGCTTGGAGGTGTTCAACGCATAGATCATAGGATCGAGCTCAGTCCCCATTCGCATTATATCATCAAGCGGAGCAAGAATGAAGTGATACAGATCTTGAGGAGGAGAACGTCTTCATGAACTATCGTTGGCACTCACACAACATCGTTATACTTATGCTTCTGGATTCACTTGCAAGCTCATCAAAAACAAAAGAGGTAAAGTAGGAAGAAGAAAAAGAAAATGAAAGTACAGAAGAACATAAACATATTACCTTTTATTGCTTGAAACGATGGAAGAAAGGAGGAGGGTACATCGGTGTCACTCTCAACATAAGCTTCTCTCTCTTACTTACATGAATCTTCATCTAACCTAAGCTTACATACAAATTACATAAAAAGAAAAGAAAAACCTAAACTACAAGAAATGAAAACTAGGCTAAATCCTATCTCTGCATGGTCGTCCCATTTTCAGTGAAAATACTGACTTTTTATAGGCAAAAACCCAACCTAAAGGATCCCGGGGAGATCGGGGGAGCAAACGCTCCCCCTAACTCCATAACCAAGCCGCGAAAACGAGTCTTTGGCCGCGTTTCCGCGGCCAGGGTGTGGCCAGGTGGCCACACGCTGTTGGTGGGTCTCGCTGGATTTTCCTTCTGCTTTTATCTTCAGTTGGTTTCTTCGTTTGAGTCTGGGATTTTGACGAAATGGCCTTTGATTTTTGCTTCAACCGATTGATTCTGAGAGGATTCTTCTCAACCGATTTTCAACCTCTTGATTTTTCCCTGATTTACTGAGCTCGAATTAATTCTGATTTAATTCAGAATTCTGGTGGGCTTTGGGCTCATTTCTTTTCATCTCCTTAAGGAATGGGCCTGCAAATAAATTAAACATTTAATTAGGACAATGCAGATTTTATTCTATAATAAGTATGGAAATATGATACTAAATATGCAACATTAGCGACCAATCACACCCCCATACCTATCTTTTGCTTGTCCTCGAGCAAAACAACTAAACTATACTAAGGATTATTAGACCACTTTCGCAGGTCACACGATTGCACTGAGCATGTGCAACAAGCCGTTAAACCTCTAGGTTTCCCCTAGAGGACGAGTTTTTTCTCGTGAGGATTTTCAGCGGATTGCATCCACTAAATCCATAAAGAAAGAGAAACAAAGAGTTAGTATTTTCGAAATGCATTTTGATAGAGAAAAATAATTAAAATATAATTGTAAGATTTAAGCAATCTATAAGTTATAGGAAAACTGAATTTTTCATTCCTAAACTTAGTCTCTATTCAAAAATTTGTTATCAATCAAAGTAAGGAGTCAATTATACTTCTCATCTAGTCTATTACTTTACCCTAAGTCATATGCACCTTGTGATTGTGAAAATTTTGACTAAGGGTTCATTAACTCTAACTCTTATGCCTTATTTATTTATATATATATATATATATATATATATATATATATAATATATATATATATATATTGGTGGTATTATTCCTTAGTTCCATTAGGCTTTCTAATCTGCCCATGTAACGAGCCTTTAATCGATGACTCCCAAACCAAATGGTCTTAGGGCACCGGGTGAGAAAACACCCAAGGACTTAAGGACTCGAGCAAACAAGGCCACAAAACTAAGGATTTTATTATATGAACCCCTTTTAGGCGTGAATACTTATGCTTTATTAGGCACAAATACCCAGCTTAATCAGAGGATTTTCATATATATATATATATATATATATATATATATTTTCAAACTTATCTAATCATCTTTCGCATAAATACGAAGGCTTGCTTAGGCCAAAGCACCTAGCTAAACAATAATTAGATTTGTTTATCTTCTTTTTTTCTTTTTTATAAGGTATAAGAATCTTTATTTTTGAACCCTAAGTGTGTAAGTGTATGAAGTGTGCATATTTCATCAAGGTAAAGATCAAGACTAAATTACTTTGACAAATTTTCTTCCTAACCCTAAAAATCAAACAAATAATCTTATTTTGACCAAGTTTATGAAATACTAATTTGGATTTTTCTATTCCTTAAAATAACTTAATTTCTTACAAAAATATGTCAAAATATTGTTTCTGTTTTTCAAAAAGTTTTTAAAAGTAAAGAAAATGTTAATAAATTTTTTTATTAATAAAAAGGAAAAAAACTAAGTTATGTTAGACCCTCCCCCACACCTATCTCATGCATTGTCCTCAATGTATGAATTAATGCATAGATGCATGAAAAAGAAGAAAGGGAAGGAAAATGTTACCTTAAGGTGGTGGTTCCGGTGGTGGTCTGATTGGTCCACGAAATGTGGCCCATTCAACTTTTCGTTGGGTTCGGAGGAACCCACCATAAATTTTACTAATATAACCCATTAAAATGATGAATCCATAAAGGATTTTTATTAAATATTGGACCCCATCTAATTTCCAAATTCCATAATTGATTTCGGAGTCATATTTGTCAACCACCTTGTCCCAAAATGGAGTATGAAATGATAGAATGATTGACTTGGACTCAGGAAGTATAGGAACTAATACCAACTCAGGAAAGTGACTTAAGTCAAGTAAAGGTTCAGGAGTCGAGATTGGTTCAAGAAGCAGGTCCAAGTCAAGAAAGTGAAACTCAAGTCCACATTTATTTTCCAACAATGGAATGTGACTTAATATTAGTGATTCAAGTTCAGGAATGATAGGTGGGGGAATCAAAACTGACTCTAAAATATTACTCAAGTTTGGTAACAAAACTGGAGTCAATATTGATTCAGAAAGTTGAACTGGATCACAGAGTTGAGAGTCTAGGTCACATTTCTCATTGAGTTCAATGTCATAAAAATGAGAACTTACCAATTTGTCCATAGGATTTTCAAAATTATAAAATTGGTCAAGTTCAACATGATGATCATAAAAATGGGTAATTCAATTTCATGATGAATTGGCACAGGATCCAATGTTGACTCAGGGAAGAGATTAAAATCAGGTGAAGACACCGGAGTCATTATTGAATCAGGAAGTAGAATTGAATCACTAAGTTGAGGTTCATGATCATAATCATTCTCAAGTTCAATTTTAGGTAAGGTATAACTTGCCAAATTGTCAATATCATTTTCAAAATTTGGAGTTTGGGTAAGTTCAAATGATTTTTCTGAAATGGAACCTTGATTTCCAAAACAACCTGACTCATCGGCTCTAACAGAATGGTTAGTGACATCAGAACTGGTCAAACGATGGGAACGTAAAGATTAGACCATCATATCTATGTCACGATTACGAGCGTTTTGAGCCTGAGTCATGGCTTCAAGCATCTTTTCATAGTTGATAGGCTCATTGTTTTGATGAAAAGATGAAGTATTGTCTTGGAATTGGTAGTGAAATTGTGAGTCCATCAGATTTTGGGATTTGTGTTTGGACTCACGCATACTCATTTCCAAAATTGATAGTTTCTATTTTGGACTGGTGGAACTGAGTATGACTCTTGAAAATATTGTGGACAAGATGGAGAAGGAGGACAAGTTGGTTGAAAATGGACTCGGGGGAAGTGAATCCCCACTGACTCTGTGAAGAGTTGAAATCATTATGAAAATTATAGTTATTAGATTGGGGGTATGGGTTATATTGATTCGGATAAGACCAATCCGGCACACTAGGTTGGTTAAAATTATGATATGCCGGGTTGGTAATATCTGAAAATGAAGTCGGTGTGTAATATGGATTATTATTGAAGTTGGAAAAATTATTATTATAAGCCATATCACACAATATAATACAAACAAAAAGAAAGAAAAAAAACAAACAAATAAGCAAACAAATAAAAGGAAAAAATTCTAACTAAGTTAAGGTAGACCTATGACTTAGACGACTCCTAACTGATTAGACTGTCCACGGGAGGTTTAATGCAGACTTTGACCACAAGCTAATCAGCCAGGTCAGGGCAAGGTTGGCGGGAGGTTTTTCGTCAAAGACGTTCCTTAATTAAATAACCCGGCAACGGTGCCAAAAATTTGATTGATGCAAGACCTGCACACAAAATAAAGAATTTCAGATTTAGAAATAAAGATGTGCAAGTGCTCAATTCTTACCGCTATAGTAAGTGGCTATGCGGGTCGTGATCCATAAGGAGGGTTTGCGATAGAAGCGTTCAAAGTTTTGTATTGAAATCTTTATGAAGAAAAATGAAAGTTCTTCTTTGTTTTAAAGAAATGAAAATGAAAACAAGTTATGTTAAAGTTAGAAAGAAAGCGATAGATGAAGGAAGTGGAGAGAATAAGAAAGCGACTATGTACGAATGAATTAGAAAAAAGAGTGAAAACGATTTGGAAGATGTAGTGAAAGAAATCGTGTTGGCGATCTAAACTAAGAAATAAAAGAAAAGAAAGAAGATTAAGGAATTACTCACCTAGTTTGGTTGATGACTTATCTGGAATCCTTGCATGTTCTACCTTGCTTGGAGGTGTTCAACGCATAGATCATAGGATCGTGCTCAGTCCCGTTTGCATTATATCATCAAGCGGAGCAAGAATGAAGTGATACGGATCTTGAGGAGGAGAACGTCTTCATGAACTATCGTTGGCACTCACACAACATCGTTATACTTATGCTTCTGGATTCACTTGCAAGCTCATCAAAAACAAAAGAGGTAAAGTAGGAAGAAGAAAAAGAAAATGAAAGTACAGAAGAACATAAACATATTACCTTTTATTGCTTGAAACGATGGAAGAAAGGAGGAGGGTACGTCGGTGTCACTCTCAACATAAGCCTCTCTCTCTTACTTACATGAATCTTCATCTAACCTAAGCTTACATACAAATTACATAAAAAGAAAAGAAAAACCTAAACTACAAGAAATGAAAACTAGGCTAAATCCTATCTCTGCATGGTCGTCCCATTTTCAGTGAAAATACTGGCTTTTTATAGGCAAAAACCCAACCTAAAGGATCCCGGGGAGATCGGGGGAGAAAACTGTAACACCCCGTTCCCGGAATACGTACTTAGTTGCGTATTCGTATTTTTCGATCGTATTTTTCGATTTACTTCTTGTATTTGTTTTGTATTATGAATTATTCATATGAACGTTTTGTCTTGGATTTGGATTCGTGGACTCGGAGTCAGCCCTAGTCTGAACCGAGGGCCCGATCCTAGAGAATTACTCGATTTGGTCTTTCTACTATTCCGATTTGACCGATTTCAGTTTTGAACATCGTTTTCCAATATTTTAGATTTTCTATGATTTTCTGGAATTTTCCTGAATTAAGTTGGGAATCTTCAAAACCGGTGTCGGCCAGTTTCGTTGACCGATTCCTGGATTTTTAATTTACGAACAGATTGGAATTTCTAATAGTGTCTTTAGACATTATTTCTTAAAATAATATTTTCTATCTAAATACTTTTTCTGAGAATTTTCAGAATTTATCAAAACCCGGCCAACCCGGTGTAGACCGAGATTGACGGTGGACTTCAGGATTTTTAATTTGAACATGGCATTGAATTTCTGAAAACTGATTTCACCAAAAAAATCATTTTATAATATTTATTATTTTTGAGAATTTTTGGGAAGCTTTCTGGATTACTTTATTTTTGAGGTTTTCCGGAGTTTTTGGTGTTTTCCCAGATACCGGGATTTTGCCTTGATATTCCATTTTGTCTTTTTCCATTTTTTCCTTCCTCAAACGCCGGCTTCACCATCCTTGGATCTTGCATTTAATGCAAAGATCTTCTCTTCACTTCTCCCCACACTTCATTTAATGTGCTGCCACCAACTCCCATCAAGCATCATGCCTTTTTGTCCTTTTGTGAAACGCCACCTTGCTTCTCCCTTGAAACGCCGCATTTATTCCCGCGTCAGGCTAATTTTGGCCTAAACGCCATCTTGCTTTGTGGGCTGCGTTTGAGTGGGGAGAACAAGTCTCACTTGGCATCCCCAAAGTCAAACTTGCCATTATTGCTCCTTTGCCTATAAATACCCCCTCCCTCTCTCTCCATTCATTTTTCTTCTTTCTCTCTTCTTCCTCTTTGTTTCCAGAGAGCAAAGGCAACAAACGCAGCCTTGATGCTCCCTCCTTTGGCCAACTTGTTCTCCACCATTTCCCTTCATCTTCTCCTCCATTTCTTGCAGCAGTGAACCAAGCATCATCACTATCACCATCTCCTTCCTTCTCTCGTAAAGACCGGCCGACTCCTTCGGATTGGGGGCCGTGTTCTTCTTCATCACCTGCATGACTCTGGGGGCCGGCCACTCCTTTTGGATTGGGGCCGAGCTTCTCTTCGTTGGAGACATCGCCGTGGATCTTCCAATAATCGTTCGCGATTATTCCGGTGATCGTTTTGGTGATAGTTAACGACAACTCAACCAAGGACCCATCTCCTTCACTTGTGTTTTTCCCTGCTTCTAGATGGCGTTTTGGACGAGTAACTTCACTCTCCAAGACTTGGATGACTCATCAGAGCCCTTGCATTTTCATATCAGTGAACTCAGCACTTAACAGAATCCTGCTCCCTGATTTGCACTCTGTTAGTCGACTTGACTTGGTCATTAGTCGACTAACTTCCCTTATTAGTCGACTAGCCCTCCTTCCCAGTCGACTAATCCTGTGAAACGCTGCCTTGTTATTCTGAAACGCAACCTTCTAGTCGACTGATCCTTCTCCCTAGTCGACTAACTTTCCTGAGACGCGAATCTTGGAAACGCGAATCTGGGAAACGTGCCTCTTGGAAACGCGGCCTTGTGGACGCGACCATATGAGACGCGACCTTGAGAAACGCGCTCTTTCTTGAAACGCGACCTGCTCTTTCATTCCAAATTGGCTAACTCTTTCTGGTGAGACGCGGACTTATGAAACGCGGATTCATGAGACGCGGACTTGTGGCAAGACGCGGACCTATGAAACGCGACTTCGTGAGACGCCGTTTTGCGAAACGCAGCAGACTAGTCGACTAACCCCTGTTCCTAGTCGACTAACCCATCCTGAAACGCCATTCTTGAAACGCCAGCCTTTTTCTGAAACGCAGCCTATCAGTCGACTTGCCCTTTCTATTAGTCGACTAACTCCCCTATTAGTCGACTAATTATTACCCCTAGTCGACTAATCTTGGCTGTTGACTATTGTTGATTCCTTCTTTGTACATGAACATTATTCTCGGGTCATGTATTATGTATATGGCTATTACATGGCTTATCACTTGATGGATGTCACCTTCTCTCTAACGCATTGAAGCGTTGATCTCCTGGATTCCGGATATCAGAGATTTCACCATATTTTAGGCGAGTAATTCTCGCTATCCGCTTGCCTTCGTATTTTATTGACTATGCGAGTGTTCTCGCTCTCGCCTCCATTTGGGTTTCCCCGCTTCGTCGGGTCGACATGTATTTTATTCTATGTTTCCATGTATTTTGTATTGGGCTGAGTCCCTGTATTTGTGTATGGCCGAGTGCCAATATCTGGACATGTATTGCTCTGTGACGAATGCTTGTACTAGGGTAGTTTACTTCTTGTACTCATACCATGCCTGTGATGTATTGTACTGCCTTATACCATACTTGGCTTCCGGACCCCTTCAACCTCCGGTCACTCACTATCTCGAAAGAGAGGTGATTGGGACTGGCAGGTCTCTCAGTTCAGCCTCCGGTCACTCACTGTCTCGAAAGAGGCGTGATTGGGATCGTCAGGTTTCTCAGCTCCGCCTGGTTATCATGATCAGCGTTCAGCGCTTTACCACTAGATTCGTCTAGGCGAGTTGCTGCCGGATTTACCGCTCGTACTTCAGTCGAGTCGTCCCGGTAACCTCGCCAGATGCTCCAGTGTTAAATACTGTTTGCTGTCTGTACTTCCAGCTTGCTCAGCTCCGCTTGGTTGTGCTCAGCTACTATCCTACCACCGTGTCATTTCTTCATACCTGTCATTTCTGCATGTTACTATTTAACACATGTATATCACCTGTCAACTGATGTGTTAACACCTGACATGCTACTGCTTGGCAAGACCCCTCGTTATGATATGACTTGCCACTGGATTATTATCAATCTCTTGACATGACTGGTTACCTGTCTAATATCACCATCTTGTCATGCTATCCCTTGACACTCAGCATGATATACTTGACCTGTGATTATCACATTTACGGGAACCCTGCCTTGTTATCCTGTACTATGTACAGTGACCTGATATCCTGTATCATGATCAGTGACCTGTTATCCTGTATTATATACAGTGACCTGAACTCCTAAATTCCTGATCATGTCCTGTTCCTGTTATTCCCGTAAATTGATAATTAACCTAATAAATCATAAAAGGAACAACTTGCATCGGGTCGGGGGAAACATGCGGCTATCAATATGTGTTCGTGTTTACAGTGGTATTAGGCATGTTGTGCAACTAAAACTTCCGGTCTGACCTGTGGGCCTCCAGGCGACCGAGGGGAGTGCTGGCTCCCTCCTCCTGAATCATGATAAGGGCATACATAAGTCCCTCCTGTTAGCCTTGCGGCAGGTTCCGTCACCAAGCAACGGAACAATCCTGGGCCGTGGTCCCGGGTATGTACGGGACCCACTGTAAACATAGTTCGTTGATACCCCCGCTGGTTTCCAATAACAACCTTGCTTTACTCGGATATGGATCTATGTGTGCTGGGACGCTAGTTCACATAGCTAGATATCAGGGTAAGACGAGTAATAATAAGTGTCTAATAACCGGCTATTTAAGTTGTAAGTAGAGGTATGTGGAATGGGACGCATACTGAAGCCTTCAACTTAAACGGCTTTGAATCTGTGATATGCCTTACCATATTTGCTTGTCCTGGATTTTACATCGGATTTCCGGTTTTATGATTATTATTATATTAACTGCTCATGTCCTGCTTTACTCCTTGTATCCACCTGCCTCCTGCTCATTATCTTATCATGCCCTGAGTACAGTCGGGTTGTATGTGCTTAGATTATGGTGACATAAGATAAGGGTATATAGATGAGGGTTTCCTTGTTTGGATTATTCCTTCGACGTACTAGTCTTATGGAGCCGTGATCTGAAACCATACAATCAGATTTGCTCGCCCTCAGCTTTATTTGGTTTTATCACTATACATGTGCTTACCCTTGCTCGCCACTTGGCTTTGCTTCACCACTCGCCTGGGGAGTTTCATCTGACTCCCCTGGATTCTCATGTCCAGGTCATAGAGCTTGAAGTGCGTGGATTCTCCCAGTTGCTGATCGGAGTGGCGCAGCGGTAGCGTGGATCTCCAGCAGACCGTCCAGAGTCTTATCCTTCTAGGCCCCCTGTGTGCCTCTCGAGTTTCCTTTAGTAAACTCGTGAGTGCCCTTTTGTACTATTCATCCATGTGCATCTACTTGTATTCTCGCAATTGCGCATATCAGTGATGTAATATTCATGTAATATTGGATCACCTCTGGTGATAACCTTGTAATTGTACTCATGTGTTGGAATGTATAATGCACCACTTGCTTCCGTACTCTGATTCTTGCCTGTACTGATGCTTAGCGTATATACGTGAAGGTACTTCTGACTTGCGTATATACGTTGCAGTAATGTCTCCGTATCCGTCAGGATCGGGGCGTTACAAAAACGCTCCCCTAACTCCACAACCAAGCCGCGGAAACGCGGCTTTTGTCGTGTTTCCGCGGCCAGGGTGTGGCCAGGTGACCACACCCTGTTGGTGGGTCTCGCTGGATTTCCCTTCTTCTTTTATCTTCAGTTGGTTTCCTCGTTTGAGTCTGGGATTTTGACGAAATGGCCTTTGATTTTTGCTTCAACCGATCGATTTTGAGAGGATTCTTCTCAACCGGTTTTCAACCTCTTGATTTTTTCCTGATTTACTGAGCTCGAATTAATTCTGATTTAATTCAGAATTCTTGTGGGCTTTTGGGCTCATTTCTCTTCATCTCCTTAAGGAATGGGCCGCAAATAAATTAAACATTTAATTAGGACAATGCAGATTTTATTCTATAATAAGTATGAAAATATGATACTAAATATGCAACATTAGCGACCAATCAGGCTGCGATTTAGAGCGCAAAGAGGGAGAGAGAAGATAGAGCAGTGAAAGAGAAAGCCTAAATATTTAACCAGTAACCACTTACAGTTTCCTTGGATGATCAATATAATTCTTTCAGAATTTTGTGCTTGGAATGATCTCCAAAAGGGATCTGCAATTTAAAAAAAAAATCAAATGTTAAATGAGATCAAAAAGAGATGGAAGGGGGGAGTGAGAGTTAAAGAGCACTGCAGGAGACATGGCGGAAGAGAGAGCAGTGAGAGAGAGAGAGAGATCGAGAGCTGAGAGAGAGATCGAAAGGCAGCGAGAGAGAGATGGAGGGAAAGAGAGCATGGAGAGAATCGAGATTTGTGAGAGAGATCGAGAGCTGAGAGAGAAGGGGATGGAGGGAGAGAAAGAACAGCAGGAGAGAGTTGAGAAAGAGAGAGAGAATAAACCTTCGACGATGACTTGGACGGCGACGCTGGGATCAGTGATGAGGCTGTGACCGATGACGACGAGGCTTGGTCGACGATCGACGAGGCTGGGCTGACGATCGACAATAATCGAGCTGTTGCTTCTTCTTCACCTCGCTGGAGTCGGCGGCGAAACAAAAGAGATGGAGATCGGGAGAGTAATGGGAAGATAAAAGAGGGATTAGGGTTTTAAGGATTAATGAGGGTCGGGTCGGGTCGGGTATCGAATAACAAACCCAAAAAAAATGGTGTCGGCCAACATTGAATCGGTCGACATTTGGATATCGGCCGAAATGTCGGCGACATACATCCAATTTCGAAATTTGAAATTGGTTTCCAATTGCGTATCGGCCACGTCTTAAACCGAAATTTCGGCCAAAATTTCGAAATTTTGGCCGAAATTTAAGACATTAATTGTCTCCAATGTATGCAAATAAAATACATACATGAAATAAGGTAATGAAAGGATATCAACCCCCTCCTATGGCTCGAACCAGCCGTGGTGCTTTGACCGGCCGACTGTGATCTCCGCAAATCCTCCTCAATACGTTCCAAACGAGTGGTATGCTCCTCCATTTGCTTCCTCAACCTAATATGGCCCTTGAAAATTTTCTTCATGACTTTCTATATGGAAGACATGAAAGCTCTAGAATCAGTGGGCGGGGGCTGCTGCCAAAAATAGGCTCATCCTCCTCCTCCAATAGTTCCTCAAAAGAGGATTCTGCTTGGGCATCTTCAGGTTGGACAGTAGGGGTCCAAACGACATGTAAACAGCTGTTGTATGCGCTAGTTGCCCGTTCTGGTGCAACAAATACGTGGTCATATGAATCAAAGACGTTGTCTGCTAGGAAATTCTTACACAAATGAGTCACTAATATGGGATGCGAATATTTGGCACCTCTTGTTCGTGTGAAGTTGGTGATGAGACAGTTGAATATGACCATGTTAATGCATACTGTGTGCTGCTTTATCATCGGATTATGAATAATCTACAACACATGCCTATTGAAAGAAGTGGTGTGGTCTAGGCTGAGGTATTGCGTTGGATCCAACATCTAATGCAATGTATATTCCTGAAGGTTGTACTTGCTTTGAGCCCACGGTCCTGCTCAGTACACCCATAATGGTCATGTATTCTATCAAAGGAAGGGCTCGCTATGATGTGGATTGCTGAGGACTTGCGTGTAATGCTCTATCATATCAGTGGTGACAATGATGTCCCCAGTCGCCAGATGCACAGTAAACTGATGAGCATCAAAATCTATAGTGGTTTAGTCAATATTAGAGTAGAAGATTTTAACAAGTTCAGGACAATAATAAGCTTCATACTCAGAATTATCATAAACCAATGTGAATCAATTCCACTCCTTAGCCCTATCAAGAAACACATGGCCATACCTATTGACATCACTAAGGATCCTAGAAAAATCCTTTTCAGTAAAAATAGTAGGTGCCATAAATTGAAATTCAGAGAAAAAGATAGAATTCACAAACTTCCCCCGGAATTCGTAGGGGGAATCAAAAACTAAATTGCACAGAGCAATCCACACAGAAACGCACAAAGCTTGCTGTAGATCTGGGATCTACAAGGGAAATCAACCACAGAGAAATTTCTCGGTGCGCAGGACTCCTCAGAAACGTTGCGGATCCACGACTTTGGCAGAGAAAACGCGACAGATTTAGGGAGGCAGAGGCTGAGATTTTTTTTTGGTGGCGGCGCGCTCGTCTCTCCTCTCTAGATCTGATCTCAAATTAGGGTAGATACACGGGAGTGGGTATGGAGAGGTTTTATAAAGGCCTGAGAAGGGTGTGTTCTCTTTTTTGCCTTTAGGTAAAAACGTAAATAAGTTACCTAGGGTTTATTTCTGAATTTTATTGGTTAATAATGGGTATATTTATAAGAGAGAAAACCTAGGTGCCATTTATCAATTAAGTTCTATTTATTATTATTTTTTCTATATTATTCTATTTATTAAGGTAAAAGAAAAAATTGGCGGTATTTACAAGAAGGGTCCCAAAAGATTTACAATGAATGGCAGGAAAATTTGAAGGAGGGCGTGGTCACGTGTAGACTGGATCGCAAAGACCCAGTTCAAAAGTCCCGTGTGACTCAAGCTCAGTGGTGTATAATGGTTTCAATTTTTGACCGTTGACTTTAAAAGTATTACCATTCTTGGGATCAGAGATTTCAACGGCACCATGAGAAAAAACTGTATGCACAAGATAGGGTCCTGACCATCGGGTCTTCAGTTTACCTGAAAAGAGGTGGAGCCTGAAATTGTATAATAGAACCTTTTGTCTGGGGACAAAATTCTTTCAATTTATTGATCGGTCATGGAAGAGTTTGGTTCTGTATTTAGAAATTAGAGCATTATCGTAAGCTTTATTTTTTATTTCTTCAAGCTCAGAAATCTACAATTTTTTGAAATCACCAGCTTTCTTCAAGTCAAAATTCAGTTGTTTAATCGCTCACAAAGCACGGTGCTCAAGCTCCACGGGAAAATGACATGGTTTTTCAAATATCACTTGATATGAAGACATTCTTAGGATAGTTTTGTAGGCGGTCCGATAAGCCCATAGAGCATCGACAAGTTTGATAGACCAGTCCTTACGATTCTGTCCCACGGTCTTCTCCAAGATGAGTTTAATTTTTCTATTTGTTATCTCCACTTGTTCATTTGTCTGAGGATGGTAAGCCGTGAATAATTTGTGAGAAATAGAGTACTTCAGTATTAGGGCTTCAAAAGCCCAATTGCAGAAATGACTCCCATTATCGCTTTTATTGCACGGGGGGCTCCGAAGCGTGAATGATATTTTCTCTTAAAAACTTGATGACAACTCGGTTATCATTCGTCCTAGTTAGAGCAGCTTCAGCCCACTTAGAAACATAATCTACAGCTACCAAAATGAATTAGTTGTCGTAAGACATTGGAAAGGGTCCCATGAAATCAATGCCCCACAAGTTAAAAATTTCTACTTTCAGGATTGGTGTAAGGGGCATCATGTCCTTGTGTGTGACTCGACCCATCATCTGACATTTTGCATAGAGTTTGCAAAAAGTGTAAGAGTCCTTGAAGAGAGTGAGCCAGTAGAAACCACTTTGAAGAACTTTCTCGGCCGTCTTTCATGGACCAAAGTGTCCACCACATGCAAACTCATGACAAAATGTCAATACGCTGTGATGTTCATCCTCAGGTAGACACCTTCTGATGATCTGGTCTGGGCAATATTTGAATAGATATGGTTCGTCCCAAAAAAAGATCGTCTCTGTGTTAAAAAGCGGTGCTTGTCCTGATTTGACCAACTCAAAGGTGCTTGCCCAGTTGCAAGGTAATTTGCAATACAGCATACCGGGATCTTTACACATCACGAAGATGTGTTCGTCAGGAAAATTTTCGTTGATTGGTACCATCTCTACTGGTGCATTAGGAACCTTGAAAGTTGATCAGCCACCACATTTTCGACACCCTTTGTATCCTTTATTTCTAGATCAAATTCTTGCAAAAGAAGTATCCATTGAATAATCCTAGTCTTAGCATCCATCTTTTACATCAAATACCTGAGAGCGGAATGGTCGGTGAAAATCGTTGTCTTAGACCCTAGTAGGTACTGGCGGAATTTCTCCAACGCACACACAACTGCTAAAAATTTCTTTTCAGTTGTTGTATAATTGAGTTTGGCCTCATTAAGTGTCCTACTAAAATAATAAATCACATGTTTCCTATTATCAATGCGTTGTTCTAAAATAGCGCCTATGGCATAATTAGAGGCGTCGCACATGATTTTGAAGGGTAGAGTCCAATTAGGTGCTGATATTATTGGTGCCGAGATAAGTTTTTGTTTTACCTCTTCCCAAGCTTGTAGACATCCCTCATCAAAATGGAAAGGCACATTTTTTCTTAAAAGATTAGTTAAAGGTCTAGCAATTTTTTAAACTCTTTAATAAACCTTTTGTAAAAGCCAGCATGCCCAGGAAAGATCTGATGTCTTTTAAGCACTTAGGTTCAGAGAGTTTTGCTTTCACTTCCACTTTAGATTTGTCAACCTCAATCCCTCTACTTGAAATCTCATGCCTAAGGACAATTCCTTGTTTGACCATGAAATGATACTTTTCCAGTTAAGTGTCAAGTTCTTCTCCATACATCTTTGTAAGACCAACTTTAGATGATGCAGGCATTGGTCAAAGGAATCGCCATATGTCAAAAAATCATCCATAAAAATCTCTAGAAATCTTTCTACCATGTCTGAGAAAAGACTAAGCATGTAACGTTGGAATGTTGCAGGAGCGTTGCATAACCCAAAGGGCATTCGTCGGTATGCAAACGTTTCAAATGAACAGGTGAAAGTTGTCTTTTCTTAGTCCTCGGGAGCAAGAGGGATTTGATTTTATCCTAAACGTCCATCCAGGAAACAATAATATTCGTGTCCTGCCAATCTCTTGAACATCTGATCTATGAAAGTGATTGGTTATATATATTGCATATATAATATCACATTTCCATAATTATTGCCTAATAAATTATTTATTTAGTCTTATATTCTTCTTTATGAAATGAAGGCCAATTGCTAAAACAGAGGGAAGAGAAACGAGCCCAAAAGCCCATCAAAATTCTGATTTAATTCAGAATTAATTCGAAATCAGAAAATCAAGGCAAATCAGAGAAGATAAAATCGGTTGAAAACTGGTTGAAACAAATCTTCACAAATCAATTGGTTAAAACCAAAAATCAAAGGAGGCTTTGTCAAATTCAGGAGCTGAAACAGAAAATCCAGCAAGAGATAAAAGAAAATCGCTAAATCAGGGAGCTGTACCCCCAGGTGTGGCAACCTGGCCACACCTGGGTCGCGAAAACGCAGCCAAAGCCATATTTTCGCGACTTTATTGAGTCGATTGGGGGAGCGTTTGCTCCCCATATCTTCGTACGCTCTCCCCTGTTTGGTTTTTCCCTATAAATACTGCATTTTTAGAGAAGAAGGGACCAAAAATTAGTTTAAGATTTTCTCTTTATTTTTAGGATTTATGTTCTTTGTTAGATAGTATTCAGAAGTTATATATCTATTTTTAGTTTGTAGTTTAGTCTAGAAATAAGTGAGAGAAAGGAAAGAGTGATTGTAATCTGAAGTTGAAGTCACATCAATAAAGGTTCAAGGCTTCTTTTCTTCTCCAATTCATGGGTTTGTTTTATTTCATTTACATGTTTTGTTTTACATTAATCATGAGTAGCTAAACTTATTTTTCTGGGCTCACTATCATCTCTCTTTGATCCCTCTTGTTTTGAATGAATTTGATATAAAGAACCCAATGGAAACATCTGAATGCCTTAAACTAAGCTTTACTTCTTTGAAAGTGTTCTTGAAGGCACATGAGGATGGGTTTGAATTTTTAAAACTTCTATTTTTAAAACATCACTTGAACTTGTTTTCATTTCATACTTGAAAGACTACTTGATGATTTAACATTCAGTTCAAGATGAATTTTTATGAAAAAGAGTTAACTTTTTCAAACAATCTTATTTGCTTTACTTAAGACTTTAGAAACTCAAGCTTAAGTTTTTACCTATGATCAAGTTGAGGCACTGAGAATTAGAGAAGAATATATCGTTGAGTGGTAAGATAGTAGGCCCAGATCTTTTTCATATATTAAAACAAACAACCAACAATCTTCAAGCCTTTTTAAAGATCATCTTTTCCTAAGCCTTCTCTAAGTTTTCAATTTTTCATTAAATCACTTCTTTACTCTCCATTCTCTTTTCAACATAAAAAACACTGACACCATTCTTTACTTTTTAAATAAAAATATCGAAAGCTTTCATCGTATTCCTCCTAGTGACGACCCGTTAACCCAAAGCTAGGCGGTAATTCTCACTGTATTTACTTGCAATCAAATTTTTGGCGCCGTTACCAGGGATGAAACGGTGTAATTATTTTTTAACAAGTTTGGTGTCTTGTTTCAGGGCCGTCAAGAAGTCAGATTTAGTGCTCAAGCTTTGCAGGAGAAGACTTGCTATTCTGTGCCCTACTCTAGAGTAGGAAACATAATTTTAAGAAATTGCACCGCAAAAGCTTGAAATTTTTTAGACTACTAAAAACTCTTTTTTACAGGACATATTACTTTGCAAAAATATAGTTTTTGTGTGTTGTTTCTGCTATATCTGATATTCACATACCCTGTTTTTAATCAAACAGTAATCTGATTGATTGCTAATTGCTTAAAAAACGTATAGACTTGCATTCTAGGCATTTGTCTAATTACGTTTCTGTTACAATTACTGTTGAAGAAAGCTGAAGACAAGGTACGTATGCATAGCATATAGTTTAGAAAATATTCTTTGGTGATTATTTGCTTGTTGAATGTTACTTTTCTATATCCTGCGCACTTTGCACAATCAATCTTAAGAACAAAACCTAAAACAAGATAAGGTGGAGAAGTTATAACCCTTCCTTAGCCCACAAACCATCTCCAAGCACGCACAACCTAAGCCTAACTTAAAATCTGATAGATGTTTGCCTTAGGAACATCTTGAACTCATTAGGAGATTATCCTAAGGGGGAAGGTGTTAGAAACTGACTCCTGCCAAATCAGTGTCTAAGGACAGGGATTGAGGGGCGAAACCCAGAAGGTTAGTGGTTTGGCTTAATTAGGCCCGTCGCTTTTGCACGGATACCTCCCACCAATCTTGCCCTGACCTGGCTGATCAGCTTGTGGTCAAAGTCTGCATTATACCTCCTGTGGACAATCAACCAGTTAGGAGTTGTCTAGGTCAAGGTTATCTTAGACTAGGCTTGGTTGTTTTTTCTTATTGACTGTTGGTGAACTTGTTTGTGATAGTGTTTGTGTATGCAAGTGTAGTCAAGAGACCCTAATTCATCTAGGTTATAGAAACTCATCACCACCCAAGTTCGGACCAAGACCAGATCTGATTATGACTCAACCAACATCTTTACAGGATAGGTTCTATCCCATTAGAACTACACTTCCATCTTGCATCCAACTTTCATCGGTTGGTGAACACAATTTTGAGCTCAAGTCTCAATTCATCAACACACTCCTTAAGTTTCTTGGCTTAGAGTCCGAAGATGCTCATTTCTTCATAAGAGAATTTAAGAAAGTATGCTTAATGATGAAAATCCCATACCTTGTAGATGATGCTATTAGGTTGAGATTTGTCCCATTTGCTCTAAAGAACTTAGCCAAGAAATAGCTTTACAGTTTAGCGGCCGACTCTATCACATCGTGGGATAGTTTCATCAATGTCTTCTTGAAGAAATTATATCCAATTTATAAGATCGCTCTCATTGGGAAGAACATCATGCAGTTCAAGCAAGAACTTAGTGAACCATTTTGGAGGTATTTTGAATGCTTCAAAGATCTCCTTGTCCAATGTCCTCATCATAGAATAAAGAAATGATGACAATGCCAAATTCTTTATGATAGTTTAGATTTCTCAACCAAGACCCTCTTAGAAACCATGTGCCAAGGGGGATTCTTGCAGAAGGATAAAAATGAAGGATGGGATTTATGTGAGGATCTAGCTGAAAAGACCATCCAATGGGTACCAACTAATGAAAACTCTAAGAATTCAAACTCCATCTCTTCAAAAGAAGGGATCCATTCAATTGAATCATCCATAGCTGCCGAGGCTAGAATAGCAAACCTAGCGAGAAGACTGGAAACTTTAGAAACTAAGGAACCAAGTCCAGTCAATCAAGTCAGCCTAAACTAATTTTCAACTCTAGGTTGTACTTACTGTCAAGCCATGAATTATGTGTTTGAGGAGTGTCCTGTGTTTCAAGCTCAAAAATAATTTACTGAACCGATGAATGCGGCCTTTCAAGGCCGAACAATAATCCTTACGCACAAACGTACAATCTTGGCTGGAGAAATTATCCGAATTTCTCATGGAGCCAAAACAATAATGACCACTCACGGTCAAACCATTCAAGCCACTTCCATCATTCCAATAATTCTTCTAAACATCAACCCAACTTTCTGAATTACCATGACAATTCTCCCAACAATTTTTCAAATTATCAACAAAACTTTCCCAACCAAGCTCCACCATCTTCCTTCCAGAATCCTCAACTTGAAAGGAGAATGACTGATTTTGAGAGAAACATGAAAAGGTACATGAAGAACTAAGATTCTCTCATGCAAACAATACAGAGGCTAGAGATTCAAATGAGCCAATTGGCCAATCCACAGAATGAGAGGCAAAATGGTACCTTGCCTAGTCAGCCAGTAATGAATCCTAGGAATTCTCAACAAGGTCATTTGGCTGAGGAACAATCATTGAATCAATGTATTGTTGTTTATACATTGAGGTCAGGAAAGAAAGTTGATAATCAAGTGTCAACACCATCAAATTCCATTCAGTACAATCATACACAAGCATCCACCTCATCTAGTCCCAATCCTTCCAAGTCTGACGAATCTGAAACAGATAAGTCAATCAGTCAAGTGCACAAGCCTATAGTATCATTTCCTAATAGGCTAAAGAACAACAAGCAGAATCCACACATGGATAAGATATTTGAGATCTTCAATCAAGTGAAGATAAATGTGCCACTTCTTGATGCCATCTAACAAGTCTCATCTTATGCAAAATTTCTTAAGGACATGTACACCAAGAAGAGAAAGACTAATGTTCCAAAGAAAGTTTTCTTAGCCACTAACATTAGTGAGCTACTGTCGGGTCTGATTCCTGTCAAGTATAAAGATTCGGGTTGTCCCACCATTGCCTTCACTATAGGACAAGCCGAGATTAGTCGTGCACTTCTTGACTTGGGGGTAAGTATCAACTTGCTCCCCTTCTCAGTTTATCAACAACTCGGGTTGGGCGATCTTAGTCCAATTCGAGTCACAATCCAACTGGCTGACCGTTCAGTGAAAGTTCCAAGGGAGAAATTAATGATGTCCTTATCTGGGTCGGGAAGTTTATCTACCCTGTTGATTTCATAGTTCTTGAGACACAACCTGTGTCCAATCCTAGGGCTCAAACTCCTGTTATCCTAGGGCGCTCATTCCTTGCTACTGCCAACGTTATTATCAATTGTAGGAATGGGTCCATGAGGTTAACCTTTGGGGACATGACTAGAGAGTCAATGTCTTCAACCTAGGAAAGCAACCCCGTGATGTTGAGAATCAAGCATTTGAAGTCAACCTCATTGAGAACTTGACGAGTGAACATAGAGAATAGTTGAAACTAGAAACTGATTGTGACTTCGCGTTAGAGTCTGATGACATTAACCTTGATCAGGTTGTCGAGTCTGCTGTGAATTGGGTCTCAAACCCTATTCATCAAATGTGGAGCTAATAAATTTGACTCATCCTTCCAGTGAGCCTTCCCCATCCTTAGAATTGAAAGCCTTACCTGCGCATCTCAAGTACGTCTATCTAGGCGAATAAGAAACCTTTCCTGTCATCATTGCCTTCTATTTAAATGACAGGCAAAAAGAGAATCTTAAGGCAATTATGAGAAAACATAGGAAAGCCATTGGTTAGACTATGACTGACATAAAGGGGTTAAGTCCAACCATAGTTTAACATCACATTCATCTCAATGAAGAAGTGACACCAAAAAGAGACCTTCAACGTAGGTTAAACACTATAATGCAAGAGGTTGTTCATGCTGAAATTGTGAAACTCTTAAACAATAGGATAATCTATCCCATTTCTGTCCCATTTCTGATAGCCAATGGGTCAGTCCTGTCCATGCGGTTCCAAAGAAATCTGATTTCACCGTGATGTAAAATGAGAACAAAGAGTTGGTCAAACTCGACTTCTCACGAAAATTTGAGTTTGCATTGACTATAGGAAGCTTAATGCAGCAACTCGTAAGGACCATTTCCCTCTTCCTTTTATTGATTAAATGCTTGAACGTTTGGCTGGCCACGAGTATTACTATTTTTTGGACGATTATTTGAGGTATAATCAGATTCCTATTGCTCCTGAGAACTTAGAAAAAAACATTCACATGTCTATTTGGGAAATTTTCTTATCATCGAATACCTTACGGCTGGTGCAATGCCCCAGCAACGTTTCAACGTTGCATATTGAGTCTTTTCTCTGATATGGTAGAACGATTCTTAAAAATTTTCATGGATGATTTCTCCATCTACGGAGATTCATTTACTCAATGTCTTTACCATTTAGAACTTATCCTCCAACGTTGTGCTGAGAAAAATCTGACACTGAACTGGGAGAAATGTTACTTCATGGTAAGACATGAAATTGTCTTGGGTCATGAAATCTCTAAGAAAGAAATTGAAGTGGGTAGAACCAAGATTGAGATTATTACTAAGCTCCCCATGCCCAAATGCGTGAAGGATATTCGATCCTTCTTAGGACACGCCGGTTTCTATCGAAGATTTATCAAGGATTTTAGTAGGATTGCTGGACCCTTGACTAATTTATTAGCTAAGAATGTGTCCTTGATTGGTCGCTAATGTTGCATATTTAATATCATATGTCCATACTTATTATAGAATAAAAGCCTGCATTGTCCTAATTAATTGTTTGATTTATTTGCAGGCCCAATCTTTAAGGAGTTGAAGAGAAATGAGCCCAAAGCCCACCAAAATTCTGAATTAAATCAGAATTAATTCGCACTCAAGAAATCAGGGCAAAATCAGGAGGTTGAAAACCGGTGAGAAGAATCCTCTCAGAATTGATCGGTTAAAGCCAAGAATCCAAGGCCATTTCGTCAGAATCCGGGACCCAAACGAAGAAACCAACTCCAGATAAAGTCAGAAGGAGAAACCAGGGTGACCCACCAACAGGGTGTGGCCACCTGGCCACACCCCTGGCCGCGGAAACGCGGCAAAAGTCGCGTTTCCGCGGCATTGTTAGGGAGTTAGGGGGAGCGTTTGCTCCCCCTACCTCCCCGGGATCCTGCTTACTGGGTATTTGCCCTATAAAAGGCCATGCTTTGTGCTGAAAAGGGACGCCAATGCAGAGTTAGGATTTTAGACTAGTTTTTTCCATTTGTAGTTTAGTTTTTACTTTTATCTAACTTGTATGTAGCTTAGGGTAGAAGAAGATTCATGTAAGTAAGAGAGAGAGGCATATGTTGAGAGTGACACCGATGTACCCTCCTCCTTTCTTTCATTGTCTCAAGCAATAAAGGTAAACTTTTATTTATGTTCGTTTCTTTACTTTCCTTTTCTTTTGTTTTGCTTTCCTCTTCCTCTTTCTACTTTACCTTGGTTGTGTTTGTTGAGTTTACAAGTGAAATCCAAAGCAAGTATAACTAAGCTACGTGAGAGCCAGCGATAGTTCATGAAGACGTTCTCCTCTTCCAAGATCCGCATCACTTCGTTCTTGCTAGGCTTGACGATATAATGTGCACGGGGACTGAGCTCGAGCTTATGATCTATGCGTGGAACGCCTCCGAAGCAAAGGTAGAACATGCAACGGTTTCCAGGTAAGTCATCAATCTACCTAGGTAAGTATTTCTTCACTTTTCGTTCCTTCTTTTCTTTTATTTCTTTAGTATAGATCACCACCTCCTCCAACTCTTTCTTCTCCACTTCATTGTACATAGTCGCTTTTTATTGTTTTCTGATTTTTCACCTTCTTCATCTTTCGCTTTCTTCTAACATAACATAATTCTTTTTTCCATTTTCTTAACTTAAAAACAGAGAAGAACTCTCGCTTTTATTCTTAACAATTTCAATAAAGAACCGTAAAGCTTCCATTGCAAACCCTCCTTGTGGATCACGACCCGCATAGCCACTTACTATAGCGGAAGAATTGAGCACTTGCACATCTCCTTTCCTAAGTTCTATAATTTCATATTTTGTGTGCAGGTTTACCTCAATCAAATTTTGGCGCCGTTGCCGGGGAGGGTAACGTTGTTTTATTGAAATCTGAATTTTTCTTGAAAATTTTTTAGAACTAAACGAATTTTCTTCTCTGTTGCAGGTTACAGGGCAAGCAAAGCAGGAAATTAAGGTTGCAGTGACATACAAGTGGTCTTGGGCCTCTGCTGTAGAAAGCAGAGACCGAGGGCCCTCTGATTTGCCGCGTTTGCGCGGCCAAAGCCGCGAATCTGCGACAAAGAAGAGTTGACTACTAACAGGTTTTGTGCAGGGTTGCTTGCTTTGCAAAAACATAGCTTCCTGCAACTTTATTTTTTATATACCATCACCATAACCTGCTAATAAACCAACAGTAAAAAGTTTGTTGAAAAAGTTAAAAAATTGATTAGACGTTTGCATCTTAGGCACGTGTCTTTTCAATTCCTTTACTTTACTGTTGAAGAGTGCTGGAGCAAGGTACGTACGCATTGCATCTAGAATAAGACTATCACTTGGTTGATTTATATCGCTTTGAGTGAATCTTACATATCTTGTCACTTGCACTAATTGATTTTAAGGGCACCACCCATTAACAAGATAAGGTGGGGATTTAATCACCCTTCCTTAGCCCAAAAATCAGAATCCAAGCACTCACTAACCCAAGCCTAACTTAAAATGAGTAGACGTTGGCCCTAGGGACATCTCGGACTCAATTAGGAGATTATCCTAAGGGGAAAAGGTGTTGGAACTTGACTCTTGCCAAATCAGTGTCTAGGAAAGGGATTAAGGCCGAAAGCCCGAAGGTTGGTGGTTATTTAATTAAGGAACGTCTTCTGACGGAAAACCTCCCACCAACCTTGCCCTGACCTGGCTGATTAGCTTGTGGTCAAAGTCTACATTAAACCTCCCGTGGACAGTCTAACCAGTTAGGAGTCGTCTAGGTCTAGGTCTACCCTAACTTAGGTTAGAATTTTTTCTTTCTTGTTTGTTTATTTGTTTGCTTTTCTTTCTTTTTTGTGTGTATTCTATTGTGTGATATGGCTTATAATAATAATTTTTTCAACTTTAATAATAATCCATATTACACACCGAGTTCATTTTCAGATATTACCAACCCGGCATATCATGACTTTAACCAACCTAGTGTGCCGGATTGGTCTTATCCGAATCAATATAACCCATGTCCCCATCTAATAACTATAATGTCCATAATAATTTCAACTCTTCACCGAGTCAGTGGGGATTTACCTCCCCCGAGCATAATTATCAACCAACTTGTCCTCCTTCTCCACCTAGTCCACACTTTTTTCAAGTTCATACTCAGTTCCACCCGTCCAAAATAGGAAACCATCAATTTGGAAAGGAGTATGCGTGAGTCCAAACAACAATCACAAAATCTGATGGGCTCACAATTTCACTACCACTTCCAAAACAACTCTTCATCTTTTCAACAAAACAATGAACCATCAACTATGAAAAGATGCTAGAAGCCATGACTCATGCTCAAAATGCTCGTAATCGTGACATAGATATGATGGTCGAATCTCTACGTTCTCACCGTTGGACCAGTTCTGATGTCACTAACCATTCTGTTAGAGCCGAAGAGTCATGTAGTTTTGGAAATCAAGATTCCATTTCAGAACAACCATTTGAACTTGCCCAAACTCCAAATTTTAAAAAAGATATTGACAGTTTAGCAAGTTTTTCTTTTCCTGAAATAGAACTTGAAAATGAATATGAACCTGAACCCCAACTTAGTGATTCAATTCTACTTCCTGATTCGATTATGACTCTGGTATCTTCACCTGATTTCGATCTTTTCCCCGAGTCAACGTTGGATCCTGTGCCTATTCATCATGAAATTGAATCCCACGTCTTTGAGGATCATATTGAACTTGACCAATTATACAATTTTGAAAGTCCTATTGACAAATTGGCAAGTTCTCAATTTTTTGATATTGAACTCAATGAGATATGTGACTTAGATTCTCAAATCTGTGATCCAGTTCAACTTTCTGAATCAATATTGACTCCTGTTTTATTACCAAACTTGAATAATATTCTAGAGTCAGTTTTGATTCCATCACCTATCATCCCTGAACTGGAATCACCCATATTAGGTCACATTCCATTGTTGGAAAACACATGTGGACTTGAGTTTCAACTTCTTGACTTGGACCCAATTTCTGAACCTATTTCAACTCTTGAACCTTTACTTGATTTAAGTCACCTTTCTGAATCGGTATTAGTTCCTGTCCTTCCTGAGTCCAAGTCAATCATTCTATCATTTCATACTCCTTTCTGGGACGAGGTGGTTGACAAATTTGACTCCGAAATTAGTTAAGGAATTTGAAAATTAGATGGGGTCAAATACTTAATAAAAATCCTTTATGGACAAATCTTTTTAGTGGGTTATATTAGAGTAATTTCTGGTGGGTTCCTCCGAGACCCAAGAAAAGTTGATTGGGCCGCGTTTCGTGGACCAATCAGACCACCACCGGAACCACCACCTTAAGGTAACCATTTTCCTTCCCTTTCTTCTTTTTCATGCATCTATGCATTAATTCATACATTAAGGACAATGCATGAGATAGGTGTGGGGGAGGGTCTAACATAACTTTTCTTTTTCTTTAAACTTTTCTTTTTCTTTAAAATAAAAAATTAACATTTTTCTTTACTTTTAAAAACTTTTTGAAAAATAGAAATAATATTTTGACATATTTTTTGTAAGAAATTAAGTTAATTTTAAGGAATAGGAAAATCTAAATTCGGATTTCTTATACTTGGTCAAAATATGATTATTTGTTTGATTTTTAGGGTTAGGAAGAAAATTTGTCAAAGTAATTTAGTCTAGATCTTTACCTTGATGAAATATGCACACTTCATACACTTACATACTTAGGGTTCAAAAACAAAGATTCTTATGCCTTATAAAATATATATATAAAAGAAAAAAAATAAACAAATCTAATTATTGATTAGCTAGGTGCTTTGGTCTAAGCAAGCCTTAGTATTTATGCGAAAGATAATTAGATAAGTTTGAAAAAAAAAGGAAAAAAAAGAGATAAACAAATCTAATTATTGATTAGCTAGGTGCTTTGGCCTAAGCAAGCCTTAGTATTTATGCGAAAGATGATTAGATAAGTTAAGAAAAATATATATATAAAATCCACTAATTAAGCTGGGTATTTGTGCCTAATTAAGCATAAGTATTCACGCCTAAAAGTGGTTCATATAATAAAATCCTTAGTTTTGTGGCCTTGCTTGCTCGAGTCCTTAAGTCCTAGGGGTGTCTTCTCACCTGGTGCCCTAAGACCGTCTGGTTTGGGAGTCATCGATTAAAGGCTCGTTACATGGGCAGATTAGAAAGCCTAAACTAAGAATAATACCACCAATATATATATATATATATATATATATATATATATATATATATATATATATATAATATATATATATATATATATATATATATATATATATAAGGCATAAGAGTTAGAGTTAATGAACCCTTAGTCAAAATTTTCACAGTCACAAGTGCATATGACTTAGGGTAAAGTAATAGACTAGATGAGAAGTACAATTTGACTCCTTACTTTAATTGATAACAAATTTTTGAATAGAGACTAAGTTTAGGAATGAAAAATTCAGTCTTCCTATAACTTATAGATTGCTTAGATCTTACAATTATATTTCAAATATTTTTCTCTTTCAAAATGCCTTTCGAAAATACTAACTCTTTATTTCTCTTTCTTTATGAATTTTGTGGGTGTAATCCGCTGAAAACCCTCACGAGACAACACTCGTCCTCTAGGGGAAACCTAGAGGTTTAACGGCTTGTTGCACATGCTCAGTGCAATCGCCTGACCTGCGAAAGTGGTCTAATAATCCTTAGTATAGTTTAGTTGTTTTGCTCGAGGACGAGCAAAAGATAGGTATGGGGGTATGATTGGTCGCTAATGTTGCATATTTAATATCATATGTCCATACTTATTATAGAATAAAAGCCTGCATTGTCCTAATTAATTGTTTGATTTATTTGCAGGCCCAATCTTTAAGGAGTTGAAGAGAAATGAGCCCAAAGCCCACCAAAATTCTGAATTAAATCAGAATTAATTCGCACTCAAGAAATCAGGGCAAAATCAAGAGGTTGAAAACCGGTTGAGAAGAATCCTCTCAGAATCGATCGGTTAAAGCCAAGAATCCAAGGCCATTTCGTCAGAATCCGGGACCCAAACGAAGAAACCAACTCCAGATAAAGTCAGAAGGAGAAACCAGGGTGACCCACCAACAGGGTGTGGCCACCTGGCCACACCCTCGCCGCGGAAACGCAGCAAAAGCCGCGTTTCTGCGGCATTGTTAGGGAGTTAGGGGGAGCGTTTGCTCCCCCGACCTCCCCGGGATCCTGCTTACTGGGTATTTGCCCTATAAAAGGCCATGCTTTGTGCTGAAAAGGGACGCCAATGCAGAGTTAGGATTTTAGACTAGTTTTTCCATTTTGTAGTTTAGTTTTTACTTTTATGTAACTTGTATGTAGCTTAGGGTAGAAGAAGATTCATGTAAGTAAGAGAGAGAGGCATATATTGAGAGTGACACCGATGTACCTCCTCCTCTCTTTCAGTGTCTCAAGCAATAAAGGTAAACTTTTATTTATGTTCGTTTCTTTACTTTCCTTTTCTTTTGTTTTGCTTTCCTCTTCCTCTTTCTACTTTACCTTGGTTGTGTTTGTTGAGTTTACAAGTGAAATCCAAAGCAAGTATAACTAAGCTACGTGAGAGCCAGCGATAGTTCATGAAGACGTTCTCCTCTTCCAAGATCCGCATCACTTCGTTCTTGCTAGGCTTGACGATATAATGTGCACGGGGACTGAGCTCGAGCTTATGATCTATGCGTGGAACGCCTCCGAAGCAAAGGTAGAACATGCAACGGTTTCCAGGTAAGTCATCAATCTACCTAGGTAAGTATTTCTTCACTTTTCGTTCCTTCTTTTCTTTTATTTCTTTAGTATAGATCACCACCTCCTCCAACTCTTTCTTCTCCACTTCATTGTACATAGTCGCTTTTTATTGTTTTCTGATTTTCCACCTTCTTCATCTTTCGCTTTCTTCTAACATAACATAATTCTTTTTTCCATTTTCTTAACTTAAAAACAGAGAAGAACTCTCGCTTTTATTCTTAACAATTTCAATAAAGAACCGTAAAGCTTCCATCGCAAACCCTCCTTGTGGATCACGACCCGCATAGCCACTTGCTATAGCGGAAGAATTGAGCACTTGCACATCTCCTTTCCTAAGTTCTATAATTTCGTATTTTGTGTTCAGGTTTACCTCAATCAGTCCTTCACTTTTGATGATGAATGTATAAATTCTTGGGAGAAACTTAAGAAAGAGCTTATTTCTGTACCAATCATATCTGCACCGGGTTGGTCTAAGCCGTTCGAAATCATGTGCGATGCTTCTGATTTTGCCATAGGCGCTGTCCTAGGACAGCGCATTGATAACAAGCAGCACATGATTTACTACTCTAGTAGGACTCTCAACGATGCTCAAATAAACTACACTACTTCTGAGAAGGAATTCTTGGCTGTAGTGTTTGCCTTAGAGAAATTTCGTCCCTACCTATTAGGGTCCAATATCACAATTTTCACTGATTATTCTGCGCTTAGTTACCTCATGATGAAGAAGGATGCCAAGGCCCGACTCATTCATTGGATCCTCCTTTTTCAAGAATTTGATCTCGAGATTCAAGATAAGAAAGGCGTAGAAAATGTCGTTGCTGACCATCTCTCGCGTATTTCAAATTCTCCATGCAACGAATTGCCCATCAATGATAACTTTGTTGATGAAAAACTTTTACCTGTCTTTAAGAAATCTTGGTTTGCTGATATAGTAAATTACTTAGTCACAAACCAAACTCCAACTCATTGGTCTAAAAACGATATATACCCATTCTTATCTCAAATCCGGTATTTCTTTTGGGAGGAATCGTATATTTTTAAGTACTGTTCTGACTAAATTATTAGGAGATGCATTCCCAAAGAAAAAATTAAGAGTGTTTTATCCTTCTATCACGAACTTGCATGCGGTGGACACTTTGATCCCCGCAAGACTGCTGAAAAGGTGCTACAAAGTGGGTTCTATTGGCCTACTTTGTTCAAAAATGCTTATGAATTTTGCAAGACGTGCCCTAAATGCTAGATGGTAGGAAGGATCTCAAAATGAGATATGATGCCCCTCAACCCAATTCTAGAAATAGAACTCTTTGATGTTTGGGGTATCGACTTTATGGGTCCATTTCCTAATTCATTTGGAAACCAATACATATTGGTTGTTGTGGACTATGTGTCCAAGTGGGTAGAAGCGATTCCAAGTAAAACTAATGATAAAAAAGTTGTCATAAAGTTTTTTAAATGGAACATTTTCTCACGCTTCGGAACCCCTCGTGCTATCATCAGTGATAATGGTACTCACTTTTTCAGTAGATCCTTTGAAGCTCTTATGCGAAAGTATGCCATAACTCACAAGTTGTCCACACCTTATCATCCTTAAACCAGTGGGCAGGTTGAAGTTTCCAATAGACAAATCAAGCTTATTTTAGAGAAGACTGTGGACCAAAACCGGAAAGATTGGTCTACCAAACTTGTAGATGCCATATGGGCCTACAGGACTGCTTTCAAGACGATTCTAAGGATGTCTGCTTATAGGTTAGTCTTTAGGAAGGCTTGCCACCTACTCGTTGAGTTAGAGCACCGGGCCTTATGGGTAATCAAGCAACTAAATTTCGATTTGAATAAAACCGGTGACCATCGAAAATTATAAATTTTTGAATTAGAGGAGTTAAGAAATGAGGCCTATGAAAATACTAAGATCACAAAAGATAAAGTTAAGATTTTTCATGATAAACACATCATAAGGAAAACATTTGTCCCTGGACAAAAAGTCTTACTCTATAATTCTAAGCTTCATCTTTTTCAGGAAAGCTAAAATAAAGATGGACTTGGCTATTCGTTGTAAAATTCGTGTTTCCACACGGTGCTGTAGAGATCAGTGACACCAAGAATGGAAATGACTTTAAGATAAATGGTCAACGCCTTAAACCTTTCTTGAAATCAGTGCTGGTAAATGAAACTGCTATGAGTCTTTTCAACCCAGTGTATCTGTAACTTTACCTCTTTTACATTCCATTTCATGCATCTATACATTTCTTTCATACATTGGGGACAATGCATGAGATAAGTGTAGGGAGGGCTCTAATATGACTAATATAACTAAAAAAATATATAAAACTTTTTGAAAAAAGAATAATATTTTGACATATTTTTTGTAAGAAATTAAGTCAATTTTAAGGAATAGGAGAATCATAATTAGGATTTCTTATACTTGATCAAAATAAGGTGACCTGTTTGATTTTTAGGGTTAGAAAGAAAATTTGTGAAAGTAATTTAGTCTTGATCTTTACCTTGAAAAAATATGCACACTTTATACACTTATACACTTAGGGTTCAAAAATAAAGATTATTATGCCTTATAAAAAAAAAGAAATATATATATATATATATATATATATATATATATTTATATTTATATATCCTATGATTAAGCTGGTATGTGTGTCTCATGAAGCATAAGTATTCACGCCTAAAATCGGTACATTTTATACATAAAAATCCTTGGTTTCGTGGCCTTGTTTGCTCGAGTGCTTAAGTCCCTAGGGGTATTTTCTCACCTGGTGCCCTAAGACGGTTCGGTTTGGGTGTCACTGACTAAAGACTCGTTACATGGGCAGATCAGAAAGCCTAATAAATTAAGGAATAATACCATCAAAAATAAAACAAGCCATAAGAGTTAAAGTTAAAGAGCCCTTAGTCAAAACTTCACGGTCAAGAAAGTGCATATGACTTAGGGTAAAGTAATAGATTATATGAGAAATACAATTTGACTCCTTACTTTGATTGATGACATGTTTTTGAATAGAGACTAAGTTTAAGAGTGAAAAGTTCAATTTTTTTTATAACTTATAGATTACTTGAACTCTTACAAAAATACCTCAAATATTTTCTCTCTTTTCAAAATGCTTTTCGAAAATTCTAACAATTTTTTCTCTTTCTTTATGGATTTTGTGGGTGCAATCCTCTGAAAATCCTCACGAGACAAAACTCGTCCTCTAGGGGTAATCTAGAGGTTTAACAGCTTGTTTCACATGCTCAGTGCAATCGAGTGACTTGCGAAAGTGGTCAAAATAATTTCTTAGGATTAGTTTTTATGTTTTGCTCGAGGGCAAGCAAAAGATAAGTGTGGGGGTGTGATTGGTTACATATATTGCATATATAATGTCACATTTCTATAATTATTACCTAATAAATTATTTATTTAGTCTTATATTATTCTTTATGAAATGTAGGCCCATTGCTAAAAGAGAGGGAAGAGAAACGAGCCCAAAAGCCCATCAAAATTCTGATTTAATTCAGAATTAATTCGAAATTAGAAAATCAGGGCAGATTAAGGCAAATCAGAGAAGATAAAATCGATTGAAAACCGGTTGAAATAAATCTTCATAAATCAATTGGTTAAAGCCAAAAATCAAAGGAGGTCTCGTCAAATCCAGGAGCTGAAACGGAAAATTCAATAAGAGATAAAAGAAAATCGCTAAATCAGGGACCTGCACCCCCCCGGGTGTGGCCACCTGGCTACACCCAGGCGGCAGAAACGCGACCAAAGCCGCATTTCCACAACTTTATTGAGTCGGTTGGGGGAGCGTTTACTCCCTCTATCTTCATACGCTCTCCCCAGTTTGATTTTTCTCTATAATACTATATTTTTCAGAGAAGAAGGGACCAAAATTAGTTTAAGTTTTCTCTTTATTTTTAGGATTTAGATTCTTTGTTAGATAGTATTGAGAAGTTGTATCTCCGTTTTTAATTTGTAGTTCAGTTGAGAAACAAGTGAGAGAGAGGAAAAGAGTGATTGTAATCTGAAGTTGAAGCGACATCAATAAAGGTTCAAGGCTTCTCTTCTTCTCCAATTCACGGGTATGTTATATTTTATTTACATGTTTTGTTTTACATTAATCATGAGTAGCTAAACTTATTTTTCTGGGCTCACTATCATTTCTCTTCGATCCCTCTTGTTTTGAATGAATTTGACGTAAAGAACCCAATAGAATCATCTGAATGCCTTAAACTAAGCCTTGCTTCTTTGAAAGTGTTCTTGAAGGCACATGAGGATGGGTTTGAATTTTTAAAACTTCTATTTTTAAAACATCACTTGAACTTGTTTTTATTTCATACTTGAAAGACTACTTGATGATTTATCATTCAGTTTAAGATGAATTTTTAAGAAAAAGAGTTAACTTTTCCAAACAATCTTATTTGCTTTACTTAAGACTTTCAAAATTCAAGCTTAAGTTTTTGCTTATGATCAAGTTGAGGCACTGAGAATTTCAAGAGAAGAATATATCGTTGAGTAGTACGATAGTGAGCCCAGATCTTTTTCATATATTAAAACAAACAACTAATCAATCTTCAAGCCTTTTTAAAGATCATCTTTTCCAAAGCCTTCTCTAAGTTTTCAATTTTTCTTTAAAATCACTTCCTTACTCTCCATTCTCTTTTCAACTTAAAAAATACCGATACCATTCTTTGCTTTTTAAATAAAAACATCGAAAAGGTTTCATCGCATTCCTCCTAGTGACGACCCGTTAACCCAAAGTTAGACGGTAATTCTCACTGCATTTACTTGCAATCAGAAAGGAAAAGGAAAATGGTCTTTATATATGACAACGTTCAGTTTGCGATATCAATACAAATTCGTATCTTTGTTGGAAGACGAGTCTGTACTAATTCTTTCTTGTCATTCTCTACCATAGTAAAGCCTGCTTTCTTAGGCACAGCATGGACATGACTAACCCACTGGCTATCAGATATGGGATAAATTATTCCATTGTATAGCAATTTCAGGATCTCAGTGCGGACAGCCTCTTGCATAATGGGGTTCAGTCGACGCTGTGGATCACATTTTGGTTTGGCCTCTTCTGTCAGGTGAAGCTTATGTTGTACAATGGATGGGCTGATCCCCTTTATATCGGCCATGGTCCAACCAATGGCCTCTCTGTTTCCCTTAATACAGCAAGAAGATCCTCTTCTTGTTGTTCAGTCAGATGAGAAGCTATGATCACAGGAAAAGCTTCTTTTTCACCCAAGTATTGATACTTGAGATGACTAGGAAGAACTTTCAGTTATGAAGAAGGGGTATGATCTATCAAGGGTTGTTCTTCTTGCAAGGAAACGATTGGGGTCGCATTTGTTGCCCACTCAACTGTTGATTCAACAATCTGGTTAAGATTGAAGTCATCTGACTCTAAATCAAATTCATGGTCAAATTCATATTCTGACTCCTCTTTATGTTCACTTGTGAGTCCTTCAATCAAGTTTACTTCAAATGATTGGTCGTCTAAGTCCCGAGATTGTTTTCCCAGGTGGAAAATGTTCACCTCCTTTGTCATGCCACCGAAAGTCAAACGCATTGACCCATTCCTACAGTTTATAATCGCATTTACAGTTGCTAGGAAAGGTCATCCTAGAATGACCAGGATTTGAGCCTTCAGGTTTTGCACGGGTTGTGTTTTTTAGAACGATAAAATCTACGGTGTAGATGAACTCCCCGACCCGTATAAGGACATCTATAATTTCACCTTGAGAATCTTTACAGAATGATCAACTAATTGTATAGTAACCCGGGTTGGACGGAGGTCGTCAAGCTCGAGTTGTTAATACACAAAAAAGGGAATCATGTAGATACTAGCTCCTAGATCAAGCAGTGCCCGGTTTATTGTGGTTTGTCCTATGATGCATGAAATAGTTGGACTCCCGGGGTCTTTGTATTTTATAGGGATGGGCTCGGTTAACAACTCACTGATATTGGATGCGAGGAAGACCTTTTTAGGAACATTTGTTTTTTTTTCTTGGTACACATGTCTTTTAAAAATTTGGCATATGATGGAACTTGTTGTATGACATCAAGAAGGGGCACATTTATCTGAACTTGATTAAACATTTTCCTAATTTTTTCCATTTGAGCATTGGTCTTGTTTATTGCTAACCTATTAGAAAATGGAACAATAGGCTTGTGAGTTTGCTCATCTATTTTATCCTTTTCATTAGACTTGGAAGTGGATGGTTGTAAACTTGAAGATGCAGATGGATCATTCAGAACTTGTAGTGTAGTCACAGGAGGATTTGACACTAGATTGTTGGAAATTGGGTGATTAGAAACCTTGTTATCAACTTGTTTTCCTGATCTTAGGATATGAACAGTGTTGCATTATTTAGAATTATGTCCTCAGCTTCATTAATAGGGAATGGCTCTTTGGATTAGGCAATGACTGACTAGGTAATGTTCCTTTTTCTCTTTCATTAAGTGAGTTAGCCAATTGACCTATTTAGACTTCTAGCCTATTAATAACTTGGTTATGATTGTTCATCAATGAGGCTTGAGTTTTGGACAAGGTTTCTATCATTCTTTCCAAATCTGACACCTTCCTATTTGGATGATTTTGTTGCTAATGTTGGTAAGCGGGCTGGATGTGTTGGTACATCGACTGAAAATTTGGTTAATTTTGATGGAAATTGGGTTGATGGGTTTGAGCAGTGTACTGATGTGGAAGCTGTTGTCTTGGCTGCTTGATAGGTAGTGAAAAGTGCATTTTTATACATACATTTACCATCACATTTTCATATTTATTCATATAATTCTGCACATTTACTAATATTTTATGATTTATTGTGTGCAGGCCTTGAGAAATAAAAATAAAGAAATAAAGCCTCAAAAGAAGCCCAAAAGCCCATATTTAAGCCCAATGCAAAAGTTGCAATTATTAAATGTCAAAATTGTAAATACACAAGGGCAATAGTTGCAAATACAAAGAAGAGGGAAGGATAGACTTCTATTCAACCCTAAACACTTGCAGGATGAGGATAAAAGCCAAAGAAGAGAGTGCAAAGATAAGAAAATTCGTTTAAAAAGATATTGGGAGATTTGAGATCTAGGTAACTTGCTTCCCAAGTTATCTCAAAATCCCAAGATAAAGAGCCAGGATGCAACTTCTAGAAGACAACGCCCAGATGGACGGACCAGGGGAAGCCACGCGCCAAAGCGCGTGTCCATCTGCCACTACCAGGCCGCGAAAACGCGGCCCAAGCCGCGTTTCCGCGGCAATCCAGTCGACTCTGACGATAAGATTTTTTACTAGAGTCGTCCTGGGACTCTACCTCCTTCTGCACCTATAAATATCCCTGCAGATGCAACACAGAGAGCGAAGAGAATTCAACAGAGAATCCAGTGCAAAGTTAGGGTTTCTTTTAGGCTAGTTTAGGTTTTTCTTTTTCCTTTTGTAATTTTTATTTTTTTTATGTAACTGAGAGGAGATGATATTTTCATGGAGGAAGGAGATCAGCTTGTATTGAGGTGACATCGATGTAAGTAGTCCTTTCCTTCATTGTTAATAAAATCAATTCGAAGTTTGTTTCTTTTTATTTATTATTCTTCTATTGTTGTTTTCTTCTTGTTCTTCTATTTTGGTTTATTTTCTCTGATGTCTTGCAAACCGTGAGAACTGGTCGCTTCGAGACTGCTTAGCCGAAGAAGAGCCCTTGATGGCTTATGGCGATGAACAGATCCTATATCCCATGCTTGAACGCCTTCGAAGACAAAGTAAGTCGTAGGAAAAGGATCAAAGGTAAGCAGGACTAAAGAGGTAGGTATGTATTTTTCTAGTTTATAATCTTCTTCCTTTCTTCTATTTCTTTAGATTAGATGACAAACTCCACTTATTTCCAATTTATTTCTCCCACTTCATTGTAAATACCATTGTAAATAATAAAAATAAATAAAAAAGAGATAACTTGCTTCACAAGCTTCTATCGCTAGTCCCTCCCTGAGGATCACGACCCGCATAGCCACTGCTACCGCGGATTAGAATTGAGCACCTTGCACATCTTGTTCTAAATCTAAAATACTTTATTTTATGTACAGGTGAATTCTCAATCAAAATTTTGGCGCCGTTGCCGGGGAGGGACGGTAAGTATTCTCTAAAAAAAAAATTAACTAATTCTTTTATTCTTTCTGTTTGCAGGTTTGGAGAACAGGAATAATAATAACAGCAAAAGACATATAGCAACTCTGTGCCTCTGCCCTCGAAGGCAGAGCAACAGGGCCTACTACAGTGCCGCGTTTCTGTGGCAATAGCCGCGTTTCCGCGGCCTGGGTAGTTCACTACTGATTCAGTTTTCTGCAAGTTGCTGCAATTTGCAAATTTGATTTGTCTGCTCTGTTAAATATTTTCTGTGATCACCCTGCATACTGCTAACTAATTAACAGTAACTTATTTGTTGATAAAAAAAAATTAGACTCTTGCATTTTAGGCACGTGTCTATCTAATTTTTTTAATTTTTGTTGAAGAGTGCTGGAGACAAGGTACGTTCGCATTGCATATAGACTAGGAAGCACCCTTGGCTGATTTTTCTGCTTTGAGTGAATATTTGTCTACTGCTTTACACGTGCACTAAATTGATTTAAGGGCTTGTCCTATAAATAAGATAAGGTGGGGATTTCATCACCCTTCCTTAGCCCACAAACAATCTCCTCACTCACTAACCCTCACTCACTAACCCAAGCCTAACTAAAAATTAGTAGACGTTGGCCCTAGGGACATCTCGGACTCAATTAGGAGATTATCCTAAGGGGGAACGGTGTTGGAATTTGACTTCTGCCAAATCAGTGTATAGGAAGGGGATTAAGGGCCGAAAGCCCGAAGATTGGTGGTTATTTAATTAAGGAACGTCTTTGACGGAAAACCTCCCACCAATCTTGCCCTGACCTGGCTGATTAACTTGTGGTCAAAGTCTACACCCTACCTCCCGTGGACAGTCTAACCAGTTAGGAGTCGTCTAGGTCATAAGTCTACCCTAACTTAGGTTAGAATTTTTTTCTTTTTTGTTTGCTTATTTGTTTGTTTTCTTTTTATTTGTTTGTGTTTGTGTGATATGACATATAATAATAATTTTTCCAATTTTAATCCATATTACACACCAAACTCTTTTTCGGATATTACCAACCCGGCATATCATAACTTTGACCAACCTAGTGTGCCGGAATGGTCTTATCCGAATGAAATAACCCATGCCCCCCATCTTATGACCATAATTTCCATACCACTTTTGACTCTTCACAGAGTTCATGGGGTTTCGCTTTCCCCGAGTCCAATTTTCAACCAACTTGTCCTCCATATCCACCTTGTCCACAATATTCCCAAGATTCATACTCAGATCCACCCATTCAGAATAGAAAACCATCTATCTTGGAAATGATGAGTATGCATGAGTCCAAGCAACAATTACCATCAATCTTAGACATTATGATGCGTGAGTCCAAGCAACAATCACAGAATCTGACTGACTCATAACTTCATCACAATTGTCCCAACACCACTTCCTCTTTTCAAGTCCAATCACAAAATGATGCACCAATTGACTATGAAAAGATGCTTGAAGCCATGACTCAGGCTAGATTAGCTCGTGATCATGAAATAGATATGATGGTTCAATCTTTACGTTCTCACCGTTCGGCCAATTCTGATATCGCTAATCATTCTGTTAGAGCCGACGAGCCACGTTGTTTTGGACAACAAGATTCTAATTCAGTACCATCATTTGAACTTGCCAAAACTCTAATTTTTGATAGTTTGGCAAGTTATTCCCTTCCTAAAATAGAACTTGAGCATGAATATGATCATGATCTCCCACTTGGTGATTCAATTCTACTTCCTGTTTCAATAATGACTTCGGTGTCTTCACCTGATTTTACTTTTCCCGAGTCAATATTGGATCCTGTGCCAATTCATCATGAAATTGAATCACCCATTTTTGATGATCATATTGAACTTGACCAATTTTATAATTTTGAAAGTCCCATGGATAAATTGGCAAGTTCTCATTTTTATGATATTTAACTCAATGAGATATGTGACCTAGATTCTCAAATCTGTGATCAAGTTCAAATTCCCGAATCATTATTGACTCCTGTTTTGTTACCCAACTTAGGTAATCTTTTAGAGTCAGTTTTGATTCCCACACCTATCATTCCTGAACTTGAATCACCCATATTGAGTCACATTCCATTGTGGGAAGATTATTGTGGACTTGAGTTTCAACTTATTGATTTGGACCCACTTCCTGAACCTAACCCGACTCCTGAACCCTTACTTGATTTAAGTTTCTTTCCTGAGTCGGTATTCGTTCCCATACTTATGAAGTCCAAGTCAATCATTCCATCTTTTCACACTCCATTTTGGGATAAGGAGGTTGACACAATTGACTCTAAAAATAATTATGAAATTTGAAAATTTGATGGGGTGGAATTGTTAAAAAATGATCACACATACATTTTAGTGGGTTATACACGAGAAATTTTTGGTGGGTTCCTCCGTGAAATACTACATTATCTTGATTGGGTAGCAACACTTGGCCCAATTAGACCACCACCGGAACCACCACCTTGAGGTAACTTCTGCCTTCCCTTCGTCTTTTTCATGCATATATGCATTCATTCATACATTGAGGACAATGCATGAGATAAATGTGGGGGTAGGCTTTACTAACATACTAACATAGTTAGAAACTAACCAAAAAAAAAAATTTGCTAATAAAAAAAATTATAAAAAGGACAATATTTTGACTTATCTTTTGAAAGAAATCTAAGTTAGTCTTAAGAATTACGAAAATCATGATTAGGATTTCTAAAAGCTTGATCAAAATAAATAAATTGTTGAATTTTTAGGTATAGGACGAGAAATTGAATAAGTAGTTAGTCTTAATTTTTACCTTAATGAAATGTGCATACCTAATGCATATCTAGGATTCTAAGACAAAGACCCTTGAGCCTCATAAAAGAAAAAAAAAAGAAGAGAGAAATTCACTGATTAAGCTGGATACATGTGCCTCAAGAAGCATAAGTATTCACGCCTAAAGGTGATTTTATGAAATAAAGCCCTTAGTTTTGTGGCCTAGTTCACTCGAATCCTTAAGTCCGCGGGGTGTTTTCTCACCTGGTGCCCTAAAGCCGACCGGTTTGGGAGCCACCGACTTTAAGTTCGCTACATGGGTGGATTAGAAAGCCTAAGGAAACTAAGAAAAATTACTTTTATATGTACTAACACATCTAATAGTCAATTAGTTAGGTATGAGGGCCTCAAGAAGCCTTTATGCTTACACGATAGAAAATTAGATGAGTTATACATATTAAAAAAAAAGAAAAAAAGCAAAAAAAATATAATAATAATAATAAAGAGGCATGAGAGTCCAAGTTAAGGAATTCCTAGTACAAATTCACAAGAATGCATATGACTTAGGGTAACGAAAAAGACTATACAAAAATTCAATTTTGATCCTTACTTAAAATGAAAACAATTTACTATATAAAGACTAAGTTTAAGAATGAATAAAAATGAGGATCCTAAAAACTTATAGATTACTTAGTCTTTTCAAAAGTATTTCAAATATTTCCTTTTTATGGATTTTGTGGGTGTAATCTGCTGAAAACCCTCACGAGACAACACTCGTCCTCTAGAGTAACTTAGGGGTTTAACGGCTTGTTGCACGTGCTAAGTGCAATCATGATTCCTACGAAAGTGAGTTAGCTAGTTTAGTTTTTCTTTTTCTTTTAATTTTTACTCGAGGACGAGCAAAAAGATAAGTGTGGGGGTGTGATAGGTAGTGAAAAGTGCATTTTTATACATACATTTATCATCACATTTTCATATTTATTCATATAATTCTGCACATTTACTAATATTTTATGATTTATTGTGTGCAGGCCTAGAGAAATAAAAATAAAGAAATAAAGCCTCAAAAGAAGCCCAAAAGTCCATATTTAAGCCCAATGCAAAAGTTGCAATTATTAAATGTCAAAATTGCAATTACACAAGGGCAATAGTTGCAAATACAAAGAAGAGGGAAGGATAGACTTCTATTCAACCCTAAACACTTGCAGGATGAGGATAAAAGCCAAAGAAGAGAGTGCAAAGATAAGGAAATTCGTTTAAAAAGATATTGGGAGATTTGAGATCTAGGTAACTTGCTTCCCAAGTTATCTCGAAATCCCAAGATAAAGAGTCAGGATGCAACTTCTAGAAGACAACGCCCAGATGGACGGATCAGGGGAAGCCACGCGCCAAAGCGCGTGGCCATCTGCCACTACCAGGCCGCAGAAACGCGGCCCAAGCCGCGTTTCCGCGGCAATCCAGTCGACTCTGGCGATAAGATTTTTTGCTAGAGTCGTCCCGAGACTCTACCTCCTTCTGCACCTATAAATACCCCTGCAGATGCAACACAGAGAGCGAAGAGAATTCAACAGAGAATCCAGTGCAAAGTTAGGGTTTCTTTTAGGCTAGTTTAATTTTTTCTTTTTCCTTTTGTAATTTTTATTTTTTTTATGTAACTGAGAGGAGATGATATTTTCATGGAGGAAGGAGATCAGCTTGTATTGAGGTGACATCGATGTAAGTAGTCCTTTCCTTCATTGTTAATAAAATCAATTCAAAGTTTGTTTCTTTTTATTTATTATTCTTCTATTATTGTTTTCTTCTTGTTCTTCTATTTTGGTTTATTTTCTCTGATGTCTTGTAAACCGTGAGAACTGGTCGCTTCGAGACTGCTTAGTCGAAGAAGAGCCCTTGATGGCTTATGGCGATGAACAGATCCTATATCCCATGCTTGAACGCCTTCGAAGACAAAGTAAGTCGTAGCAAAAGGATCAAAGGTAAGCAGGACTGAAGAGGTAGGTATGTATTTTTCTAGTTTATAATCTTCTTCCTTTCTTCTATTTCTTTAGATTAGATGACAAACTCCACTTCTTTCCAATTTATTTCTCCCACTTCATTGTAAATACCATTGTAAATAATAAAAATAAATAAAAAAGAGATAACTTGCTTCACAAGCTTCTATCGCTAGTCCCTCCCTGAGGATCACGACCCGCATAGCCACTGCTACCGCGGATTAGAATTGAGCACCTTGCACATCTTGTTCTAAATCTAAAATACTTTATTTTATGTACAGGTGAATTCTCAATCACTGCTCAGGACCAGACTGACTCCAAGAAAAATTTAGATGATTCCTACATCCCGGGTTATACGTCTTAGAGTAAGGATTGTAATTGGGTTTGGCGTAGGCTGCATTCATACTATCAGGGAACATCTGTTGAGCTTGGTAAACCGGACACTCCTCAAATAAGTGGGTTAAGGCATGGCAATAGGTGCAACCTGGACTTGTCACTTGTGTTGGGTTGACCTGGTTCACTGAGTTTGGTTCCCTAACCTCAAATAGTTCCAATCTCCTCATCAATTGTGTGATTTTAGCCTTAGCAGTTATAGAGGACTCAGTGGAATGTATATCAGTTCTGAAAGTTATAGGGTTAAGTCTTTTCAGGGCAAGACTCACACTAAATAGTTTTCTCAGCTAAGGCTTCATATAAGTCTCAACCTTGATCCTCATCTTTCTTTAAAAATTTCTCCTTGACACATAGTCTCAAGGAGCGTCTTGGTCTGGTAATCTAACCCGTCATAGAGACTTTGGCACTGCCGCCACTTCTCTATTCCGTGGTGAGGACACTGGGCTAACAAATTCTTAAACCTTTCAAAATATTTTCAAAATGGTTCATTTTTTCCTGTTTATACTGCATAATATTCTTCCTGATGAGGGCAGTCTTATGGATGGGGTAGAATTTCTTAAGAAACACCTTAACAAAGTCATCCCCTGATGAAATAGAACTAACAGACAAGTTGTATAGCCACTTCTTTGCCATGTCCTTAAGTGCAAAGGAGATAAATCTCAGTCTAACAACATCTTCTCCCAGTTGGGAATTCTCATCATCAAGCATACTTCTTCAAACTCCTGAATGAAGAAGTACACATCCTCAGATTCTAAGCCATGAAACCTAGGGAGTGTGTTTATAAATTGGGACTTAAACTCAAAGTTGTTTCCATTAGCTTCGGTTAATATAATGCAGGAGGGAAATGAAGTACGAATCAGGTAAAACTTGTCCTGGAGTGAAACGTGATTGGCCATGATTGGATTTATCTCTGGAAGTGGAGTGTGTGTGTGCGCATGTGTGTGCGTGCAAGTGTAGTATTCCTAATAAGTCTTGATGTAACTGGATCCCTGTATTACTCTTGCATGCATAACACAAACAACGTTCACCCAACAAACAATCGAAAAAAGAAAAATAACAAACAATAACAAAGAAAAAACAATCACCAAGCCTATCTAGGTTCCTGGACCTAGAGGACTCCTAACTGGGCGATCTCCGGGGAAGGTTGTTGCTTGAATCAGATCACCAGCTAATCAGCTTGGTAGGGAAAAAATACGGTGGGAGGTATCAGTGTATAAGCAACGGGCCTTAATTACGCCAAATCACGGTATTTTCGAGGCTTAACCTCTTAATCCCAAACCTTAGACACTAATTTTACTGGAATATGATTCAAAACAAGTTCCAACCTCAGTTAATCTCCTATTGAGTCTGGATGTCCTTAGGGGCCAACTTCTATCAATTTTTAGATTAAGCTTGAGATTGTGAGTGCCTGGAATGTTATTTTTGGGCTAAGAAAGGGTGCCCACCTTATCTTGTTTATTTGGGTGGTGCCCTTAAAGTCAATTTGTGTAAGTGTACAGAATATACAAATAAGATTCACTCAAAGCGATTAAATCAACCAAGAGATGAGTCCTATTCTATATGCTAAGCGCACGTACCTTGCTCTAGCACTCTTCAACAGTAAAGTAAAGGAATTGAAAAGACACGTGCCTAGAATGCAAACGTCTAATCAATTTTTTAAAATTTGCAACAAGCTTTTTACTGTTGGTTATCAGCAGGATCCTAGTGATGGCATATAAGAAACAATTATTACAATAACTAAATTTTACAAAGCAAGCGACCCTGCAAAAAAGATTATCAGCAGTCAACTCCTTCTTGTCGCAAAAATACGGCAAAAGCCGAGGAAACGCGACAAGTTGTACTTGGTCTCTGCTTTCTAGAGTAAAGACCCAAGACCACTTATATGTTACTGCAATGCTTAGTTTCCTGCTTTCAAAACCTGTAATCTGCAACAGAGAAGAAAAATTCATTTAGTTTCAAAAATTACACAAAAACCGTCACCCTCCCCGGTAACGACGCCAAAATTTATTCGATAAAAAATCGAGGAGCAAGAGTTTAGAGTAAACCATGTAAGTCCTTGTATCAATGTTCAAGCTCTGGTATATATGTAGACTTAATATGCTCCTTTGAACTACCGTTTGTAGCAAAAACTATAACGGGTCGTATCCGCAGGGAGGGCTTACGATGGAAGCTTTCTTAGTTCTTATTGTTCTTATTTTGGAAAGAAAACGAAAAGTTTTTTTATTCAAGAATTGAAAAAGAAAATAAAGTAAAAAAAGATGATGAATCTTGTTGTGTTAAGAAAAGAAGAATGAAAACGAGGAAGGTAGAATGAAAATGGTAAAGTTTGGAAACGTAAAAGAGAAAAATGGACTTTGTATGAGGAAGAAAGTTTCTTATAAATTAGAAGAGTTTTAATCAGATAGAAAGCAAGTCATGACTAGCTAATAACTCTACACTACTAACTTACTAATCTCATGGATGATGTGTGCCTCATGTAGATTCATTGGCATATTGTCCATCTTGCTTCATCAAGTCAAAGAGTTGTCCCAATTTGTTGAGGTGTTCCTCTCTTAGCTTAGGTATGTGGCCTCCTTGAATCATAGGCTCCAAATAGGTTCACAAGAATGGAACTTAAGAATTTGAGATTTATAATTTAGATATGCATAACAAAAATGTTATGTTCATTAGATCATCAACGCATAGTTTAGCTAGCATGAAAAAAGAAGCTAGTGTATTAATTTATTAGCATACTAAAGTGATCACATCATCATGTTCCATCAAGGCTCTTGTTAAGAAAACATGGATCTAAATGAGGCACACATGAATCATATGGAGGAAATCACAAAAATCTTTATTAAGATAAAAATTAACACTCATCTTCATTGAGAATTAGAGAGACTTGTTAGGCATAAGACTAGAAATTATAAACATCTAATGAATAAAAAGCAAAGAAGAAGTCAGTTAGTCATGTTAGAAGGTTAGTTATTCATGAAAAAATAAAGCAAAGAAGAAGACATAGTAGATTAAAGTGCAAGAAATTAAAAGCTTGAAAGTAAACAGTAAGAATTAAAAGAGTAAGAAATTAGAGGAAGGAGAACTGAGCTTTGCATTTGATTGTCACTCTTAATTACAGAGACCTCATTCTCACCCTCTCTTTTCTGGAATCTAAAAAGGGAAAAGAAATTACAAGAGAAAACTAAAGAAATCCTAAGCCTTCTCCTAAAATTTATGGCTAACCTCTCTCCCTTTACAATAGAGGCCCTAGGGGTCTTTATATAGGCATCAGGAGCTCATCGCTTTCAATCACAGCCGTAGGATCAAACGCTGCATCAACGGCCCTAGTACTATGCGGAAAGACGGCCAAAGTCACATTTTTGCGGCAGAATCTTGGCCGTTATGCTAGCGATCGCGCTGACAGGTGATTAAGGTTTTACCTGCATACAAACATATAGAATTTCAGAACTTAAAAATAGATTGTACAAGTACTCAATACTACCACTATAGCAAGTGGCTATGCGGGTCGTGATCCACAAGGAGGGACTAGCGATGAAAGTTTTTTAGTAAGTTCTCTTTTATACTACAAAGAATGGTTAAAGATCTTCTTTTGTTCTTTAAAAGAAAAGAGAAAAATAAGTTACAGTTAAGTTAAGAAGAAAGTAGTAGATTGAGAAGGTGGAGAAAATAGAAAATAGTCTTATACAAAGAAATTAAAAAGAGTGAAAAAGAGTTGGGAGATTGTGGTGTTGGTGATCTAAACTAAAGTTAAAAGAAAAGAAAGAAAGTTACACCTAAAAGAAATACTTACCCTTTTCCGATTGATTACTTACATGGAATCCTTGCATGTTTTACCTTACTTTGGAGGCGATCAACGCATAACCCATAAGATCGAGCTCAGTCCCCATTCGCATTACATCATCAAGACGAATAAGAATGAAATGATACAGAATCTTGAGGAGGAGAACATCATCATGAAATCGGTGGCACTCATACAAACATGGCTATACTGATGCTTCTAGATTCACTTGGATATTCATCAAAATCAAAAAAGGAAAAGCAAAAAGAAGAAGAACTTATAAACAAAGAAGAGCATAAATATGTTACCTTTAATTTCTTGTAGAAACGATGAAAGAAAGGAGGAGGTTACATCGGTGTCACTCTCTACATAAGTCTCTCTCTCTTACTTACATGAATCTCAGTCTAACCTATGCTTACAACGAAATAAAAATTACATAAAATGAAAATAAAAACCTACAATAAAAAGAATGAAACACTGGCCTAAGAATCTATCTCTGCTTGATCGCTCCCTTGTAGTCTCTGAAACCCAATATTTATAGGCAAAAACCCAACAGGGGAGAGCATACGAAGATAGAGGGAGCAAACGCTCCCCCAACAGCTTTAACAAAGTTGTGAAAATGCGACTTTGAGCGCGTTTTCATGGCCTGGGTGTGGCCAGGTGGCCACACCTGGGGAGTACACATCACAGGTTTCTCGATTTCCGTTTATCTTTTGCTGGAATTGCAGTTTTAGGCCCTAGATTTGACGAAACCTCCTTTGATCTTTGACTTTAACCAATTGATTTGTGAAGATCTTATTTTTAATCGCTTTTTCAACTGGTTTTATCTTCTCTGATTTGCAATAATCTGCCCTGATCTTTGATCTTTGACTTTTGGGCTCGTTTCTCTTCCCACTCCTTTAATAATGGGTCTACATATAAATTAGACAATAAATAAGATTAAAAACAGAGTTTATCATATAATAAATATAAGAATGTGACAACAAATATGCAGTATCAGCGACCGATCACACCCCCATACCTATCTTTTGCTCATCCTCGAGCAAAACAACAAAACTAAATCAAAGATTATTAGACCACTTTCGCAGGTCACGCGATTGCACTGAGCATGTGCAACAAGCCGTTAAACCTCTAGGTTTTCCCTAGAGGACGAGTTTTGTCTCGCGAGGGTTTTCAGTGGATTACACCTATAAAATTCATAAAGAAAGAGAAACAAAGTGTTAGTATTTTGAAAACACATTTCGAGAGAGAAAAATATTTGAAGTATAATTGTAAGAGTTCAAGTAATCTATAAGTTATAGAAAAATCGAATTTTTCATTCCTAAACTTAGTCTCTATTCAAAAACTTGTTATCAATTAAGGTAAAGAGTCAAACTATATTTCTCATTTAGTCTATTATTTACCCTAAGTCATATGCACTTTTGTAACCGTGAAATTTTGACTCGGGATTCTTTAACTCTAACTCTTATGCCTTATTGTTTATTATTTTATTTTTTTCATTTTTGGTGATATTATTCGTAGTTCTATTAGGCTTTCTAATATGCCCATCTAACGAGCATTTAATCGGTAACTCCGAAATCAAACGGTCTTAGGGCACCGGGTGAGAAAACACCCCAAGGACTTAAGAACTCGAGCAAACAAGGCCACAAAACTAAGAATTTTATTACATGAACTACTTTTAGGCGTGAATACTTATGCTTTATGAGGCACAAATACCCAGCTTAATCAGATGATTTTTATATATATATTTTTATTCTTTTTCTTTTCTTTTTTTTTAATAAGGCATAAGAATCTTTATTTTTGAACCCTAAGTGTGTAAGTGTATAATGCATGCATATTTCATCAAGGTAAAAATCAAGACTAAATTACTTTTTTAAATTTTCTTCCTAACCTTGAAAATAAAACAAATAATCTTATTTTAACCAAGTGTAAGAAATCCTAATTATGATTTTCCTATTCCTTAAAATTGACTTAATTTCTTACAAAAAATATATCAAAATATTGTTTCTATTTTGAAAAAGTTTTTAAAAGTAAAGAAAATGTTAATAAATTTTTTTAATAATAAAAAGAAAACCTATGTTATGTTACCCTCCCCTACACCTATCTCATGCATTGTCCTCAATGTATGAATTAATGCATAGATGCATGAAAAAGAAGAAAGGGAAGAAAAATATTACCTTAAGGTGGTGGTTCCACTGGTGGTCTGATTGGGCTAAGCATTGCTGCCCAATCAAGATAATGTGGTGGTTCACGGAACTCACCTTTATTGACCTCTTTTCTATTTACATATTTATAGTCCCCAATATGAATAGGATCATGAAAGATCCTATCATGAAACTTATTTCCTTTACATGACCAGTCTTGAAAAATCATCACGGAGTCATCATGGTCTATACCTATGTTCAACAAAAGAATGTGACTTGGTGGAATGATTGACTTGGGCTCAAGAATGATAGGTTCAAGAATCAATACTAACTCAGAAAAAATCAACTTTGGATTCGAAAGTCAGTTTTGGTTCAAAAGTTAAGTCCAAATCCAAGAATTAAAATTCGCGTTCTTTTCCCATCTGTGGGATGTGACTATCAAAAATTGGTGATTCAATTTCTAAATCTATGGATACGGGAATAAATGTTGGCTCAAGAAATTGGTCTAAATTGGGTAAGAATACCGGAGTCAATATAGATTTGAAGATGAAAACTGAATCACAAAGTTGGAGATCGGGTTCACATTCATAATCAAGTTCAATCTCATTAAAATGAAAACTTTCCAATTCGTCAATGGGTTGATATTGGTCAAGTTCAAGGTCTTGTGGTGAAATTGAATCTTGGTCAAAGTCTTCAAAATACCATGATTCTTAATTTTCATCAATATGGTTAGAAGTGCCGAGAATAGTCAAAGATTGGGTAGGGAGAGTTTCCTTATTCCTACACATGTTTTCTAATCTACTAAGTCTTACTTTTATCATATCGAGTGGATCATTTTGACATTGAATCATGATTTTCATACTCTTTTCTAAGTCGGCATGTTCTCCTTGAAAAATAAAGTAAGGATCTGTGATTTGAAAATTTTGACGGGATTTTGAGTTTTCTAAAATTTGAATTTGTCGCTCAAGCTCTTCTAAGACTTCCATCCTCTTTTTCCAGTTAACTGATTCTTCTAATGGTTGCTCAGGAGAAGGAGTATATGAAGCTGGGTGTTGGTAAGGTGGTTGACAATATGACTCCGGAGAGTTGTGTCCCCATTGGCTCTTTGAAGAGTAGTGATGATTATTCCAGTCTTGTCCATAGTATTGGGACTGAGGCATGTATTGATACGGATAAGACCAATCCGGCACACTAGATTGGTTAAAGTTATGATATGCCGGATTGGTAATATCTGAAAAAAAGGTCGGGGTGTAACATGGAATACCATTAAAATTAGAAAAATTGTTGTTATAAGTCATGTCACACAAGAAATGTCAAAATCAAACAAAGAAAAACAAACAAACAAATAACAAATAAAAAAATCTAACCTAAGTTAGGGTAAACCTTAGACCTAGATGATTCCTAACTGATTAGACTGTCTACAGAGGATATATTACTGAATCTGACCACAAGTTAATCGACCAGGTAGGGGCAAGATCGGTGGGAGGATCCGTGCCTAAGCAACGGGCCTAATTATGCCAAACCACCAACCTTCGGGGTTTCTCCCATCAATCCCTAACCTTAGACACCGATTTGGTAAGAGTTAAATTATAATCAACTTCCCCCTTAGGTCAGTCTCCTATTGAGTCCGAGATGTCCCTAGGGCCAACGTCTACTCAGTTTTAGTTAGGCTTGGGTTAGTGAGTGAGGAGATTATTTGTGGGCTAATGGAGGGTAATGACTTCCCCACCTTATCATGTTTATAGGACAAGCCCTTAAATCTATTTAGTGTAATGTGTACATGAAAAGCAACACTTAAGCAATGTAAACAATTCAAAATGTTCCTATACTACATGCTATGCACACATACCTTTGCTCCAATACTCTTCAACAGTAATGTAAAATGTAAACGAATTAGACACGTGCCTAAATGCAAAGTCTAAACCGTTTTTAGCATTTAACAAACATCAATTTACTGTTGAGATTAGAAAGTATGTACAGTGAGTTAATCAAGAAAATAAATAACTACAGAATTTAGCTTTGCAATTCAGCCAACCTGCAAAAATACAGGTTAGTAGTTCACTCAGATTGCCACTGGAATGTAGCAAATCTAAGGGCTTTTGGGCTCTGCTTTTTTTAGCAGAGCCCAGGGCCACGTATATGTCCACTGCAGCAAAATTTTTCTTGATATCTATCACTGCACACCAAGAACAAAGAAGAGAGTTAATCAAAAATGTAAACTTAAAAAGAGAATTACTTACCGTCCCTCCCCAGCAACGGCGCAAAAATTTAATTGAGATTTTACCTGTACACAAAATACAGAAATTTCAGAACTTAAGAATAGAATGTGCAAGTACTCAATACTATCGGTATAGCAAGTGGCTATGCGGGTCGTGATCCACAAGGAGGGACTAGCGATGGAAGCTTTTTAGTAAGTTCTCTTTTATGCTACAAAGAATGGTTAAAGATCTTCTTTTGTTCTTTAAAAGAAAAGAGAAAAATAAGTTACAGTTAAGTTAAGAAGAAAGTGGTGATTGATAAATTTGAGAAAATAGAAAATGGTTTTATACAAAGAAATTAAAAAGAGTGGAAAAGAGTTGGGAGATTGTGGTGTTGGTGATCTAAACTAAAAATTAAAAGAAAAGAAAGAAAGTTAAACCTAAAAGAAATACTTACCCTTTTCCGATTGATTACTTACCTAGAATCCTTGCATGTTTTACCTTACTTAGAAGGCAATCAACGCATAACCCATAAGATCGAGCTCAGTCCCCATTCACCTTACATCATCAAGATGAACAAGAATGAAATGATACAGAATCTTGAGGAGGAGAACATCATCATGAAATATCGGTGGCACTCACACAAACATGGCTAAAATGATGCTTCTAGATTCACCTGGATATTCATCAAAACCAAAAGAAGAAAAGTAGAAAGAAGAAGAAGAACATATAAACAAAGAAGAGCATAAATATGTTACTTTTGATTGCTTGTAGAAACGATGAAAGAAAGGAGGAGGTTACATCGGTGTCACTCTCAACATAAGTCTCTCTCTCTCTCTTACTGTTCGGAATGGGAGGAGTGTACTCAATTCAGAGATAGAGGGTTTTAGAGTCAACCTTCTTTGTTCGATTGTAGTGCTCAAAACTCCAAGAATGTATCACAATGTTAATATGCTCCTTCCGAATCACCTAGTAGCATAAGCTATACGGGTCGATCCTCAGGGAGAGCTCGCGATAAAAGCTTTGCGGTTATGTGTCGAAGAGAGAGAAAACGAAAGTTCTTCTTTGTTCAAAAGAAAGAAAACAACATGGAAAAGTAAAAGAAGAAATTTTTGTGATTTGGTTGCTTGGAAAGAAAAACCGATGTAAAAGAAAATGAAAAAGAACTTTGGAAAGTTGTCTTGCTAGGAAAGAAAACTAGTGAAGGAAACTTTTGGAAAACTTTAGATGGAAGAAGCCATGACTAGCTAACTTTACTAATTTGCTAACTTACTAAGCTCATGGGTGATGCATGATTGCCTCATGTTGATTCATCGGCAAAAGATATGTCTTGCTTGTTTGGTCAAGTATTTTCTCACTTGGAAGATGAGTGTTCTTCTCGGTCTTAGCTTGTAGCCTCATTGATTCATCGGCTCCCGAGATAGAATTTCAATGGTGGAATCAAGGAGTGCCACTCAAAGGGATGCTAAGGAAGAAGACACAAGATTCATTAGTCATTCAAGGCATATACAAGCTAGCTTTGAAGTAAGAAAATTGTTCTACGAGCCAATAGCAAATTTAGGTGATCCATCTCCATGTTCCATCAAGGCACTTGTTCTAAAGACAAGGCTCTAAATGAGGCTCACATGAATCATATGGAGTTACAACAAGCATTTCCTAATAATGAAAACAACTCATCTTCATTGGAGATCAAAAGAGACTTAACATTGCAAGTTTAGAAATTAGCAATCACCCAAAGAGTTAGAGGTTAGCAAAGTTAGTTGTTAGCTAGTCATGTTAGAGGGAGTTAGCTATCCATTACAAGAGAAAGTAAACAACAATTCATGGTAAAAATAGAAGTGCAATGAAAGTAAAGCAAGAAAGTAAAGCAAGCACTAGAGATTGTAAAGAAGAGAAGAAAGTTTGATTAATCCTTGCTTTGAAAGATGTCACCTCCTTGCTTACAAGCTCTCAACTCTTTCTTTTCTCTCTTTTACAGAATCTCTAGGAGGAAGAAGGAGAATACAAAAGAACTAAAAACCTAGAAAGAATCCCTACAACTCTCTCTCAAAATACAAGTTCTCTCCCCTAGTCTCTCCTCTCTCTCTCTCTCGCACTGGCCCTGATGGTCTATTTATAGGCTTCAGAAGAAGGGGCTCCCAAATCTGAACCGTCGGATCAAATCTCAGGCTTAACGGCCAGATTCCTGCCGCGGATCCGCGGCCAGAGCCGCGTTTCCGCGGCAGAATCTAGGCCGTTGAGCCAGCGAATTCTGTTGCTATTTTTTCGCAGGTTGTTAGCCACGTTGGCGCTTCTAGAAGTCTGACTGGGCGCATGGATGACTCCAGAACCTGGGCTCAACTCTTGGGCTTCTCTTTTGGGCCTTGATTAATCCTTTAATTCTTTGATAATTACATGGATTTATGGGCCTCTTCTCCATTAAAATATGGACCTACAAAAAAGAGAGAAAAAGGGTAAAAAAACCAATTTTTATTGATATAATGCATGGTATAGAGGTGGAAGATGATGCAAAAATGAACTACAATCACACCCCCATAGCTAGCTTTTGCTCGTCCCCGAGCAAAAAGGAAAGAAAAAGAAAATCCTAACTAGATTATTACACCACTTTCGTAGGTGACACGATTGCACTGAGCACGTGCAACAAGCCGTTAAACCTCTAGGTTACCCTAGAGGAGGAGTGTTGTCTCCTGAGGGTTTTCAGCGGATTGCACCCACAAAATCCATAAAGAAAAATAAAAGTGTTAGTGAAAATTTTGATCTATGTTTTCAAGGTTCTTACTTGAGTTATAGGTTTCAGGTTACCCTCAGCTAGTCATTCCTCTTATAAGCGTCTATTTAGAGTTTTGTTTTCAATTTAGGTTAAGTTTTTTAAGGAAAAGATCAAAAACTAGATTTTGCATCAATCCTAGTATATATACATCTATATTATGAAGGATCTTTCTCAGACTAAGTTTATTTATTTACTAATATATATAACAAAATTTATTTATTATTATTTTTTTAATTTAATTTATTTTATTTTATTTTTTTTATATATATACATATACAGTCTTTATTTATTTACTTTTCCTTAACTTCCTTAGGCTTTCTAATTTACCCTTGTAACGAGCCTCTTACCGATGACTCCCAAACCAGTCGGTCTTAGGGCACCAGATGAGAAAACATCCCTCGGGTTCGAGGACTCGAGTAAACTAGGCCACGAAGGAGTTAAGGACTTAACCACCTTTAGGCGTGATTGGCAATGCTTCTTGAGGCACGACTAACCAGCTTAATTAGTGGCTAAGTATTTATTTAGTTATTTATATACATATTTTTTTAATATATATTGATAAGGAAAAAGGGGAGTAGTAGTGGGGGAGTATGATTCGCACAGATATTCAACAAAAGAGAGAAGGTTTAGAGTCAACCTTAGGTGCTTGATTACTCCGAAATGTATTCACAATGTGTAATGTACTCTTTCCGAATCACCGTAGTAGCATAGGCTATACGGGTCGATTCTCAGGGAGAGCTTGCGATGGAAGCGTTACAGTTAAGTGTTGAAGAAAGTAAACAAAAGTTCTTCATTGCTTTAAAAGAATGAAAATGAATTGGAAAAAGAAGTAAAAGAATTTGTGGATTTGTGCATGATGGAAAGAAAATAAAAAGAACTTTAAAACAAGATTTGCTTTGGAAAGAAAACTAAAAGAAGGAGAACTTTGTAAAAGACTTTAAGATGGAGAAAATCATGACTAGCTAACCTTACTAATTTGCTAACTTACTAATCTCCATTATAGTGATGCTTGCCTCATGTTGATTCATCGGCATATGTTTGTCTTGCTTGTTGGTCAAGTTACTTTCCCTTTTGATGGATGGGTGATCTTCTTGGACTTGTCTTGTAGCCTCATCGATGTCATCGGCTCTCAAGATAGAATTTCAATGGTGGAATCAAGGAGTGCCACTCAAGGGATGCTAAGGAAGAAGATACAAAATCATTAGTCATTCAAGGCATATACAAGCTAGCATTGAAGTAAGGAAGTTGTACAACAAATAGCATATGGTTGGTGATCCATCTCCATGTTCTATCAAGGCACTTGTTCTAAAGACAAGACTCTAAATGAGGCACACATGAATCATATGGAATTACAACAAGAACTTGCCAAGAAAGAAAGTAACCCATCGAGGATGAAAATGACTCAACATTTGCAAGATTAAGAATTAGCAATCACCCAAGAGTTAGAAGTTAGCAATGTTAGTGGTTAGCTAGTCATGTAGAAGAAATTAGCTATTCATTACAAGAAAAGAAAAACAACAAGATATTATGCTAAGAAAGTAAAGCTTGAATGAAAGAATGCAAGTAAAGTACTAGAAATTGCAAAAGAAGAGAAAGTAGATTGGATTAATCCTTGTTGCTTCAAGTTGTCACCCCTTGATTTACACAAGCTTTCACTCTCTCACTATTTCTCTCTTGCAGAATTTCTAGGAGGAAGAAGAAGACCTAGAGCACTAAAAATCCTAGAGAAAAACCTACAAAATACAAGCTCTATTCTCTATTCTCTCCTTCCTTTCTCTCACTGGCCCTGATGGTCTATTTATAGGCCTCAGAGGAGAAGGCTCCAGAATCCAGACGGTTGGGGATCAATCGCTGGCTCAACGGCCAGATAATTGCCGCGGATCCGCGGCCAAAGCCGCGTTTCCGCTGCAGAATCTTGGCCGTTGCGCCAACGATTTCTGTTGCGAGTTTGTTGCAGGTTGTAGCCACGTGGATCTTCTAGAATGCTGACTGGATGCGTGGGTGATTCCAGATCCTGGGCTCAACTCTTGGGCTCTCTTTTGGGCTTTGGATTAATCCCCTTTAATTCTTGCTAATTATATGGATTTATGGGCCTCTCTCCATTAAAATATGGACCTGCAAAAATAGAGAGAAAAAGAGTAAAAAACAGATTTTTATTGATATTATGCATGGTAAAGAGGTGGAAGATGATGCAAAAATGAACTACAATCACACCCCCATACCTAGCTTTTGTTCGTCCCCGAGCAAAAAAGAAAGAAAAAGAAAAAACCTAACTAGATTATTACACCACTTTCGTAGGTGACACGATTGCACTGAGCACGTGCAACAAGCCGTTAAACCTCTAGGTTACCCTAGAGGAGGAGTGTTGTCTCCTGAGGGTTTTCAGCGGATTGCACCCACAAAATCCATAAAGAAAAAGGAAAAGTGTTAGTGAAATTTTTGATCCATGTTTTGAAGATTCTAACTTGAGTTATAGGTTTCAGGTTACCCTAAACTAGTCATTCCTCTTATAAGCGTCTATTTAGAGTTTCGTTTTCAATTTAGGTTAAGTTTTTAAGGAAAAGATCAAAAACTAGATTTTGCATCAATCCTAGTATATATACATATATAAATATGAAGGATCTTTCTTAGACTAAGTTCATTTATTTACTAATATATATAACACATTTTTTTCTTTTATTTATATTTACAATATTTATTTATTTACATTTCCTTAACTTCCTTAGGCTTTCTAATTTACCCTTGTAACGAGCCTCTAACCGATGACTCCCAAACCAGATGGTCCTAGGGCACCAGATGAGAAAACATCCCTCAGGTTTGAGGACTCGAGTAAACTAGGCCACGAAGGGGTTAAGGACTTAACCACCTTTAGGCTTGATTGGTAATGCTTCTTGAGGCACTACTAACCAGCTTAATTAGTGGCTAAGTGTTTATTTAGTTATTTACATATATATTTTTTTTATTTTTTATTTTTTCTTATTTCTTCTTTTTTTTTATTATATATATTTGTAAATAAAGTCACAAAGTCTATGATTGATCCTTTAATATGTTCATTGTATATATCCTAAAGAAAGAATTAAAATCTAATAATCTTTCTTTCCTTTATTACTTAACCTAAAAATCCTACAAAACTCCTCTTTTCAACTTATAATTAGAAATCGTAGTTAAGAGCTTCCTTAATCCCTAAATTCAAGTTTGATTCTTTAAACATGGATCGAAAATTTCCCTTTTTTTTATATATTTTTTATTAGTTTTTTTGTTTTCTAAAAGAAAGAGTAAAATCTAAAAGAAAATAAAAATCTACAAAGAAAGGTAAAATCTAAAATAAAATAAAAACTTAAAAGAAAATGAAAACAAAGAAAGGTAAAATCTAAAATAAAATAAGAACCTAAAAGAAAATGAAAAATCCTACAAATAAAAATAAAAAGCCTAAAAAGAAAATAAAAATCCTAGGTTAGAATCTACCCCCCATACCTATCTCATGCATTGTCCTCAATGTATGCAAGATAAAAAGATGCATGAAATAGGTAAAAGGTATAAAAATCACTCCCTCCGCCGTTTTGGACCCGCGGTGGTGCTAGGTCCAGCTGACTGTGATCGTCTGAGCCCCGCCTCAATGCGGTCCAACCTCGAGGATTGCTCCTCTACCTTCTTCCTAAGCCTGACCTGCCCCCTAAAAAATTTTTTCATGCCCTTTCAGATGGTGGACATGAAGGCACGTGATTCTGCTGGGGGATCCTGACGCCAAAACTCAGGCTCATCTTCCTCCTCAAGACTCTCCTCAGAGGAGGACTCCACCGGTATATCTTCGGGTTGGACACTAGGAGTCCAAACCGCGTGCAAACAACGTTATATGAACTGGTAGGTCTCTCTGGTGTGACAAACACCCGGTCAAAGGAATCAAAGACATCGTCTGGTAGGAAAGTCCTACACAGACGTGTAATCAAGATGGGATGGGAGTGTTTGGCACCCCAAGTTCGTGAGGAATTTGCTATGATTGCATGGAAGATGATCTTATTTAAACAGACCGTGTGTTGCCGAGTCATCAAATCGTGAATTATTTGTAACACCGGTCTGTTAAAGGATGTGGTGTGGTCTATCCCTAAGATGTTACGTTGGATCCAGCGTCCAACGCAGTGCACATTTCTAAACGTGGTGCTAGCCTTTAGCCCACGGTCCTGCTCTGTGCAGCGAGCCCCCATGATTGTCATGTAGTCTATCAGTGGTAAGGGGTCGCTATGCTGGGGGTGACTTGGAACATTAGTAATTTCCTCAATGAGAGGAACTGTGATAAAGATGTCACCTAACGGCATATGGACTACGAATTGGTACGTCTCATAACTAACAGATGCATGATCGAGTGCATTATAAAATGTAGTGACTAAGTCAGGACAGTAATATGCATCATTTTCACTGTTATCATATACCAGAGAATACCAATCCCATGCATGTAATTGATCAACAAATATGTGTCCATACCCAGCATGATCATTCAGAATTTTTGAAAAATCTTTTTCCACAAACAGATTTGGGGCCATGTGTAATAGTGTAAATTAAAGCAATGGATCAAGAGATGAAAGATCAAACCGCCCCCGGAGTTCATGGGGGGAATTCAAAATCGGGTGTGCAGAGGGCACAGGAGGAAGAATTCTGTTGATCGTGCACTAGATCGGCCACCAGAGAAAGGAATCGACCGGCCAGAAATTTTTCGGCGCTCCAGAAAGTTCAGGACAGCCGCGGATCTGCGGCACTGGTCGCGGGACGCGGCAAACAGGAGGGTTCTGTGGAAGAGGAAAAAAACTGAAGGCGGCGCTTGAGGAGAGGGCTGCAGATCTGAGGGGATTGTTGCGCTTGAGGGAAGAAGGGTCGGGTAGATTAGATATTTATAGGAGGGAAAAATTGAGAGTTCCAACTCTATCCCTAGGTTAAAAGGAATTTTACAAACCTAGGAAAAGGAGTTTGAAGATGAGTTTTGACCCTAGGGAAGAGATGTAAAACCCTAGGAATTTGAATTTGAAAAGTTGTGAAACTCCTTTAAGCACAAAAATCCCTTCTTTTTTTTTATTTCTTTTTCTTTTTTTTTTACAAAAGAATTATTTACAAGAAATATTTACAAGTGTGTCCAGTGCCTAGGCTATTCTTTTGGTCTTTTCCCCCTGGCCCGTTTCCCATCGTTCCAATGTGTTTGTTTGCACGAGCTTGGTTGGGAAACGTGTTGAATTATTTTCTTAGCCCTAGGCATCTCCAGCTTCAATTTCTCATTGTTATTCATCCGCATTTCACCACAATGTTCCCTAAAGAGTTCTTCGTCACCACTTTTTTCTCTCTGAATTTCTTTACTTCCAATGTCAAGAAATTCCAGCTCGTCTCCATACAACTCTTCAAAACTCAGGTCAACATTTTCCTTCAGAAGTGTGCAACTAGTTAACCGTCCCCGAGTTGGCTCATCCAGGCACATGATTTCGTCAGCGAAGAGGTCTTCAAATGATATATCAATTGGAGGTTCTTGAATTATATCCTCTTGGGATACATTCACAGTTGGGTTGCTGAAAGTGAAGATATCCAAATCAACTTTTCCCTTTTGAAAAGGTACTCGGATAATAGGATTGTCCACTTCAAGAGAATCACAAACTTGAGACTCATCTTTCCTTTTTTCCTCACAATTGTTCCTGACAAAATTAACCTCAAATGTTTGATCTTTCATCCTACGAGGTTGCATACTGAAGACATTCACTTCCCTTGTCATGTCACCAAAAGTTATCCTCATTGACCCATTCTGGCAATTGATGATGGAATTGGCTGTAGCTAGGAATGGTCGTCCCAAAATGACAGGAGTTTGAGCCCTTTGATTGGAATTAGACACAGGTTGTGTCTCAAGAATCACAAAATCCACAGGGTAAATGAACTCCCCAACTCTGACAAGGACATCGTGAACTTCCCCCTTGGGTCTCTTGACAGAGCGATCAGCCAATTGTATTGTCATTTGGGTTGGACGAAGATCACCTAACCCTAATTGTTGGTACACAGAAAAAGGTAGGAGATTGATGCTAGCCCCCAAATCAAGCAGTGCCCTATTGATGGTAGTCTGTCCTATGGTGCAAGAGATGGTCGGGCTCCTTGGGTCCTTGTATTTCTCCGGAATTGACCCAGTGAGCAACTCATTGATGTTGGATGCTAGGAAGACTTTTTTAGGGACTTGTGTTTTCCTCTTTTTGGTGCACATTTCCTTTAAGAATTTTGCATATGATGGTACTTGTTGGATTGCATCAAGAAGAGGGACATTGATTTGGACCTTATTAAACATTTCTCATATCTTCTCCATGTGAGCATTCATCTTGTTATTTGCAAGCCTATTTGGAAATGGTACACTAGGCTTATAAGGTTGCTCATCTATCTTTTCTTTACCCTTGGCTTTTGAAGTGGATGGCTCTGAACTAGAAGATGGGTTGTCAGAAGTTGGTTGCATTGGGATTGGAGGTGTTGGCTTTGGTGATGGCTGGGATGATTGATCAGAAACCTTATTATCTACCTGTTTTTCCAGATCTCAGGGTATGAATAGCATGGCATTGACTGGGGCCCGTGTCTTCCACTTCATGCAAAGGGAAGTGATGTTTGGGATTTGGCAATGGCTGGCTTGGTAGCATTCCTTTTTATCTCTCGTTTACAGAATTAGCCAATTGCCCTATCTGGACCTGAACTTTATTCATCTCCTGACGATAGTCCTTTGCAAAGGTTTCTAACATTTTCTTCAACTCCGATATTTCTGAATCATTCTGGGGTGGATGTTGATGGTATGGAGACTGGAAGTGTGTTTGGTACTGTGGTGGGTTCTGATAAGATTGTGGTTGTGGTGGACTTTGGTATGGATGAAAATTCTGTGTATTTCGATTGAAACTGAGTGGATTAGACTGAGCATTATAAGGATGTGGAAGTGGTGGCCTATGTTGCTCAGGACCAGACTGACTCCACGAAAAATTTGGATGGTTTCGCCATCCCGAATTGTACGTGTTGGAGTATGGATTGTGATAGGGTCTGGTAAAAGCTGCATTCGTGTTCTCCTGATACGATTGAGACTGATATAATGGACACTCCTCAAAGACATGGTTGAGATCATGACAGTAGGTGCAACCCGGTTTGACCACAGGTGATGGGTTGACCTGACTGACAACAGAATGTTCCCTAGACTCAAGCAGTTCTATCCTCTTCATCAATTGGGTGATTTTTGCTTCAGCTGCTATGGAGGATTCTATCGAGTGCATCCCGGTTCTGGAAGTAGTGGGAGTGGGTTTATCAGGGCATGACTCCCACTGAATGGTTTTCTCAGCTAAGGCTTCAAAGAGATCCCACCCCTGGTGCTCATCTTTCTTCAAAAATTCCCCTTGGCACATGAATTCAAGGAGTGTTTTCGTTTGGTAATCTAGACCGTCATAGATAATTTGGCATTGACGCCATTTCTCTATGCCGTGATGAGGATATTGGGCTAGAAGGTCTTTAAAGCGTTCAAGATACTTCCAGAAGGGTTCATTTGATTCCTGCTTGAATTGCATTATGTTTTTCTCATGAGGGCTGTCTTGTAGATGGGATAAAATTTCTTAAGAAAGACTTTTACAAAATCATCCCATGAAGATATCGAATTGGCAGGAAGATTGTAAAGCCATTTCTTAGCTAAATCCTTTAGTGCAAATGGTATGAACCTTAACCTAACAGCATCCTCGGTCAATTGGGAAATTCTCATCATTACACATACTTCCTCAAACTCTCGAATGAAGAAGTACGCATCTTCAGACTCTAGACCATGAAATCGGGGAAGTGTATTGATGAATTGCGGTTTCAGCTCAAAGTGATTTCCATTGGGTTCAGGGAGAAGAATACATGATGGAAGGGAGGTGCGAATCGGGTAGAATCTATCTTGAAGTGAAACGTTGTTTTCCATAATGTTAAGTGGTGGTGTATGTGCAAGTGTAGAATGTCTAACAAGTCTTGCAGAATTTGAATCCCGGTACCACTCTCGCATATACAGTCACAAACAACGTGCACCGATCACACCAGCGAAGAAAAAAATGAAAATAACAAACAATAAAAGAAAAATCAATCCAAGCTATCTAGGTTTCCTGGACCTAGACGACTCCTAACTGTTCGATGAACCGAAGAAGGTTGTTGCTTGAATCAGACCACAGCTAATCAGCCAGGTAGGGGCAAAATACGGTGGGAGGTATCTGTGCGTAAGCAACGGGCCTTAATTACGCCAAACCACGGTATCTTCGAGGCTTAACCTCTTAATCCCCAGCCTAGACACTGATTTCACCGGAGTATGAATCAAAATCAACTTCCAACCTCAGCCGATCTCCTACTGAGTCCGGATGTCCCTAGGGCCAACGTCTATCAGATTTTATTATAAAGCTTGGGATTGTGAGTGCTGGAATGGTGGTGTTTGGGCTAAGGAAAGGGTGATGAAATCCCCACCTTATCTTATTTATTGGGTATTGCCCTTAGAATCGATTTTGTGCAAGTGTACAGTATAAGCAAACAAGGTTCACTCAAAGCGATATAAATCAACCAAGAAGTGAGTCCTGGTCAAAATGCAATGCACACGTACCTTGCTCCAGCACTCTTCAACAGTAAAGTAAATGAATTGAAAAGACACGTGCCTAGAAAATGCAAATGTCTAATCAATTTTTAACTTTGCAACAAATTTTTTACTATTGATTATTAGCAAGAATATGGTGAAGCATACAAGAATTTAAGTATTGCAGCAGCTGTATTTTGCAGAGCAAGCAACCCTGCAGAAAAACTGTGAGTAGTTCACTCCTCTTTGCCGCGTATCCGCGGCTTTTGCCGTGGAATCGCGGCAAATCAGAGGGCTACTGGTCTCTGCTTTCTAGAACAGAGGCCCAGAGCCACTTATATGTCACTGCAATGAAAATTTTCCTGTTTCTTCACCTGTAACCTGCAACAGAGAAGAAAATTCGTTTAGTTCTTCACTTGAAATCAAAAACCGTTGCTCTCCCCGGCAACGGCGCCAAAAATTTGATAAGGAAAAAGGGGGATAGTAGTGGGGGAGTATGATTCGCAGAGATATTCAACAAAAGAGAGAAGGTTTAGAGTCAACCTTAGGTGCTTGATTACTCCGAAATGTATTCACAATGTGTAATATACTCTTTCCGAATCACCGTAGTAGCATAGGCTATACGGGTCAATTCTCAGGGAGAGCTTGCGATGGAAGCGTTACGGTTAAGTGTTGAAGAAAGTAAATAAAAGTTCTTCTTTGCTTTAAAAGAATGAAAATGAATTGGAAAAAGAAGTAAAAGAATTTGTGGATTTGTGCATGATGGAAAGAAAATAAAAAGAACTTTAAAACAAGATTTGCTTTGGAAAGAAAACTAAAAGAAGGAGAACTTTGTAAAAGACTTTAAGATGGAGAAAACCATGACTAGCTAACCTTACTAATTTGCTAACTTACTAATCTCCATTATAGTGATGCTTGCCTCATGTTGATTCATCGGCATATGTTTGTCTTGCTTGTTGGTCAAGTTACTTTCCCTTTTGATGGATGGGTGATCTTCTTGGACTTGTCTTGTAGCCTCATCGATGTCATCGGCTCTCAAGATAGAATTTCAATGGTGGAATCGAGGAGTGCCACTCAAGGGATGCTAAGGAAGAAGATACAAAATCATTAGTCATTCAAGGCATATACAAGCTAGCATTGAAGTAAGGAAGTTGTACAACAAATAGCATATGGTTGGTGATCCATCTCCATGTTCCATCAAGGCACTTGTTCTAAAGACAAGGCTCTAAATGAGGCACACATGAATCATATGGAATTACAATAAGAACTTGCCAAGAAAGAAAGTAACCCATCGGGGATGAAAATGACTCAACATTTGCAAGATTACGAATTAGCAATCACCCAAGAGTTAGAAGTTAGCAATGTTAGTGGTTAGCTAGTCATGTAGAAGAAATTAGCTATTCATTACAAGAAAAGAAAAACAACAAGATATTATGCTAAGAAAGTAAAGCTTGAATGAAAGAATGCAAGTAAAGTACTAAAAATTGCAAAAGAAGAGAAAGTAGATTGGATTAATCTTTGTTGCTTCAAGTTGTCACCCCTTGGTTTACACAAGCTTTCACTCTCTCACTATCTCTCTCTTGCAGAATTTTTAGGAGGAAGAAGAAGACCTAGAGCACTAAAAATCCTAGAGAAAAGCCTACAAAATACAAGCTCTATTCTCTATTCTCTCCTTCCTTTCTCTCACTGGCCCTGATGGTCTATTTATAGGCCTCAGAAGAGAAGGCTCCAGAATCCAGACGGTTGGGGATCAATCGCTGGCTCAACGGCCAGATAACTGCCGCGGATCCGCGGCCAGAGCCGCGTTTCCGCGGCAGAATCTTGGCCGTTGCGCCAATGATTTCTGTTGCGAGTTTGTTGCAGGTTGTTAGCCACGTGGATCTTCTAGAATGCTGACTGGATGCGTGGGTGATTCCAGATCCTGGGCTCAACTCTTGGGCTCTCTTTTAGGCTTTGGCTTAATCCCCTTTAATTCTTGCTAATTACATGGATTTATGGGCCTCTCTCCATTAAAATATGGACCTGCAAAAATAGAGAGAAAAAGAGTAAAAAACAGATTTTTATTGATATTATGCATGGTAAAGCGGTGGAAGATGATGCAAAAATGAACTACAATCATATATATATATGTAAATAAAGTCACAAAGTCTATGATTAATCCTTCAATATGTTTAATGTATATATCCTAAAGAAAGAATTAAAATCTAGTAATTTTTCTTATCCTTTTTTACTTAACCTAAAAATCCAACAAAACTCCTCTTTTCGACTTATAATTAGAAATCATAGTTAAGAGTTCCCTTAATCCCTAAAGTTAAGCTTGATTCTTTAAACATGGATCAAGAATTTTCTTTTTTTTAAAAAAGAAAATGTAAAATCTAAAAGAAAGTGAAAAATCCTAAAAAGAAAGATAAAATCTAAAAGAAAATGAAAATCCTAAAAAGAAAAATCCTAGGTTAGTATCTACCCCCCATACCTATCTCATGCATTGTCCTCAATGTATGCAAGATAAGAATATGCATGAAAATAGGTAAAGGATAAGGATAAGAATATGCATGAAAATAGGAACTAGTGGGTCGCTCTGGTGTCACAAACACTCGGTCAAAAGAGTCAAATACGGCGTCCGGTAGGAAAGTCCTACACAGACGCGTAATCAAAATGGGGTGGGAGTGTTTGGCACCTCGGGTGCGGGATGAGTTGGCAATAATTGCGTGGAAGATGGTTTTGTTTAAACAGACTGTGTGTTGTCTAGTCATCAAGTCGTGAATTATCTGCAACACCGGTCTGTTGAATGAAGTTGTGTGGTCCAGACCTAAGATGTTACGTTGGATCCAGCGTCCAACGCAGTGTACGTTTCTAAAAGTGGTGCTGGCCTTTAGCCCGCGGTCCTGCTCAGTGCAGCGAGCCCCCATAAGTGTCATGTACTCAATAAGTGGGAGGGGGTCGCTATCCTGTGGGTGAATGGGGACATGCGTGTGTTCATCAAGGAGAGGAAGAGTGATGAACAAGTCGCCTAGGGGCATGTGCACGGTGAATTGGTAAGTGTGTGAATCAACAGATGCATGGTCAATATTATTGTAGAACATTGTCACCAAGTCGGGACAATAGAAGGCATCGTTTTCAGAATTATCGTACACTAAAGCATACCAATCCCAAGCCCTAATCCGATCTATGAACATATGCCCATACCCATTAGGATCACACAAAATTTTCCCAAAATCTTTCTCAGCAAAAATACTAGGTGCCATGCTACAAATCTAGATTAAAGCAATAAAATTGAGAGATCAAGATTCAAACCGCCCCCGGAATACGTGGGGGGAAAGTTCGGGCTTGCAGAGGGCACAGGAGATGGATTCGGGAAAATGTGGCACCAGATCGGCCACCAGAGCAAGAAATCGATCGGTAGAAAATTTGGCGGCGCTCCAGAGGGTTCAGGACAGCCGCGGATCTGCTGCCTGGGTCGCGGGAACGCGACAGTAAGGAGGTTACTGAGGAAGGGAAAAAGAACCAAGGGTGGCGCTTGAGAGGGTGGGTTCAGATCTGGTTTGTGTTGTGGGTTCTGAGGGAGAAAGACAGGGTAACTAGGATATATATAGAGGTGAAAAAATTGGGAATCCCAATTTGACCCTAGGTGAAAAAGTGGTATTTACAACCCTAGGACCATGTGAGAAAGAAGTTAGGGAAAAGTGGACTCTTGGTGTAAATTAGCACCTAAGTCCAAAATTTTTGGAGTTTTTATTTTTTTTATTTTTATTTTATTTTATTTTATTTTTGATTTATTTATTTATTTATTTATTTTTTAATTTTTTGGTTCCTAGTTTTATTTATTTATTTACAAAAGGGGTCCCGGAATAATATGCATGGAAATCAGGGAAACTGTACAGATGAAATGGTCACATATAAACTGGGTCACAAAGACCCAATTCATGAACTTCTTGTGACACGAATTCAGTGGTAAGAAATGGCTTCAAACGTTGACCGTTCACAGTGAATTTATTGCCATTATTTGGATCAAAAATCTCAATTGCACCATGTGAGAAGACTTTCTGCACAATGTAAGGTCCTGACCACCTAGTTTTCAATTTACCAGGGAAGAGGTGGAGTCGTGAGTTGTACAACAGAACCTTTTGTCCTGAGACAAAAATTTTTCGGTGAATGGATTTATCATGAAAGAGTTTGGTTCTGTGTTTTGTGATCCGAGCATTATCATATGCCTTATTTCTTAGCTCTTCTAGCTCGGATATTTGCAATTTCCTCAAGGCACCGGCTTTATGCAAATCCAAGTTTAGCTGCTTTATAGCCCACATAGCTCGGTGTTCTAACTCCACAGGCAAATGACAAGGTTTTTCAAATACAACTCGATATGGAGACATACCGAGGACAGTCTTATAAGCGGTCCTGTATGCCCATAAGGCATCAGTGAGTTTGATGGACCAGTCTTTACGGTTCTGTCCAACAGTTTTCTCCAAAATGAGTTTTATTTGTCTATTCGTGACTTCCACTTGCCCGTTGGTCTGAGGATGGTATGCCGTGGATAATTTATGAGAAATAGAGTATTTGCGCATTAGGGCTTCAAAAGCCCGATTGCAGAAATGACTCCCATTGTCACTTATTATCGCACGGGGGGCTCCGAAGCGAGAGATGATATTTTCTCGTAAAAACTTGATGACAACTTGGTTGTCATTCGTCCTTGTTGGAATTGCTTCAGCCCATTTTGAAACATAATCTACAGCTACCAAAATGTATTGGTTGCCATAGGACAGAGGAAAGGGTCCCATAAAGTCGATGCCCCATAGATCAAAAATTTCAACCTCTAAGATGGGTGTGAGGGGTATCATGTCTTTCCGCGTGATTCGACCCGTCATTTGACACTTGTCACATAGCTTGCAGAAAGTGTGTGCATCCTTAAAGAGAGTGGGCCAGTAGAATCCACTCTGAAGTACTTTCTCAGCAGTTTTTCGTGGACCAAAATGTCCACCGCAAGCTAGCTTGTGACAAAATGTCAAAACACTCTGATGTTCATCCTCAGGAAGGCACCTTCGTATTATCTGGTCAGGACAATATTTGAATAAATACGGTTCATCCCAGAAGAAGAACCGCATTTGACTCATGAAACGGTGTTTGTCCTGGCCTGACCAATGAGAAGGTATTTGCCCGGTAGCAATGTAATTTGCTATGTCAGCATAGCAAGGCTCTCCACACATCACAAAAATGTGTTCGTCAGGAAAATTGTCATTAATTGGTATTTTCTCCTTTGGTGCGTTTGGGATTCTAGACAAGTGATCAGCTACCACATTCTCAACGCCCTTTTTATCCTTAATCTCCAGATCAAACTCTTGCAAAAGAAGTATCCATCGAATAAGTCTTGCCTTAGCATCCTTCTTTTGCATTAAGTATTTTAGGGCGGAGTGATCGGTGAAAATAATCGTCCTGGACCCTAGCAGATATTGGTGAAATTTTTCCAACGCAAAGACAACAGCTAAAAATTCCTTTTCAGTAGTTGTATAATTGAGTTGGGCTTCATTCAGCGTTCTGCTAGCATAATAGATTACGTGTTGCCTAATATCAATACGCTGCCCTAAAACAGCGCCGATAGCAAAGTCCGAGGCGTCACACATAATCTCGAAAGGCTTGCTCCATTCAGGTGCAGAAATGATAGGTGCTGAGACAAGTCTACACTTAAGCTCCTCCAGGCTTGTAAACATTCTTCATCGAATTTAAAGGTACATCCTTTCCTAAGAGATTTGTCAAAGGTCTAGCAGTTTTGCTAAACCCTTGAATGAATCGTCTATAGAAGCCGGCGTGCCCTAAAAATGAGCGAATGTCTTTTAAGCATGTTGGTTCAGGGAGCTTTGTTATGACTTCCACTCTAGACTTGTCCACCTCAATTCCTATATGTGAAACTTTGTGCCCAAGAACGATTCCTTACTTGACCATAAAGTGACACTTTTCCCAGTTAAGTGTCAAGTTCTTTTCCATGCAGCGTTGTAGAACAAGCTTAAGATGGTACAAGCATTGTTCAAAGGAATCACCATAGATTGAAAAATCATCCATAAAAATTTCCAAGAATTTCTCCATCATGTCTGAGAAAAGGCTCAACATGCAACGTTGAAACGTTGCTGGAGCATTGCAAAGGCCGAAGGGCATTCTTCGGTACACAAACGTTCCAAAAGGACAGGTGAAGGTGGTTTTGTCTTGATCTTCAAGAGCAATGGGGATTTGATTGTATCCTGAATATCCATCCAGGAAACAGTAGTACTCATGTCCTGCTAATCTTTCAAGCATCTGATCAATGAACGGAAGTGGGAAGTGGTCTTTACGTGTGGCAGTGTTCAACTTTCGGTAATCGATACAAACTCGAATCTTCGTTGGAAGACGTGTTTGTACCAATTCTTTCTTCTCATTTTCTACCACAGTAAATCCTGCTTTCTTGGGCACAGCATGAACTGGACTTACCCACTGGCTATCGGATATGGGATAGATAATCCCATTGTCTAATAGTTTTAAGATCTCAACTCTAACGGCTTCCTGCATGATTGGGTTTAGTCTACGCTGTGGGTCTCGTTTTGGCTTGGCATCTTCCGTTAAATGAATCCGGTGTTGAACTATGGAAGGACTAATCCCCTTGATGTCAGCCATGGTCCAGCCAATGGCTTCTCGATTTTCTCTTAACACAGTAAGAAGATCCTCTTCTTGTTGTTCAGTGAGATGGGATGCAATGATTACAGGAAAGGTTTCCTTCTCATCCAAGTACTTGTACTTGAGATGGTCGGGAAGAACCTTAAGCTCAGAAGAAGGGACATGATCTATCACAGGCTGTTCTTGGTGTAAGGGAAGAATAGGGGTGGTATTAGTGGCCCACTCCACAGTAGACTCAACAATCTGATCAAGGTTGAAGTCATCAGACTCCAACTCAAATTCCTCTTCGGATTCATACTCAACCTCCTCATCATGTTCACTTGTTAAACCTTCTATCAAGTTCACTTTGAAAGAATCATTGTCCAAATCCCGAGGTTGTTTTTGTTGGCCCAAAGGCCTTCGACTCTAGTTTTGATGATGATTAACTCATGTAGTTATGTGTACTAATAATCTTGTGATGTTTTAGTTTCAGATCATTAGCCAAGATATTAGTTGGTGATAGCTTCAACAAGATGGTTTGGAAGCTTTCACAAGGTGATTCAAGAGCCTAAGCATCAAAGATGACATCTAGCACTCATTGGAGTCAAGCTTGGTGAATCACGGTTTGGACCGAGTCAACTTGGAGACGGCGCTCTACAAGAAGACTTAGGTATCCCTAGTTTAGTTTGTGTTTAGATCCTAATTGTAAAGATTAGATTAGTATGATATGCTCAAGTTCACAACACACACGTTTTATGTTTTGACATTGGTTTTCGGTTTTAGGTTTAACCGATCTTGGTTTTCATGAATAGATTTTATATTAAAACAAGTTTACATGGTTTAGTGTATATATGATTTGTTCTATATACATGCATGCTTCTATTGCTTAAACAAACTTAGTTTGATAGTCTACTTCATGAGTTTTATGTTTTGGTAATTCTAACAAAACATATTTTGGAATCAAATACAAAAACATAATATTTAATCATGATACTTAAACTTAATATTCCAACATGATATTCATGTGTTTCATACTTTTTGTATTTGGAAGAGTTTTGGACAAAACGTATTTTCTATTCAAAATCCAAGTTTTAGAAAATACAGTTTTTGATTTTTGGTAAAAATAATTAGACACAAAAATAGTTCATATTGATTGATATTTGAGCTAAACTTTTTACCACATGTTTATATATCAATGCAAAATGATAAAACTATTTTTGGTGATTTTTAGAAATGATAAAAGAATTTTTAAATATGTTTCTAACCCAGTTTTCTATTCCGGGCTTCACCAGTCGACTAAGTCAACTGACCAAGTCGACTAGGATGAAGTCGGTCGACCGGGCCGGTCGACCGACGTGCACAGATCTGTGCACGTTTGGAGACACTGGGACGGTCGACCGGACTGGTCGACTGAACTGAGAGCAGAGCTCTCTGTTTGTTTCGGTCGACCGGGGAGGTCGACCGGTAGCTGACAACGGTCAAAAATTGACCGTTGGGCGGTCGACCGCTAGGGTATTTCTGGCAGTTCTGCTGCCAACGGCTATTTTCTGGATTAGCCTATAAATACCCTTTGGCAAGAGTTTTTCTCTAAGATTTTTTGTGCGAATTTTTACATACTCTCTGGTGTTTTTACTGTAATCAAAAGAAGTTTTTAAGCTTGAATTGAACAATCCTTTTGGTGTTTTTATTAGGGTTTGGAAAATCAAAGAATGGGTTTTGGGAAAAGATTTTGATTGAACTTCTGTATCTTAGTTTCAGTTTTTCCCAAGGATTTTTCTTTGTGATTTCTGATTTCCATTCCTTTGGTTTTCTCCACACTTGAGCAAAAATCTACTATCTAAATCTATAGGATATTTGTGTGGGAGAAGATATAGTTTGTGGTTGTTGTTTTAGACCACCAAGTTGTAACCCAATCTTTTCTTAGCTTTGTGCTTTGGGTTGTATCCCTCAAGTTGTGAGGTGATCCTTGTATTGGTTTGTGATTGGGAGTTTGTTGTATTGGCTTGGAGTTGTGCCTCAAGGAGGAGGTTGTGATTGTAAAGAGAGGAGTTGGGTACTCCTTGTGAGAGTTCTTGGTGAACTAGCTAGTGGATTAGAAATCCTTCGTGTGTCAAAGGCGGGGATGTAGAGCTGGGTGCTCGAACCTCGTAACATATCTTGTTGTTTGCGATTGATCCATTGACTCTCTCTCTATCTCTCTCTTTACTTTGTGTATTGTGCAAATTGCTATATCTTATTCTTGCTTGTGTGTGCTTCACTGTTGTAATTGCAATTAGTTTTTAAATTCCGCATTTAGTTCACTAGATTAGCACCGTCACCTATTCACCCCCCTCTAGGTGACATTTCAATTGGTATCAGAGCTAGTGCTCCTGATATTTAGGTTTAACCGCCTAGGAGTGATCTTGGTTTGCTAATCTTCATTTGCATATTTCATTTGCACACATATTGTTGCACTTATGGCTAGCCCTCCTATGTTTGATCATTTTAGACTTGATGCTCGAAGGCTAATATGCCTAAACATTTAAAAGACCTAGAACATCTAGTTTATCAAGCCATTACCATAGAATCCCTCCCAAATAGTAGCAAGCATAAGAAGGCCAATGCATTAGCACTTAGAGCACTTAGAGCATCTCTTAATGAATCTCTTTTACCCGTTTTTAATCATTATGATTCGGCTTTTGCAGTTTGGAGCATCTTGACTTCTCCCGAGCTTCCAAGGATTATCAACAAGATGAGGAGATCTAAGAGAGAAAAGTCCGAAGAGCAATGCCTCATGGTGCAAGGGAAGAACTCCCTTGTGGTACAATCGGATTCTCAAATAGATGATAGCTCTAGTTCATATTGTCATGGATGTTTTGAAGTTCAAACTTAAATATGGAACTTGTTCAAAAGCTTGAAAATTTGTTAAAAAAACATGATTTGTTGAAAGATGATAATCTTGTTTTGAAAAATGAATTAAAGGATTTATGCTCTAATTTTGAATTGATGTTGCAAGAGAAGGAAGAGATTGCAAGTGAACGTGACTCACTTAAATCTCAACTCGAACTTACTTTAAAGGAAAATGAATTCTTGAAAAACAAAAATGATTGTGAGGATGTTGTAAAGCACAATGAGATTTTATCTTCAAAATTGGATTTTACTTTTAAAGAAAATCTCACATTGAAAAATGATATTAATGCAATTACAAAAGAATTGGATTTGGTTTTGATTAAAAATAAATCCTTGCAAAAAGAGATTGATGTTTGCCATGCTAGTGTAGCTTCTTGTTCTAGCACACCTATAGCATGCTCCAGTTTGTCTTCTAACATAGAAAATGATATAAATATTTTGAAGAAAAGTGTTGATTGTTTGAGCTCCACTTTGAGCCAATGTGCTTTAAATCATACACGATTGGAATCTTTGGTTCATAAGAAACAAGTTCCATCCTTGCATGCACACCCAACACGGCATACACATGCTCATCACGGACACAATCATAACATGTATGCTCATGTGTACACTTGTACACATTGTGGTCGAAAAGGCCACCTTGCTAGATTTTGCTATGATAGATTACATATTGAAAATTTAGCAACTAATCTTGTTTGGGTTAGGAGAGATACTAACCCCCGTGGACCCACAAGAAAATGGGTACCAAGATCCACCTCTTTGATGTTTGATGTAGGTGGAGGCTCTCGCATAACGTGAGAGTGTTGGTGCCTTGAGGTGGATGCATTCTAAGCTAAAAGGAGAACCATTTAGATGCTTCACTCTCAAGGAGATTAGGTGGGAGGACCACCGGGTGTTTTGGAGACATGGAGAGTTGCCCCTTCGGTTTTGGTAACAATCCCTTACTCCATTTAGTGTTTACATGCTTTTTACGTTCATCTTTTTTTTTGCATGTTGTGTTTTGTTATGCTTGTGCCATGTTCATTAGATTAAGGTTGTACATGTTTAGCTACTTGAGCACCCATGCTTCATATGGATCTATATTTAGTGTCTCACCTTATTTAAACTAACATGTATGCTCTAGATCTAGTGCACATGCATATGCATAATGATCATTTGATGTTCATGATTGTATGACTTTCATTTTAATGATTCATGTTTTGAATAGTGTGTTTATTGCTATGCATATATTGCAATTTGATATCTCCATTGTTTAGATGAATCCATAATTTGTGTTTTCACAATTGTTTTGATATTATGATTCTTATAGCATGTGGATTTACATAATGATCATTTTTAGAATCTTGTTGATTTATGACTCGTTTTATGCTTAATGATTTGGATATATGCTTAGATGTTAGTTTTCATTAAAACTAGGATTTATACTTGTACATAGAATGGGCCACAAATAAACCTTTATATATGTTTGTGCTTGGATGCCTATTTGTACCCATTAGATGTTCTAGTATAGTCTAGTTTTGATGATTCATGCATTCAAACATGTATTCCTATTTTTGATGTGTTTTCTATGATTAAGTGTTTTCACTTCATGTATATGTCTATTTTGCCAAACCTTAAGATATACATGTATGCCCATTGAGTCATTTGCTTTTCATGCAAATCTATATTTTGGACTCAATTGTGTTTAAGGATATGTATGTATACTTTTGTTTTGTCAAAACATACATATGCCTTAGAGTTTAATTTGTTATGATGATTTTCGTGTCATTGAGGAAATTTCCTTTAGTAATGAAGATTTAGTTTTTCATGTGTTCATATTTTAAAGGAATTTCAATCGAGCTTGATTGTCCATTTTCATGATGATATGTTTCACACAACACTTGTACACTCACCCTATTTAATGTTTTCTCGTGATTTAGTTTTCATGAGTACAATTTGTGCTATATGGATTTTGAGTGTTTTAATGTCATGTGATTTACATGTGTTTTCATGAAAAACATTTTTGTTATTTCTCACTTGATGGATTACGTGCTAGTTTTCAAATTTTCATACAACTAGTTCGTATTCTTCAATTTGGTAGAGTTTTTCAAACAAACTATAATTCCAAATCTATTTTTGAAAACCCCTACCATTCATGGGCGGTTGGACGGGAGATCATGCTCATGTATGCTTTATAATGAAAATCATTTTAAACTTGATCATGAAATGGGTGGTAGTTGATATGAGTCATACACTTGATCTTATTGTTGTTTCAATTGGTATCAATGAATTCTTTCAATTGGTATCAATCTTGACATCCTTTTGTATACTCATATATGTTTTGTTTTATATATGTATGCTTACACTTCATATAGTATCAATTTCTATTGGTATCTATTTCTTACATACATATATAGATGATTTATTTGTGCTTACTATATCCCTATATTTTTAAGCACAAAACCTTGTTTATAATAAGCTTGAATTTTAAATGTGTTTCAATTGATTTAATTTTCAATTGGTATCTTATCTCAAGCATTCGCATATTTTTGTTTGGTATTTCATAAAAGGAGAAATCTAGTATTTCATTTTTCAGTTGGTAACAAATATTTTCAATTGGTATCAAGAAGCTTGTTGTTTACTAAAAATTGGTATCAAGTTGTTTTTTTTTTTATTGTCTATTGGTATCATGTGCTTTATTTTCAATATGGTTTATTTTCAATATGTTTTATTTTCAATTGGTATCTAGTTTACTCTAGATATGTTTCTTTTTGATATAAAATGTTGTTTTTTTTTATTTCAATGCCTTGCTTAGATTTCAATTGTTTAATTTCAAATTGAATTTGGCATTACCTAAATTTTGTTATTTTCATTTGATATCATAATGACCTTCATAGTTATATGTTTTAATTGGTATCATATTGGTTTTGATTTCACCCCTTAGAATAGTTTATTGGTTCCTTGTTTCAAACATTTTGGGGGAGAAAACTTTGTTTCTATCATGCTTGTTTTTACCCCTTTGTTGATGATTGACAAAAAGGGGGAGAAGAATTTGGAAATTAATATGCATGATTTAGTTTGGAGAAGAATTTTGGAGTTCATATGCATGATTTATGCATAAGTTTTCTGTTTTATTGGTTGTTTTATTTTCATTGGTATCAAGAGCATGTTTTGAGCTTTTATTTGTTTTAAGTTTTTATTTTCATTGGTATCAAGAGCATGTTTTTAGTATCAAGAGTTTTTGGTAACAAGAGCATGGTTTGATAATTTATTTGTTTATTTAATTGGTATCAAGAGCATTTGTTTTATTAGTATCAAGAGCATGTTTCATATGCATATTCATTTTATGTCAAGAACCTTGTTTATATGCATCTCTATTGTTTGTTTATCTTTATGCATGAGTTAAGGGGGAGCTTCTTTGAAGCTTTACTTTAATCCATGCATATATAACTCCATGAGTTTTGTCATCATCAAAAAGGGGGAGATTGTTGGCCCAAAGGCCTTCGACTCTAGTTTTGATGATGATTAACTCATGTAGTTATGTGTACTAATAATCTTGTGATGTTTTAGTTTCAGATCATTAGCCAAGATATTAGTTGGTGATAGCTTCAACAAGATAGTTTGGAAGCTTTCACAAGGTGATTCAAGAGCCTAAGCATCAAAGATGACATCTAGCACTCATTGGAGTCAAGCTTGGTGAATCACGGTTTGGACCGAGTCAACTTGGAGACGACGCTCTAAAAGAAGACTTAGGTATCCCTAGTTTAGTTTGTGTTTAGATCCTAATTGTAAAGATTAGATTAGTATGATATGCTTGAAGTTCACAACACACACGTTTTATGTTTTGACATTGGTTTTCGGTTTTAGGTTTAACCGATCTTGGTTTTCATGAATAGATTTTATATCAAAACAAGTTTACATGGTTTAGTGTATATATGATATGTTCTATATACATGCATGCTTCTATTGCTTAAACAAACTTAGTTTGATAGTCTACTTCATGAGCTTTATGTTTTGGTAATTCTAACAAAACATATTTTGGAATCAAATACAAAAACATAATATTTAATCATGATACTTAAACTTAATATTCCAACATGATATTCATGTGTTTCATACTTTTTGTATTTGGAAGAGTTTTGGACAAAACGTATTTTCTATTCAAAATCCAAGTTTTAGAAAATACAGTTTTTGATTTTTGGTAAAAATGATTAGACACAAAAATAGTTCATATTGATTGATATTTGAGCTAAACTTTTTACCACATGTTTATATATCAATGCAAAATGATAAAACTATTTTTAGTGATTTTTAGAAATGATAAAAGAATTTTAAATATGTTTCTAACCCAGTTTTCTATTCCGGGCTTCACCAGTCGACTAAGTCAACTGACCAAGTCGACTAGGATGAAGTCGGTCGACCGGGCCGGTCGACCGACGTGCACAGATCTGTGCACATTTGGAGACACTGGGACGGTCGACCGGACCGATCGACCGGACTGAGAGCAGAGCTCTCTGTTTGTTTCGGTCGACCGGGGAGGTCGACCGGTAGCTGACAACGGTCAAAAATTGACCGTTGGGCGGTCGACCGGGCGGTCGACCGCCAGGGTATTTCTGGCAGTTCTGCTGCCAACGGCTATTTTCTGGATTAGCCTATAAATACCCTTTTGGCAAGAGTTTTTCTCTAAGATTTTTTGTGCGAATTTTTACATACTCTCTGGTGTTTTTACTGTAATCAAAAGAAGTTTTTGAGCTTGAATTGAACAATCCTTTTGGTGTTTTTATTAGGGTTTGGAAAATCAAAGAAAGGGTTTTGGGAAAAGATTTTGATTGAACTTCTCTATCTTAGTTTCAGTTTTTCCCAAGGATTTTTCTTTGTGATTTCTGATTTCCATTCCTTGGTTTTCTCCATACTTGAGCAAAAATCTACTATCTAAATCTATAGGATATTTGTGTGGGAGAAGATATAGTTTGTGGTTGTTGTTTTAGACCACCAAGTTGTAACCCAATCTTTTCTTAGCTTTGTGCTTTGGGTTGTATCCCTCAAGTTGTGAGGTGATCCTTGTATTGGTTTGTGATTGGGAGTTTGTTGTATTGGCTTGGAGTTGTGCCTCAAGGAGGAGGTTGTGATTGTAAAGAGAGGAGTTGGGTACTCCTTGTGAGAGTTCTTGGTGAACTAGCTAGTGGATTAGGAATCCTTCGTGTGTCGAAGGCGGGGATGTAGAGCTGGGTGCTCGAACCTCATAACATATCTTGTTGTTTGCGATTGATCCATTGACTCTCTCTATCTCTCTCTTTACTTTGTGTATTGTGCAAATTGCTATATCTTATTCTTGCTTGTGTGTGCTTCATTGTTGTAATTGCAATTAGTTTTTAAATTCCGCATTTAGTTCACTAGATTAGCACCGTCACCTATTCACCCCCCTCTAGGTGACATTTCAGTTTTCCCAGATGGAAAACATTCACCTCTTTTGTCATATCTCCGAAGGTTAGACGCATCGAGCCATTTCTACAGTTGATGATCGCATTTGCGGTGGCTAAGAAAGGACGTCCGAGAATGACAAGTGTCTGTGCTCTGTGATTTTGTACGGGTTGCGTCTCAAGAACAATGAAGTCTACGGGGTAAATGAATTCCCCGACCCGTATTAAAACATCTGTAATCTCCCCCTTGGGAATCTTTACAGAGCGATCAGCCAATTGTATCGTAACTTTGGTTGGACGGAGGTTGCCTAACCCTAGTTGCTGATACATAGAAAAGGGGAGAAGATTGATACTGGCTCCTAAATCAAGTAATGCCCTATTGATGGTAGTCTGTCCTATGATGCAAGAAATAGTTGGGCTCCCTGGGTCCTTATACTTCACAGGAATTGGGCCAGTGAGCAGCTCACTAATGTTTGAGGCTAGGAAGACTTTCTTAGGGACATTTGCTTTCCCCTTCTTGGTGCACATTTCCTTTAAGAATTTAGCATATGATGGAACTTGTTGAATTGCATCAAGAAGAGGTATGTTGATTTGGACCTGATTGAACATTTCTCTTATCTTCTCCATGTGAGCATTTTGCTTTTGATTTGCTAGCCTATTTGGGAATGGTACAACAGGCTTGTATGGTTTCTCATCAATCTTTTCTTTCCCTTTGGATTGGGAAGTGGATGGTTGTGTACTTGAAGAAGGATTGTCTTGAATGGGTTGGACTGGAACAGAAGGTATTGGCTTTGACACATATTTGGTGGGTTGATTTGAAACCTTGTTATCTACGTGCTTTCCAGATCTAAGGATATGGACAGTGTTGCATTGACTGGGGCCCAAGTCTTCAACTTCATGCAGAGGGAGGTGAGTTTTTGGATTGGGCACTGGCTGGCTGGGTAGCATTCCTTTTTGTCGTTCATTCAGAGAGTTAGCCAATTGCCCTATCTGGATTTGTAATTTGTTCATATCCTGCTGCTGATGGTTCATCATTGAAGCTTGGGTCTTGGATAAGGTTTCTATCATTTTCTCCAAATCAGAAATTCTCTTGTCTGAAGGATTCTGCTGTGGATGATGCTGATACGAGGGCTGAAAGTTTGTTTGGTAATGTGTTGGATTTTGATATGACTGGAATTATGGTGGACTCTGGTATGAGTGGACGTTTGGTGCGTTCTGGTGGTAATTTGGTTGATGAGACTGAGCAGGGTATTGATGTGGAAATGGTGGTCTCGGTTGCTCGGACCAGACTGACTCCAAGAAAAATTTGGATGGTTTCACCATCCCGGATTGTATGTTTTCGAGTATGGATTGTAATTGGCTCTGGTATATGCGGCATTCGTGTTCTCCTAATACATTTAAGATTGATATACAGGACACTCCTCAAACAGATGATTGAGATCATGGCAAGAGGTACAACCTGGGTTGACCACATGTGATGGGCTGGCCACAGGTGATGGGTTGACCTGGTTTACAACAGAAGATTCCCTAGACTCAAGAAGTTCTATCCTCTTCATCAGTTGTGTTATCTTAGCCTCGGCTGCTATAGAGGACTCTATTGAATGCATACCGGTTCTGGAAGTGGTGGGAGTGGTTTTCTCAGGACATGACTCCCACTGGATCGTTTTTTCTGCTAGGGCTTCAAAGAGATCCCACCCCTGATCTTCATTTTTCTTTAAAAATTCTCCTTGGCACATAGTTTCAAAGAGTGTTTTCGTTTGGTAATCAAGTCCATCATAGATAATTTGGCACTGACGCCATTTCTCTATGCCGTGATAAGGACAAAGGGCTAGTAGGTCTTTGAAGCGTTCGAAATACTTCCAGAATGGTTCATTGGTTTCCTGCTTGAATTGCATGATGTTTTTCCTCATGAGGGCTGTCTTATGAATGGGATAGAATTTTTTAAGAAAGACTTTTACAAAATCATCCCATGAAGAAATCGAACTGGCGGGAAGATTGTAAAGCCATTTCTTAGCTATGTCTTTTAGCGCAAAAGGTATGAACCTTAATCTAACAGCGTCCTCGGTCAATTGGGAAATCCTCATCATTACGCATACTTCTTCAAACTCTCGAATGAAGAAATACGCATCCTCAGATTCTAAGCCATGAAATCGGGGAAGTGTGTTTATGAATTGTGGCTTCAGCTCAAATTGATTTCCATTGGTTGTTGGGAGAAGAATGCATGATGGAAGTGAAGTGCGAATCGGGTAGAACTTGTCTTGCAACGAAGTGTGATTTTTCATGATTGGGATTGTGTCAAGTGGTGGTGTTTGTGCAAGTGTAGAGATTCTCACTAGTCTAGCAGAATTAGGATCCCAGTACCACTCTTGCATACACAATCACAGACAACGTGCACCGATCACACAAGCGAAAGAAAAATGAAAATAACAAACAATAAAAGAAAAATCAATCACAAGCTATCTAGGATACCTCGACCTAGACGACTCCTAACTGTTCGATGAACCAAAAAAGGTTGTTGCTTGAATCAGACCACAGCTAATCAGCCAGGTAGGGGCAAAATACGGTGGGAGGTATCCGTGCGTAAGCAACGGGCCTTAATTACGCCAAATCACGGTATCTTCGAGGCTTAACCTCTTAATCCCCAGCCTTAGACACTGATTTCACCGGAGTATGAATCAAAAACAACTTTCAACTTCAGCCGATCTCTACTGAGTCCGAATGTCCCTAGGGCCAACGTCTATCAGTTTTTATTAAAAGCTTGGGATTGTGAGTGCTGGGATGGTGATTTTTGGGCTAAGGAAAGGGTGATGAAATTCCCCACCTTATCTTTTTTATTGGGTGATGCCCTTAAAGTCAATTTTGTGCAAGTGTACAGTTTATGCAAACAAGGTTCACTCAAAGCGATGTAAATCAACCAAGAAGTGAGTCCTATACAATATGCAATGCGAACGTACCTTGCTCCAGCACTCTTCAACAGTAAAGTAAAGGAATTGAAAAGACACGTGCCTAAAATGCAAACGTCTAATCAATTTTTAACTTTTGCAACAAATATTTTACTGTTGATTTTATTACCAGGAATATGGTGAAAGCATACAAGAAATTAGAATTGCAGCAGTTGTATTTTTGCAAAGCAAGCAACCCTGCAGAAAACTGTGAGTAGTAACCTCATCATTGCCGCGGATCCGCGGATTTGGCCGAGAAATCGCGGCAAATCCGAGGGCATTTAGTCTCTACTTTCTGGAGCAGAGGCCTAAGGCCACTTATATGTTACTGCAATACTTGGTTTCCTGTTTCTTCAACCTGTAACCTGCAACAGAGAAGAAAATTCGTTTAGTTTCTCAATTGAATCAAAAACCGTTGCTCTCCCCGACAACGGCGCCAAAAATTTGTTCAGAATGGGAGGAGTGTACTCAATTCAGAGATAGAGGGTTTTAGAGTCAACCTTCTTTGTTCGATTGTAGTGCTCAAAACTCCAAGAATGTATCACAATGTTAATATGCTCCTTCCGAATCACCATAGTAGCATAAGCTATACGGGTCGATCCTCAGGGAGAGCTCGCGATAAAAGCTTTGCGATTATGTGTCGAAGAGAGAGAAAACGAAAGTTCTTCTTTGTTCAAAAGAAAGAAAACAACATGGAAAAGTAAAAGAAGAAATTTTTGTGATTTGGTTGCTTGGAAAGAAAAACCGATGTAAAAGAAAATGAAAAAGAACTTTGGAAAGTTGTCTTGCTAGGAAAGAAAACTAGTGAAGGAAACTTTTGGAAAACTTTAGATGGAAGAAGCCATGACTAGCTAACTTTACTAATTTGCTAACTTACTAAGCTCATGGGTGATGCATGATTGCCTCATGTTGATTCATCGGCAAAAGATATGTCTTGCTTGTTTGGTCAAGTATTTTCTCACTTGGAAGATGAGTGTTCTTCTCGGTCTTAGCTTGTAGCCTCATTGATTCATCGGCTCCCGAGATAGAATTTCAATGGTGGAATCAAGGAGTGCCACTCAAAGGGATGCTAAGGAAGAAGACACAAGATTCATTAGTCATTCAAGGCATATACAAGCTAGCTTTGAAGTAAGAAAATTGTTCTACGAGCCAATAGCAAATTTAGGTGATCCATCTCCATGTTCCATCAAGGCACTTGTTCTAAAGACAAGGCTCTAAATGAGACTCACATGAATCATATGGAGTTACAACAAGCATTTCCCAATAATGAAAACAACTCATCTTCATTGGAGATCAAAAGAGACTTAACATTGCAAGTTTAGAAATTAGCAATCACCCAAAGAGTTAGAGGTTAGCAAAGTTAGTTGTTAGCTAGTCATGTTAGAGGGAGTTAGCTATCCATTACAAGAGAAAGTAAACAACAATTCATGGTAAAAATAGAAGTGCAATGGAAGTAAAGCAAGAAAGTAAAGCAAGCACTAGAGATTGTAAAGAAGAGAAGAAAGTTTGATTAATCCTTGCTTTGAAAGATGTCACCTCCTTGCTTACAAGCTCTCAACTCTTTCTTTTCTCTCTTTTACAGAATCTCTAGGAGGAAGAAGGAGAATACAAAAGAACTAAAAACCTAGAAAGAATCCCTACAACTCTCTCTCAAAATACAAGTTCTCTCCCCTAGTCTCTCCTCTCTCTCTCTCGCACTGGCCCTGATGGTCTATTTATAGGCTTCAGAAGAATGGGCTCCCAAATCTGAACCGTCGGATCAAATCTCAGGCTCAACGGCCAGATTCCTGCCGCGGATTCGCGGCCAGAGCCGCATTTCCGCGGCAGAATCTAGGCCGTTGAGCCAGCGAATTCTGTTGCTATTTTTTCGCAGGTTGTTAGCCACGTTGGCGCTTCTAGAAGTCTGACTGGGCGCATGGATGACTCCAGAACCTGGGCTCAACTCTTGGGCTTCTCTTTTGGGCCTTGATTAATCCTTTAATTCTTTGATAATTACATGGATTTATGGGTCTCTTCTCCATTAAAATATGGGCCTGCAAAAATAGAGAGAAAAAGGGTAAAAAACCAATTTTTATTGATATAATGCATGGTATAGAGGTGGAAGATGATGCAAAAATGAACTACAATCACTTACTTACATGAATCTTAGTCTAATCTATGCTTATAATGAAATAAAAATTACATAAACTGAAAATAAAAATCTACACTAAAAAGAATGAAAAAATGGCCTTAGAATCTATCTCTACTTGATCGCTCCCTTGTAGTCTTTGAAAACCTAGTATTTATAGGCAAAAATCCAACGAGGAGAGCGTACGAAGATAGGGGAGCAAACGCTCCCCCAACAGCTTTAACAATGGCCTGGGTGTGGCCAGGTGGCGACACCCGGGGAGTACACATCATAGGTTTCTCGATTTTCTTTTATCTTTTGCTGGATTTGCGTTTTAGGTCCTGGATTTGACAAAACCTCCTTTGATCTTCGACTTTAACTAACTAATTTGTGAAGATCTTATTTTAACCGTTTTTTCAACTGGTTTTATATTCTCTGATTTGCCCAAATCTGCCCTGATCTTTGATTTGAATTAATTCTGAATTAAATCAGAATTTTGTTGGGCTTTTGGGCTCGTTTCTCTTCCCTCTCCTTTAGTAATGGGCCTGCATATAAATTAGACAATAAATAGGATTAAAAACAGAGTTTATTATATAATAAATATAAGAATGTGTTAATAAACATGTAGTATCAGCGACCTATCAACAGGCTGTCTCTGCCTAGGAGTACTATGGGAGATTCTAGAACCACGAGGATATTTCCTAGTTCGTTACAGATGTGGGCTTCTTTAGATTGGGCTCTTTTAATCTTCTTTAAATCCTTGAATTAGTTTAGATTTGAGCCTTCTTCTTCATTAAAGAGTGTACCTAAAATTTAAGAGAAACAACAATTAAAAAGTTTATTTTTATTGATAATATAAATGGAAATGTGATGCAAAATGATACAAAATTGAACACTAATCACCGTTACTGCCAATATGACAGTCTGTCAGTCGACCGACCGTTCAAAAAAATTTGACCATTGGCTTTTGGTCGACCGGTCGGCCGACCGTGTTTAACCGAGACCAAACTAGTTACAGTCGATCGATCGCCCGGTCGACTGCGATAAGGGACCGATCGACTGGTCGGTCGACCAGGAATGTGCACAACATGCACACCCTAATTGCCAGAGGTTCGGTCGACCGTACGGTCGACCATTCTGGCCTGTAATAGGCACGGTCGACCGCCTGGTCGACCGACCTAGGCCAAAAACTGGGTCAATGTATTTTTTTAAAGATAAAGAAAATTTTCAAATGATTTTTATTTGAATTTTGGAAGAGAGAAGACATGCCATGAGATACAAGTTCTAAACTGAGATAGAAATTTTTAAGAAAATGTGGAATAAATATCAAAACCAAACTTGTCAAAACTATATTTTGAAAACGTGCACTTTTGTGTGTGTATATCTTTGAGCCTCAAGTCTATATTCTACTCTTTAACAAACTAGTTTCTTATAAAGTTTTAATCGACTACAAAAATTTTCAAGCGGGCTTCTCTGATAGTGACGTTTGAGCGACGCTGAGTGCTTTGAGCTATGATCTCATTCTTGAGAACCCTTGAGCCATCAAGACCTTCCTTTAGAGGAAGAAATGTGTTAGATCTTCTTGAATCCTGTTAGATCTTTTTGAATCCTGAAGTACACTCTTAAACTTAATTAGTACCAAATAACTTCATATGCTTTGTTATCACCAAAACACAAAACGGGGGATTATAACCTTTGTGCCAACAATTTCCCCCTTTTTGATAATGACAAAACATATGAGCTATATAAAAGAAAATCTAGGAAAGAGCTTTGCAAAAACTCCCCTCAAGTTATGCTAGCTATTAAGTACAAGATATCAACAAATTATATGATAAAGGCATTGTATAAGAGAAGATCAAACAAATACCTATAAATACTCATAAATACTTCTTCCCCTTTTTGTTATGCATCAAAAAGGATAAGCAAAAATAATCAAAATTAAAACATATGTAGATTTTATCAGAAGGAAAACTCATGAATCAACAATACAAACATTTAGTTCTCCACAAATGAAAAAGAATCTGTTAAAATAAGTGGCTTAGTAAAAATATCTGCTAGTTGAAAATCAGATGAAATATAATCAATTTCAATATCACCTTTCTCATAGTGATCGCTAAGAAAGTGATATCGAATTTCTATGTGCTTTCTCTTACTATATTGATTTGATTTTTTAGTCATATGAATAGTACTGGTATTATCACAAAATATCTTAATATGATCATAATGAAAATCATAGTCAAGGAGAGTATATTTCATCTAAAAAACTTGTGCACAACAAGCCCCGATCGCAACATACTCCGCCTCGGCAGTTGAGAGGGCTATAGAATTTTATTTTTTGGAAGACCATGAAACAAGACAATTTCCTAGAAACTGACAAGTTTCACTTGTACTCTTCCTATCCACTCTACAACCGGCATAGTCAACATCTGAAAAACTCGTCATGAAAAATTATCCGGTCTTCGGATACCACAAGCCTATTCCAATAGTGCCCTTAAGATATCTAATAATGTGTTTTAACGCAATCAAGGGGGGCTCTTTAGGACAAGATTAGAATCTAGCACATAAACAAACACTAAACATAATATCCGGCCTATTAGCTGTTAAATATAGTGAACTACCAATCATGCTTGTATAAAGTTTAATGTATACATTTATACCTTGTTCATCCTTGTCAAGTTTTGTTGTAGTAGTCATGCGAGTTTTGCACGACTTTGCTGAAATCACCTAGAGGGGGGGTGAATAGGTGATGGCTATATGAAAATGGCACAAATGCGGAATTTAAAAAAATTAACTAACACAATTAGCTCAAATAAAAGACTTGCAATAAATGAAGCAATTAATAGTGCAAGAAAATAAAGGAGTTGAGTTTAGAGAAATTTGAGCAAACGCAAACACGCAGATATGTTTCCGAGGTTCGAGCCACGCTCTACGTCCCCGCCTTCACACTTGAAGGATTTCCACTATTGAAGATCCCACTGGATCACCAATACAAGGACACACTTATCCTATCTCTCGTGATGCCGCAACACCACCCGGACCACACTAGCTCGCTTGAGGCCGATGCCTCTACAACTTCACTCAATAAGAAGATGATCACACTTGATCAAAAATCGCTCACTTGCACAATCCTAGAACCAATATGTAGATGAAGAATTATGGGATTGTGTAGTGCAAAAGCTAGAGAGAAGTAGAGGTAAAGACTTCAAATGGGTGTCTAGAAATTTAGGGCTTTTGGAGAGAAAATCTTTTCTAAAATGAAAGCCTTTTGAAAACATTGTAAATCTTTTGAAAAATCTCTTGTAAAAATGATCTTAATTGTTATCCCATCATGTTGAAGTGACCTCCTATTTATAGGGGTCAAAAACATCTCCTGAAATCCATTGGGATCAAATCCCAAAAGAAAATCTGTCAGAAAATAGAGCTGTTGGAATCTGTCAGAAAATCTGACAGTCTCCGGTCGACCGGGACGGTCGACCGCCAACGGTCAAAAATCCGACCGTTGGGGATCTACGGTCGACCGCCCGGTCGACCCAAATAACCCGAGAGCACTGCACAGTGCTCGGTCGACCGAGACGGTCGACTGATACACATGCACAAAAATGTTGTGCGCCGGTCGACCGGTACGGTCGACCGGTTTCTGTCAGTACTGAAAAACCAGAACTTCCAGAAACCTAAAATCTTGGATTTTGGATTAGGTCTAGGTTTTGAAGTATTGTATCTTGAAAAACTTAGAGTGTGAGCCTATGTCACCACTCTAACAAGTTTGAAACATTTTTATAGAAACTTCTTTGATAAAAGCTTGTTTTTCCAAATAAATGTTTTTCAAAACACCTTAAACTATTTTCCAAAAATATGTTGACTCTAAATTGAAAATCTTTTTGAAGTCATGAACCAAAGTAAAATGTGTGTGTAGGTGGTAATCCCATAACTCTACTTCTAACATCTAGGTTTTGACAAAATATCTAGAATGAAAAATAAAAATACAAAACTTTGTATTCTTCAAGGTCTTGATCTTGACTTAGTCTTTTCTTCATCGTCTTGTTCCCGAAGCTTTCTATTGTGCTTGGCTTGGGAATGCAAATTTTTGGCGAACTCCAAACTTGTGAGTCTTGATTGTGGAGCCATCAAATCAACCTGTTTTAACCTGAAATGCTTTTAAACAAATATAGTTAAATACATAACTAGATATGGTTTGTTATCATCAAAATATCCATCAAGATATAGGGCTAATGGCCTTTGGGCCAACAATCTCCCCCTTTTTGATGATGACAAAACATATTTAGTTATCTCAAATATTTTGGGTGGAGACTTCAAGTGAAGCTCCCCCTCAACACATGCATATACTAAAAATATACTCAGGCATAGATTTATCTCAAAAAAATTGTGGGTGATAATCCACAAAGCATCCATAACACATATATCCATGCTAAGAAAAATACTCATGTCATAGAAATGAAACACATATGTCCACAAGGCATATCAAGTACATGTCCACACAAATACAAGATGTCCAACAGAAAATACTACAGAATATAAGTACACAAAATATGAAGTCTCTCTCAACAAATAACTCTCCCCCTTTTTGACATCATCAAATAAAAGGGGAGGTCACTCCCATCACTCGTCACCACCAGCATCGTCGCCCTCATCGTCGTCATCATCCTCGTCGTCCTCTGAAGAGCTCTCCACAGCAGCGCCTTCAGCCATGGTCTTATCTCCATCATCGTCTTCCTCTGAAGAAGAAGAAGAAGAAGCGGCCTCCTCGGGATCAACGCCGACCACCTTTGGACGAGGTGGGAAGCAGAAGAAGGAGCTCTGGTAGGAAATGGAGGGCCAGAGGAGGGCAGTGGACGAGCAATAGAAGAGGGATCAGGAGGAACCATATCAAACTTCGTAAAGAGAGCCTCAAATTGCGTATCCATGAATCTCATGGAGTCAGCAAAATAAGACATATCGTTACGAATACCTCGAATCTGAGAGTTCATCTCCGCACGGAAGGCGTCCTCTTGTTGGAAACGGATCTCCATCTCCGTACGAAGAGCTGCCTCTCGCTGCTCAAACCATGACTGGTGCTCCTGAATCTGAGAGCGAACCTCAGAAGAAATCATGGCCTGAAGATCTGAAGGTGAAACAAGGCTAGGAGCAGAAGATGTCCCTGGGACCGAAGAAGACCCAGGTGCAGAAGAAGATCCAGGAATAATAGGAGGAGGAACAGGAGGTTGCACAGGAGCGTGACGACGCAACTGAGCTTCCATCGTCTTCAATAGAACTCCGTCAATGTCTATTTGTGGATCATCAGAAGTCTCAGAGGAAAGATCGAACCCTAGAGATTTGAGGAGACGGGTGATAATCATGCCAAAAGGTAAACCCCTACCTGACATGCGAATCTGGTCAGATGCCATGTGGGAAGCAATGATACGGGGAATATTGATCTTAATTCCTCGCAAAAGACAGTAGATAATCAAGGGAATCGGACCCCTAGCATGGCTATATTCACCAGATTTGGGGACAATGTTAAAGAAAATGATCTTGGCTAGGACTTGGGAAGTGAGAGTGAACCTGCTCACAACTTCGTTCCTGACCAAGCCGGGGTTGTCATCCCCGTGAATCAATGTGGATGCGGTGAGCGCAGACTCACCCTCCGGAAACTCATAATCATGAAGGTCATGGGAATAAACATCAGCTCCACCAGGGGAGAGATGAAGAATATCAGCGAACTGACCAATACTTAGGTCAATGTTCCTGCCTAGGACTCTAGTGAAAATACGATTTCCATCGAATGAGAAATTGGCATAAAAATAAGGCACGAGTGAAGTATAAACTTGTTCTTTGATGGTTAAGAACTCGTTTAAGGAATTGTTTTGCAAAATGCGGGGGATATCTAGATGTTCAAAGTCTGGGATAACTACAAATCTTCCCGAAATTATGTTTCTTTTGGAAAGATTTATATAACGGTTACCAGCAAGCTCATTAACAAAGGTTCTTTTAGGTTTTGGAGTGGAAGAAGTCTGAGCTACTGATTTACCTTTCTCAGTCCTAGTTCTTTTGGATGTTGACATATTTAAAAATATGATTTTTAGGTTAGGGCTTGATCTAGAGAGTTAGAGACCTAGAAATGATGACAAACAAGGGAAGATCTAGAAACTAGAAGTGAAGAACAAAGGGAAAAATTCGATTTTTACCTTAACAGTGAAGAACCAAAACCCTAGGATGGAAAATCTTGAGTTTCTTCGAATCCAGCGGATGGATGGTCCTGAAATCGAAGATCTGGTACAAGATGGAGGGATCAGAGGTGGGTTTTTAATTGATTTGAAATTGGATGAGAGATTGGAGAGAAGGAAAAATTTTTGGAGAGGGAAGAGATATGGGTTCGTCGGTTTGGAGTGAGAGAGAGAGAGAGAAAAATGAGAATAAATAGCAGTTTTAGGGCTGAAATCGACGAACGGTCGACCGGTCGGTCGACCCAGAAAACCCGAGAGCTCTGAAATCTCAGAACGGTCGACCGGTCGGTCGACCCAGCAAACCCGAGAGCTCTGCAGACTTGCAGCGGTCGACCGGGTCGGTCGACCCAGAAAACCCGAGACCACAGACAGCAACAGCGGTCGACCGGATCTAAGGTCGGTCGACCGACAATGCCCAAAAACTGAGAGCAGAAAAAAATTAAAAAAATTTAATAAAATACAAGGATGATATACTTATACAACCAACATGTTTTAATCTTCATTAAGTTAACTTATCAACCAAAATTACATACAAGACAATTTATTTTAATTTTTTCATATATATTACAAAGTTTTAGAGATGTTGAAGCCGAATACCCAGTGACGGGTTCTGAACATCATCCTCTTGATTCCTCTTGAATGAGTTGAGGTGCGCAATTGCCATCTCTAAGGTATTTGCTTTAAATATGAAATTTTTACAAAGAAAATTAATTTTTATTTTTTGAAATATGGTGTGTACATAGATATGTCATAAAAGTATGTGGATATTCACAAAGGATATCAAACAACAAGATATGGCATATACACAATTGAGATAGAAATGTAACTCTACATTAGCATATGTCTATAGAGCACAAAAATGAGCTAATCACTTCTATACATTTGTATATATATCAAACAAAATAAAAATTAAACTCTTGAATGGAGAAGTTACCGAACATGGGCAATCTCCAAAATATAGGTGCCTCCAAGATAGCGATGCAAGCTTGATGTGATCTTTGAGCTTTGATGCATCCACCACCTGGGCACCGTTTCCCCCTACGTCTTGGAGGAAGTAGATCCACCTGTATCAACTAAAATAGGTGGGTCTTTTGGTACCCAAATTTTCTTGGGTCCTATGGAGTTAGTACCGGGGCGAACCCAAACATGTTTATTATGAACATTATGCTTAGCAAAACAAAATTTTTCTAAATGGCCTTTGCGGCCACAATGTGTGCAAATGTAAATTCTACCACTACCATACATATATGCATGTTTATGTGTGTGTGCATGTTTCCGTGCATGAGCATGGTGTGGATGTTTCCTTTGGGTTACTCCCTTAGGAAATCTAGATGCAAATTTGTTAAGATTAAAAACACACTTCTTTAAAGTGTTATCCAAATTTTCAACACGTTTTTGAATTTCTACAAATTCATTTTTATTACAAGAGACCATGGGGGTTTTTCCTTTATTAGCCAATTTATATTTTTCAAAAACATTTTTCAATTTTTCAAATGCAACAGATAAAATATTCTTCTCATTAAGACAAGTATCAAGTTTATTCTTTAAACTATCATTTTCCTTTTTCAATTTTTTATTATGAGATTGAGAGATCTCATATCTATGTTGTAGTTCTTCGAAAAAATGTGCAAGTTCATCCATAGTTAGGTCATCATCTTCTAAAGTTGTGTCAAGGGTTACCTTAGAAGCATCCTCACCTTGTGCCATGAAGCACATATGAGCGGCGTCGTTCTCCTCTTCGGACTCCGACTCCGTGTCATCCCACGTTGCTACCATAGCTTTCTTCTTCCTTGGTACATGCTTGGAGGTAGTAGCTTGGAGAGCGGGGCAATCCGCTATGAGATGTCCGATCTTCTTGCAATGGAAGCAAGGACCGGGTTCTTCTCTCTTCTTTTCGAACCTTCCTTGAGATTTCCCTCTTCGGAAGTTACTTTGCCTCCCTTTCCTGTAAAACATTTTGCCTACCTTCCGGATAAGCATGGCAAAGTCCTCATCGCAATCCTCCGATGAGTCGTCCTTTTCAATAGCGGTTGGAGCGGCTTTGAAGGCGATTGTTTTCTTCTTGGGCGCCTCCCTTTCTTCTCTTACCTTCATCTCCATCTCATGGGTTTTGAGATTGCCGATGAAGCCGGAGAAGTCCATCTCCTCCCGATCGTTAAGCTCTTTGAGGGTTGTTGCCTTGACTTCCCAAGCTTTGGGAAGAGCTCTAATGACCTTGCGAATCTTTTGGTCATTGTCGATCGTATCACCTAAAGAAGATAAGGCATTAGTGATTTTGGTGAAACGAGTGAGCATGTCATCAATAGTCTCACTTTCAAGCATATAAAAATTCTCATATTGAGAACGTAGCAAGTCAATCTTAGATCTCTTGACTTGTGACGTTCCCTCATGAGTCACAATTAAAACATTCCATACTTCATATGCAGATTTACAGTTAATAATGCGTGAGAGGTCATCTTCATTAAGGGTTTGGGTTAAAGCATATTGAGCCCTAGCATTAGCCTCATAGTCCTTGGTAGTGTCCTCGGACCATGATCTCTCATCGGTGAGAGGTTCTACAAATTCTTTAGTTATAGCCCTAGCTACCCTAACTCCTAGGGACTTAAGAAAGAGGTTCATCTTGACCTTCCAAATGGGAAAGTTCAAGCCATCAAATTTAGGTGGGGACTTGATGCTAGAGAAATCAAGTGAAGCCATAGATGAATAGTAAAATGCACAAAATATGAAGAATGCAACAAATAGTATAGCCAATAACAAGGATCTCCCTAAGGTGGTTAAACCAAATACTAGGGTTAGGCTCTGATACCAATTGAAATCACCTAGAGGGGGGGTGAATAGGTGATGGCTATATGAAAATGGCACAAATGCGGAATTTAAAAAAATTAACTAACACAATTAGCTCAAATAAAAGACTTGCAATAAATGAAGCAATTAATAGTGCAAGAAAATAAAGGAGTTGAGTTTAGAGAAATTTGAGCAAACGCAAACACGCAGATATGTTTCCGAGGTTCGAGCCACGCTCTACGTCCCCGCCTTCACACTTGAAGGATTTTCACTATTGAAGATCCCACTAGATCACCAATACAAGGACACACTTGTCCTATCTCTCGTGATGCCGCAACACCACCCGGAGCACACTAGCTCGCTTGAGGCCGATGCCTCTACAACTTCACTCAATAAGAAGATGATCACACTTGATCAAAAATCGCTCACTTGCACAATCCTAGAACCAATATGTAGATGAAGAATTATGGGATTGTGTAGTGCAAAAGCTAGAGAGAAGTAGAGGTAAAGACTTCAAATGGGTGTCTAGAAATTTAGGGCTTTTGGAGAGGAAATCTTTTCTAAAATGAAAGCCTTTTGAAAACTTTGTAAATCTTTTGAAAAATCTCTTGTAAAAATGATCTTAATTGTTATCCCAACATGTTGAAGTGACCTCCTATTTATATGGGTCAAAAACATCTCCAGAAATTCATTGGGATCAAATCCCAAAAGAAAATCTGTCAGAAAATAGAGCTGTTGGAGTCTGTCAGAAAATCTGACACTCCGGTCGACCGGGACGGTCGACCGCCAACGGTCAAAAATCTGACCGTTGGGGATCTACGATCGACCGCCCGGTCGACCCAAATAACCCGAGAGCACTGCACAGTGCTCGGTCGACCGAGACGGTCGACTGATACACATGCACAAAAATGTTGTGCGCCGGTCGACCGGTACGGTCGACCGGTTTCTGTCAGTTCTGAAAAACCAGAACTTCCAGAAACCTGAAATCTTGAATTTTGGATTAGGTCTAGGTTTTGAAGTATTGTATCTTGAAAAACTTAGAGTGTGAGCCTATGTCACCACTCTAACAAGTTTGAAACATTTTTATAGAAACTTCTTTGATAAAAGCTTGTTTTTCCAAATAAATGTTTTTCAAAACACCTTAAACTATTTTCCAAAAATATGTTGACTCTAAATTGAAAATCTTTTTGAAGTCATGAACCAAAGTAAAATGTGTGTGTAGGTGGTAATCCCATAACTCTACTTCTAACATCTAGGTTTTGACAAAATATCTAGAATGAAAAATAAAAATACAAAACTTGGTATTCTTCAAGGTCTTGATCTTGACTTAGTCTTTTCTTCATCGTCTTGTTCCCGAAGCTTTCTATTGTGCTTGGCTTGGGAATGCAAATCTTTGGCGAACTCCAAACTTGTGAGTCTTGATTGTGGAGCCATCAAATCAACCTGTTTTAACCTGAAATGCTTTTAAACAAATATAATTAAATACATAACTAGATATGGTTTGTTATCATCAAAATATCCATCAAGATATAGGGCTAATGGCCTTTGGACCAACATTTGCCCCTTCAAGCTTAAATTTCTATATGAGTTTCTTTGTGTACTTAGCTTGATGTATAAAATTTTCATCACTCCTTTACTTGATTTGGAGTCCAAGAAAGTAGTTTAGCTCGCCCATCATAGACATCTCAAATTCATTCTTCATGCATGATTCAAAATCTTTGCAAAGCTTTTCATTAGTAGATCCAAATATTATATCATCAACATAAATTTGAACTATAAGAATATCACTCTCTACATTTCTTGTAAACAAAGTGATATCTACTTTACCTTTTACAAAACCGTTTGAAATAAGAAATATTGAAAGTCCTTCATACAAAACTCTAGGAGCTTGTTTTAAACCATATAAAGCTTTACCTAATTTGAAAACAAAATCCAGAGGTGTAGGATCAACAAACCCAGGGGATTGTTTAATATACACTTCCTCTTCAATAAAACCATTTAAAAATGTGTTTTTGACATCCATTTGAAAAAGTTTGAAATCTTTATAAGAAACAAAAGCAAGTGTTATCTATATGGCTTCAAGTCGTGCTACGGGTGCAAAGCTTTCCTCAAAATTGATACTTTCGATTTGGGTGTAACCTTGGGTCACTAGCCTAGCTTTATTCCTAATAACATTACCTGACTCATCCAACTTTTTCCTAAAAATTCATTTAGTACCACTTGTTGGTCTATCATGGGGTCTAGGAATAAGGTGCCAAACTTAGTTGCGCTCAAATTGATTGAGCTCGTCTTGCATTGCAAGCAACCAATATGAGTCGCCCTCGGCTTCGAGGATATTTTTTTGGTTCAATATTAGAAATAAAAGAAAAATGGCCACAAAAATCATAGAGTTTGGAGCGAGTAGTTACCCCTTTGATACATCACTTATGATGAGCTTCTTGGGATAACTTGTAGCGAATCTCTAATCTTTTAGAAGTGGTAGTGTTGGCGCCACTTCAACCTCTTGAACTTCACCTTATTTATCAAGTTTTGGCTTATCTTCTTGGATAGGTGAGTCCTTCAAAGTTATTTTCTCTATGTCTTCATCTAAAGAATCAATCTCTACAACATTCTTAACAAAAGCATTAGATTCTTCAAACTTAACATATATAAATTTTTCAATTGTCAAAGTAGATTTATTGAAGATTCTATAATCCTTACTAGTGTTAGAATAACTAACAAAAATAGTTTTAAAAGCTTTAGCAATAAATTTACCTAAGTTATCTTTGGTGTTTAAAACAAAACATTTGCATGCAAAAACTCTAAAATAAGAAATATTAGGCTTTCTCAAATAGTAAATTTCAAAAGAAGTTTTGAAAGTATTTTTACAAAAATAAATTCTATTTGATATGTAACATTAAGTGTTTACTGTCTTAGCCCATAAGTATTAAGGGAGTCCGTATTCACTGATCATTGTCCTAACCATTTCTTGAAGAGTACGATTCTTCTTTTCAACGAGTCCATTTTGTTGTGGAGTTCTAGGACAAGATAATTCAAGCTTAATTCTATTTTCTTTACAATAAGTGACAAAAGAATGATTAATAAATTTACCACCTCTATCACTTCTTCTGCGCAAAATCAAAAAACCTTTATCTTTTTCAACCCTTTTTCTAAAAATATTAAAATGCGAAATAGCTTGATCTTTATGTTCCAAAAGAAAACTCATGTAAAACAAGAAAAATTGTCAGCCAATACAAAAACAAAACAGTTTCCATTTAAACTCTTGATTTTAGTAGAACCAAACAAATTCATTTGGATTAACTCTAATGGTTTAGATGTCATGATATCCTTGATTGATTTGAAAGAGGACTTGGTTTATTTTTTAAGTTGGCACGCATCACAAATGCGGTTCTTTTCAAACTTCAAGTAAGGAATAACCTTCACTGATTTAATTCTAGATAGATGATCAAAAGGTACATGGTCTAATCTTCTATTCCATAATTAAGAATCCTCATTGAAAACATTTAAACATGTAACATTACAATCTAAATTTAGCATAACAATAATATATACATTATTTTTCTCGAAATCCAGAAAGAATGCAAGCATCGGTTTTACCATCTAAAATATTCCAAGAAGAATAATTAAAAATAACTTTAAAATCTCGATCACAAAGTTGACTAATACTCAAGAGGTTATGCTTGAGTCCATCAACTAAAACAACATTTTAAATTAATAGAGATGAACTAAGTTTAATGTTACTTATACCGATAATGTTACCCTTTGAGTCATCTCCGAAGGTGACGGCGCCACCTTCATGATTCCTTGATAGGGTTACAAAATTGTTGATGTCCCAAGTCATGTGTCTTGAGCAACCACTATCAAGATACCACCGCTCCCTACGTCTTGGAGCCTTGGTGTGTACCTACATCAAATAATGAAGTTGTTGATTTTCGTACCCATATTTTCTTGGGTCCTATGACGTTAGTATTTCGAACCCAAATATGATTATTAGAAGTATTTATACAATCAAAACAAAATTTAGCTAAGTGACCCTTTCGGCCACAATAAGTACATGAATAAACTCTACCATACATGAATGCATGATGTGTATGATGAGCATGTGAAACATGAGCATGCTTAGTGTGTGATTTAGAAGTGTCATGTATAGTATGAATATGTTTCTTTGAAGAATTTTTCTTAAAAAACATGGCATTTAATTTAGCTATATCAAACTCACATTTTTTTAAAACATTTTCCAAAGTGTTGATTTAAGTTTTTAAAGTAGAAATTTTTTTTCATCAATCATGAGAAACTTTGCGTTACATGAAATCTTGTATGCATCAAAGTCTTTTAGTGTGGATAAAAGAGTGGTAGATAAATCATCCTTTTTTTTAGAAAGAGTGATAATTTTATTTTAAAGAACTTCAATTTCCTTTTTCATTTTTAGATATTTTTTCTTTAGAAAATCATAATTATTTGAAAGTTCTACAAATACATCTCATAATTCATCTATAGTTAAATCACAATAATTAAGGGATGGTTCAGAGTTACCTTAGGTGTGTTATCATTTGCCATGAAACACACATTTGCCGTGTCCACCTCCTCTTCAGATTCACTTTCTAAATCTCATGTAGCTTTGAGAGCTTTCTTCTTAAATGGCTTCTTTGGCTTGTTTGAGGAAGATGGCTGGGTTTTGATATCCGGACATTCGGCAATGATATGTCCGGGTTTCTGACAGTTGAAACAGTTGATTTTCTTTTCCTCCTTTCCTTACCATCGTATCCTATTGTTGATCTTTGCCTTGTTGTACATCCTCCTTACATTTCTTACAAGGAGGGAAAGATCTTCATCCTCTTCTTCTTCTTCATCATCGTCGGAGATGATGGGAGTAGACTTGAAGGCAATTGTCTTCTTCTTTTGTGGTGTCGTTTCTTCTCTAGCTTTCCTCTCCATCTCATGGGTCTTAAGGTTGCTGACAAGACCGATGAGTTCCATCTCTTCTTTGTCGTTTAACTCTTTCAATATAGTACCTTTGACTCCCCCTGAGGGTAGAAGTGCACGAATAACCTTTCAGACTTTTTGATCATTGTCAATGGCATCACCTAAAGAAGAAAGACCATTAGGTATTTTAGTAAATTTTATAATCATATCATCAATGGACTCATTTTCATGCATAGTGAAGTTTTCATATTGGGAACGCAAGAGATCAATTTTAGCCCTCTTGACTTGTGATGTTACCTCATGAGTGACCACTAGGTGTGACCAAATCTCGTAGGCAGATTTGCAATGAATGATCCTAACTATATCGTCATTATTCAAAGATTGAAGCAATAAATAGTGTGCCTTTGCATTGACATCAAACTCCTTGGTGGCAATATCGGACCAAGTGTCTTCATCACTAGAGGGTACACTAAAGGGTTTAGTCACCGCCTTTGCAACCCGACTTCCTAGGGATTACAAAAATACGATCATCTTAACCTTCCATATGAGAAAATTGAGGCCATCAAACTTAGGAGGGGTCTTAATACCTCCAGCCATTTTTACTATAGTGGATGAGAATGAAGATGTCAATGAAATGATTAGCAACTAGGATCTCTTTAAGATTGTTAAGCTAAAAACTAGAGACCAAGGCTCTGATACCAATTGAAATTACACTTAGAGGGGGGTGAATAGGTGTATAGCTAATCAAATTACAATTCAATACAATATAAAATGAAATGATGCAACCGATCACTCAAAACAAGACCTGAAGCTGAATTCCCCGTGAAGGGCTCTGAACTTCTCGTGATTCCTCTAGATAAGAGTTGAGGTGCTTAATTACTATCTTGTTGAGATGAGTATTGATCGACAAGAATGAATGAATGATAAACAAATAAATATAGAGGCAATAAAGCAATCGCAAACAAAAGAATTTGTTTCGAGGTTTGAGCCACCGCTCTACATCCCCGCCTTCACCACCGTGAAGGATTTCACTATCCATTATTGGATCCTCTAAAAAAGGACCTTACAACAAGGAATTACAACCACTCAGAGTACACAACTCTCCAACTCAATCCTCTACACCAGAGGCAGCACAATGCCAATTGAGATAACAAGCTCTGGGTGATCAAGAGACCACAAACACTCTCTTTGTAACTCTCTTACAAAAACCCTATAGAGTAAAATTTAAACTTAAAGCTCAAGGATGTAAGTGAGAATGAAAATCAGAAAGAGAGATTTTAAGACCAGAAAAACTCAATTAAAAAGCTTTGAAAATAAGAGCACAAAATAAAAAATGAATCTTTTCCTCTTTGAAAGCAAAACTAGATTTTCAATGGAATTTGTTGTTGTGAATTTTTCAATCCTAATAACCCTTTTATAGGTTTTAGAAAAATAAATTTAGAATAATTTTACCAAGTTTAAAAGGAAGAAATTGACTGTTAAAATTCAACTAAACCGTTTTAAAAAACATGTTAAAAATCAGCCTTCAAAAATTAGTCGTTTCTGCCAATCTAGCAGAGTGGCGGTCGACCGGCCAGTCGACCGAACATTCAAAAAAAATATGACCATTAGCCCTGGTCGATCAGTCGGTCGACCGTGTTTAACCGAGACCAAAACTGGTTACAGTCCGTCGATCGCCCGGTCGACTGGAATAGGGGACCGGTCGACCGGTCGGTCGACCGGGAATGTGCACAACGTGCACACCCCAATTGCCAGAGAATCGGTCGACCGCACGGTCGACCGTTCTGGCCTGTAATAGGCACGATCGACTGCCCGATCGACCGACCTAGGCCAAAAAACTAGGCCTAGCTTATTATTAAAGATACAGAAATTTTGAAATAATTTTGTTTGAATTTTAAAGGAGGGAAGACATCCATAGCCATAAGATACAAGTTCTAAATAGAGATAAAAATTTCTAGAAAGAATATGGAACAAGTATCAAAACTAAACATGTCAAAATCATACTTTTGAAAACATGCATCTTTGTGTGTGTATCTTTGAGCCTCAAATTTATATTCTACTCTTTAACAAACTAGTTTCTTACAAGGTTCTGATCGGCTATACGAATCTTCAAGCGGGCTTCTCTGATAGTAATGTTTGAGCGATGTTTTGAACTTTGAGCTATGATCCCTACTTGAGTACCCTTGAGCCATCAACACCTTCCTTTATAGGAAGAATCTGTTAGATTTTTTTTGAACCCTGAAATACATTCTTGAACTTGATAAGTACCAAATAACTTTATATGCTTTGTTATCTCAAAACACAAAATCGGAGATTGTAACCTTTGGGCCAACACAAACTAAAGAATTGATGTTCACACACTTTCCCATCAATGAAGTGTGATCATAAGATATTGGTGATTCAATTTCACGATATACTGGTACAAGATTCAATGTTGACTCCAGAATATGAAAAAATCTGGTAAAGATACCGGAGTCATTATTGAATCAAAAAGTGAAATGGAATCACCAACATGAGGATCGGGATCACATTCATGTTCAATTTTAATTTCAGAAAAGGGATAACTTGCCAGAATGTCAATGTGACTTTCAAAACTTGGAGTTTGGTCATGTTTAAATGTGTGTGCTGAAATTGAATCTTAATTTTAAAAATAATATGATTCTTGAGTCCAATCGATAGAGTTAGGGATATAAGAATTGGTCAAAGGTTGACATGAAAGACTTTCCTCATTCTCATTGAACAATTCACTCATTATTGAGTCTAACCTACCGATAGACCGAGTAACAGAATTTTGAGCTTGAATCATGTCTTTCATACTCTTTGCAATTTATTCTTCTTGAAAAGGTGAGTATGGAAGTTAGTTTTGAAAATTATGGTGAAGTCGTGAGTATATCAGATTTTGTGATTGTTGCTCGGACTCATGCAAGAGTTCCATATTCATTTCCAGGATGGATGATTGTTTATTTTGAGTTGGTGTGACTGGAAAAGATGAGTATGACTCTTGAAAATTTGGTTGAGATGATGAGGCCAGCATATTTTAAAATTATTGTGATGTTTCACAAAAGACTTCCAAACTCTTTTCTAACTCAGATTTTTCTTCAATTGGATGTTTTAGAAAAGGAGTATATGGAGTTTGATGCAGGAAAGATTGTGAATTGAGCAAATTTTAAATTTGTTGTTGGGACTCAAGCATGGCTTCCATACTCCTTTCCAAATCAGATTTTTCTTCAGAGGGTGGTTCTGAAAAAAGAGTATAGTAAGTAAAATCGGGGAATAAATATTGCGAAAATTGTGGACAAGGTAGTTGAAAATTTAACTGAGGGAAGGTGAATCCCCATGAACTCTGTGAAGAGTAGAAATTATTTTGAAAATTTGGTTATAGGATTGGGGGTATGGGTCATATTGCGTCAGATAATCCAGTCCGGCCTATATGGTTAGTTCATGTTGTACATAACCGGGTTGGAGTTATCTGAGTCAAATGAGGTTAGGGTGAAATTTGAATTCATATTAAGATTGAAAGAATTATTGTTGTTAAAATCCATTTCACAATTTATAAAAAAAGAAAAACAAACAAACAAATAAATAAAAAAAATAAAAAAAAGAAAAATAAAACAAGCCTATGCTGGGGTTGACTTAGACCTAAACGACTCCTAATTGGTTAGACTGTCCGGGGGGGGTACCTTATAGAAATCTGACAACAAGTTAATCGGCCAGGTAGGGGCAAGACCAGTGGGAGGTATCCGTGCTGAAGCAACGGGCCTAATTATGTCAAACCACTGTTCTTCGAGATTTCGCCTCTAAATCCCCAACCTTTGACATCGATTTGACAAGAGTCAAACTATAACAACTTTCCCCTTAGGTCAATCTCTTAAATGAGTCCGAGATGTCTCTAGGGGCCAACATCCAGCAAGTTTTATTTAGGCTTGGGTTGTGTGAGTAGGAAGGTGGTTTTTGGGCTAAGAAAGGGTAATGACTTCCCCACCTTATGTTATGTTGGGTTTTGCCCTTAATTTTTTATTCGTGCAAGTGTGCAATATAGAAAAGAATGAACACAAAAAAGCGAGAAAATCACTCAAGTGTTTGTCCTAAGTTATATGCAATGCAATATGTACACCTCCGTCAAGATCACAACAACACAAGAACAAAATATAGTATATTGGAATTGAAATTGATGCATGCCCAGATGCAAATGTCTAAACCATTTTAAAGCATCCAATATCTTTATTTTAGTTCTTAATTATTACAGTGCACAGTAATCTAAATAAAAAAATAGCAGTAGAAAATAGCAATATACAAAAATTTACCCAACCAGACAAAAGCAAGTGTGGACTTCTGCAATGCTAAAGATTTGACCTGTACACCAAAAACAAAGAAGAAAAGTTAACAAAAACGTGAAATCAAATCGTTCTCATCCCCGACAATGGCGCTAAAATTTGATCAGGGTGAAACCGTGCACAAAAAGTGTATGTTTTGAAATCACGAGTTAAAAGTGCGTGGTTTGGTTTCCTCGATACTTCTGTTATAGCATAGAGGCTAAACGGGTCGAATCCACAAGGATGGGAAGCGATAGAAGCTTTAACGGTATATTCACGGGGGTGCTAACAGTTCTTCTATATTTTAAAGAATCAAAAGAAAAGAAAAAAGTGACAAGAGAAGAGTACGGTGAAAACAAAGAAGTGGGAAACATAGAAAAGATGGTTTTTGTGATTTTTGATATATTTCTAAAACAAAGTAAAAAAAAAAAACTCATAGCTACTAACTACTAATGACTCCACTAACCATACTAACCTCTTAGTGATAGTTGCCTCACATGTATCCTTGGCCATCACTAGTCCTTGGTTCAAGATCGTTTCAAAGCATGATCCAGAAGATAACTCATCACATCCAAACTCAACAAACAAGTGCAAGTTACATTTAAACCATCAAAACTAAACAAGAGAAAGCATGGAATAAAGTAATGTTAGCTTGTTAGAGAGTTAGGATGTTAGAGTGTTAGAATCTATCATCATGAGCCATCAATGGCTCTTGTAAGAGCAAGACCAAGTAGAGGTTATTAGATTCATGTAGATTATCAAGTTAGGAGTTAGTTGCCATGAGAGAAAATTAGCTAAGCATGTAAAAGGAGTTAGAGAGAAAAAAATAATGAGAGATAAAGAGAAAACTTTTCATAGAGTGTCACTCTCCATTACAAGCACTCTTTCTTTTATCCTATGTACTACTCTCTTCCCTATTACAAGATCTACAAGAAATAAAAAATACAAAAGAAGAAGAAGAACAACTAACTTAAACTAACCTAACAACTACCTACATGGAGAAGAAACAACCCTAAAAACCTCCTCAAAACTCCTCTTCTTGAGCTCTGAAAATCTTAGGGTATTTAGAGGCAAAAGGGGGCACCAGGGAGATTGTACAGAGCCGCGCGTCAAATCTCGACGCGCAGCTTCAGGGCCGCGTTTCCACGGTCGTACTGGCACACGCGCGTGGCGCATTCTGCCACACGCTGTCGGTTTGTCCCCCAATCGGTATATGTTGCTGGTTTCTGGATATATGCACCCGGTTTTGACAGATCCTCCTTCCAAAGTCAATGGCTATTCTTATAGGCTTTAAATCACCAAATAAATGGGACTTTTGGGCTTCTTCTTCATTCCAAACTATGAACCTAGGAACATACAAGAGAGGTGTTATTTACAGAATTTAATATTATATAAATGTGAAGATGTGGTATGAAATATTTAATTTTAGAGACTAATCAAGTGTGTTGTGCAACTCTAACTTCCGGATCTACCTGAGGGCCTCCAGGTGTCCGAGGGGAGCACTGACTTCCTACTCCTGTTATATTCCTGAATGGGCATACGATAAGATCCACCTTCCTGTTTGCCTAGCGACAGGTTCCGGGCTAGCACCGGAACATCCTGGGCCAGCACCGGAACATCCTGAGCCATGGTCCCGGGTATGTACGGGACCCATTGTAAATATAACACATTAGTTTCATCATCAATTTTCAATAACAACCTTGAGTTACTCATATATAGAGGTATGTGGAATGGAACGTACGCCTGTACACATACTTAGATATATGGGTAGGACGAGTAATAATAATAAAGTGCTAATCAACAATACGTTGTGTTGCTTTGCAATTCGGGTTGTATACACTCGAATTATGGTAACATAGGGCATAGGGTTTATATATGAGAGTTTCCTTGTTTGAATTATTACTTCGACGTACTTGTCTCATGAAACCGTAAACTGAGTTTGTACAACTGATTTTTCTTGTATTCAGTATTATCAGTTTTATCAGTTTTTATTCTGTTTTCTTAGTTTAGGAGTCAACTCAAGTTATATCAACTCAGGATACAGTGATGTGAGGTTTACATGGTATATATATGAAGGTTTTCTTGATTGAATTACTCTTTCAATGTACTAACCTCACGGATCAGTAATTTGGGCTTATATAACTAGTTTTATCACATTTATTTTACTAGATACTTTCTTCCCTGCTCCTGTATGCCTATACTCATGATACAGTTTTTCAATGCAAGCTCCTTGATTTGAATTTATTGATATACATGTGTTTTTTCTTGCACGTCACTTGGCATTCACCACACCACTCGTTTGGGAATTCTGACTCCCCTGGATCTGCATGTTCAGATCCCGAAACTTGGAGCTTGTGGATTCTTTCGGTTGCTGATCAGAGCTGCGCAGAGAAAGCGTGGATTTTCGACAGACCGTCTGGAGGCCCATTCTTCTAGGCCTCCCTGCTCATCTCCCGAGTTTTCCTTTTGTAACTCATGAGCATCTTTTGTACTATTCATAATTGTATATCTCTTTGTATTTTTGCATTTGCGCCTATCGGTGATGTAAAATTCTTGTAATATTGTGTTATATCTTGTGATAACTTAAGTGTGTTCATATGTTGGAATGTATAATGCACCACGTACTTTCATACTCTGCTTCTTGCCTATACTGATGCTTAGCATATATATGTGAGGGTATCTTCGATCTATGTATATACGTCACAGTAACGTATCCATGCCCGCGGGATCGGGCTTTACAATGGGTCTTCACCTTGATGGCACCCCAGAGAGCCTCCTGAAAGATGGAGGCTCGCCCTCGTCGGATGCTCAGAGCCGGCCTATAATGGGATATACCCTGATGGCCGCCCGAGCAAGCCCACAGCCTATATGGTCTTCACCCTGATGCACCCCTCGAGGAGCCTCCTGAAAGATGGAGAGTCGCACTCGTCGGATGCTCGAAGCCAGCCTATAATAGGATATATCCTGATGGCCATCCGAGCAGGTCCATGGCCTATATGGGTTTTCACCCTGATGGCGCCCCTTAGGGAGCCTCCTAAAAGATGGAGGCTCGCCAAAGTAAGATGTCAGAGCCAGCTTATAATAGGATATACCCTGATGCACGCCCCAGCAGGCCCACAGCTTATATGGGTCTCCACTTTGACAGCTCCCCTCAGGGAGCCTCCTGAAAGATGGAGGCTCGCCCTCGTTGGATGCTCGAAGCCAATCAACAATGGGACCAGACCTGACGGCCGCAAGAGCAAGTCTACAGTCTACCTCGGGTCATACCCCGACGACTAGCATGGCAACATAACTTTGAAACGGGGGCTTCACCACCCAGGTAACATTTGCAGGTCTCGGGAAGCGAACCCAATTCGGAAACTATGGTCCAAATTGTTCTAAACACTTTGGAGCCAATACAGTTCCCCAAGCAGACGTAATAACAAAGCAAAATCCAAGCAACGCTTTCATCAAAAAATTCCCACTTTATTATAGAATTTTTTCGATTACATTCATCCACTTACAAGCATGGTTACAACTAACATGAATAATACAATTTTGTTACATGTGCATCCTTTTTGAGAAAAAAATTAGATACGCTCTCAGCTGCAGCCCCCAACAGCGCTCAAGATATGGCTCCTAAACAAACAATCCACAAAACCAGAAAGACAAGGGCGTCATGAACACCCAGGAAGCCACCAGCAAGGGAGATTTGCCTCGAACTGCATACTGAACCCTATAAGGCAAAGAAGATACTGATGCCAAGACCATCACTCAAAGATGAACTCATGAGCGGGGGCAGCCAAAGCACATGCATCCCATAAAGAGCGCAGACATCCGGCCCTAGAGATCGGAACCATTAGCGAGCACCCTTATGCTCACTGCTCTATGTTCGTTGCAAGGAAAGAAAGGGGGTCAAGTCCCAACCTCCGTCTTGTCTATTCTGACAAGAGTTCAGACATGCAGACCAAATAGAAGCTAAGACATTCCCTGTCCTTCCTGGCAGACGGGCCTCACCACAAGAGCCGAAGCTACTTGACGAGCCCATCTTAGAACTGAAACTCCTTGACAGACTGATTCCTAAACATTAGGAGCACAACAACTATTGCCATCCTCTCCCTCTCCTTCCTCCACTGAACAAAGAAGAAAGGAAACATCACCGCCCGCAGAACAATGCAAGATTTTAGAAATAATGAACTTTCAAGAAGCAACTCAGATCTCTCATGAAGAGTTACACCCTATTTACAGAGAGGCGACCCAAGCATCAGCCGTCCAAAATTTCAAATCCCAAAAAGAAATGAAGCGCCACTTGATTAAAGACCCTACATGTGGCACAAGATATGGGACTTAGTCCATCGCGCTGGATACACTTTACCTTCCTAAAAAATCGTGTGACTTTAAAAGCGACAATTACTTAATTAATGCCATAGCAAATGGGATGTGCATTTAAGATTCTGCTAGCCTATAGACGCATGTCACTATGAGACAAAAAATGAAGTGACAGCAAACCGACCTGAGTCCAGGTCCAGAGTTTACTTCTCTGTCTACTCCTTTCTCTCTATCAGAGTCCCCGGGAACTTATAAGCCCACAAGGAGAGATCCTGACCTCCTGTAAAGAGAAGGAAGCATAGGAGGCACCTATAGTATCATTTTTTGACCTCCTCGAGATCACATCACATGTCCATTCAGTACCAAACAGGCGAGCGACACATGGCCACTTCCAGCACCTCTGACTAAGAATGACTATCCGATTCAAACTTCGAGCAATTCATATAGTTAAAAGGAGGAGATAGAGTCAGTTATGAGAATCTCTATCTATAAGCTAAATCTCTAGAATGCGATAATTATAGCTCGAGAACAGGTCAACCATATTAACAGTTAGATGTAAAGAATCAGATAAAGATGGACTCTCATTCAATCAATTCGAAGCCGGGTGTTTGGCTCTAAACCGTCTCCGAGATAAGGGGTTAAGTATTTAAACAAAGCTGAATTCTGTAGTCTTATCCAAACAGACACAACTTCTATAAATAATAGATCACCCTCCCCATTGAGGAGGAATGATTAAACACAGAAACCCTAGTAGACTTGTGTCATTTCAGAAGGATTCAAGGCTATATATATGAGATAGACTTGTCCCACTCAAATACAACTATACATCATCCGAATACAAGATTCATTCTGTTGAAGTTGATCTATATTCTTTCAAATATCTATAATCAAAAATCAAGTATTTTAAATACTTTTGCCCATGCATCAAGTAGGGAAAAACGAACGGCCTAAATAGTGAGTTGGTTAGTTTAACAGTGTAAAACATTTAAAACCTAACAAAAATTATTTTGTACGGGTTTTTAAATGTTTAGATCATGATCAAATGGCCGGATCGAGAATTTGTATGTCTCAAGATATAGATCTAACCAAGTCACACTTTCGCCGTCCATTTTGCTTCGCGTGATGGATGGGCAAAAAGTATTCCAAACACTTGATTTTTTATTTTTCGTTACTTTAAATAATATAGATCAACTTCAATAGAGTGATCTTATATTTGAATATCAGATGTTGGTATTTGAGTTGAAAGGATTCAGGCTCGAATCCTTTTGGAACTACACAAGTGTGTGTGTGTGTGTAGAGGAGAGAGAGAGAGAGAGAGAGAGAGAGAGAGAGAGAGAGATAGACTTGTGCCATTTTGGAAGGATTTGAGGCCGAATCCTTCCCATTCAAATACAACTCTCCAACATTCGAATACACGATCCACTCTGTTGAAGTTGATTTTCAAGTATTTATAAACCAAAAATTAAGTGTTTTGAATATTTTTTTCAAATCCATCAAGCGGCGCAAATGGACGGCCGAAAGTAGTGAGTTGATTAGATCTATGTCATTAGACACACAAATTCTCAATCCGGCCTTTTGATCATGATTTAAACATTTATAAACTTTCACAAACCAAGGTTTTTTAGGCTTCAAATGTTCTACACTATTAAACTAACCAACTCACTATTAAAGCCATCCATTTTTTTCCTACTTGATGCATGGGCAAAAAGTATTCAAAACACTTGATTTTTGATCTATAGATACTTGAAATAATATATATCTACTTCAACAGAGTGGATCTTGTATTTGAATGTTGGATGTCGGTGTTTGAGTGGGAAGGATTCGGCCTCGAATCCTTCCAGAATGACACAAGTATGTATGTATGTATGTATGTATGTATATATATATATGTATGTATGTATGTATGTATGTATGTATGTGCGCGTGCGTGTGTATAGAGAGAGAGAGAGAGAAAGACTTCTGTCTTCTAAAAGGATTTGAGCCTGAGTCCTTCCCACTCAAATTCAACCCTCCAATATTCGAATATGATCCACTCCGTCGAAGTTGATCTATATTATTTCAAGTATCTATTGATCGGTTCTGACTTGAACAAGAAAAATACAGAATTTCAGAACAGTGCTAGGTCCTCAATTCTACCGTATAGCCTAGGACTAACGGGTCGTGAGCCACAGGGAGGGACGGCGATGGAAGCTCTATAGTCAGTTTCTTCTTTTGATTAATTAAAACAGATTTAAGAGTTCTCTTCTCAGTTTTAAAAGAAAATAAAAATAGTTAAGAAGGAGGTGTAGAAGAAGAGATGGTGGAATTGTTGTTATTTTATTTATAAAAGAAAAAGAAATAAAAAGATATAAAGTAAAGTGTTGGTACAAAAATCAGAAATAAAAAGAGATAAAAGAAGAGAATTTAAGATGGTTTTGTTAATTCAAAAAAAAAAAAGAAAAACAAGTTCAAAGAAAAAGAATTAAAAGAGAAAGTGTTGATTGAAAATTGTTAAATTAAACTAATAAAAAAATAGTAAAGAGATAAAGGAAGAAGATTTACCTCTGTTGTAGATTAACATATCATGATTAGATGTGAAGTAATATAAAACAAAGTAGTAGAAAGAAGTACATGGAAGCAGTGCTTGGCCAGATTGAGTACGATGAAGAAAAGTGGGAAACTTTCATTGATTGTCATCTTCATTATAAACTTCTTGAAGAAAAGATTACATAATTTCACTCTACAATAAATCTTCCTCTCTTTTAATCATGTAACTCTCTCTAACCTAAAAGAAAATAAAAAAATAAAAATAAAAATTACATTGAAGAAGAAAAGAAAAGAAAAACCTAAACTAAAGCTCTCTTTCCCCCTCTGAGATGGTGTCCCTTCTGCCTTCGAGGTATGAGGGTATTTATAGGAAAAAACCAGAGGGATAGAAAGCGTATGAAAATAAGGAGAGCTAGATATTTTTGAATTTGAATTCTTCCCTTATCTCCAATCTTAATTTGATTTATGTAAAAATTCAATTCTGATCTGCAGCTCATTGGCGTGTTGATTGTTGAATATCACTTATCAAATAATAGAATTGGAAAGATTGATTAACATAAGAATTGTATCCCTTTAATTCTTCTTTCTGGATCATCTAGAAACATCAGATTTGAGTTTCAGTAGTGAAAGTTATGATTAAAATGCTAAAATGTATCCAGCCTGAATCTGAAACTAAATTGCTTCATCTCATCCGTTGATTTTCTCCCTATCTATTTATCCTTTTGGATTTTTAATTTGTCTTCTATAATTGATAAGATATCAATTTATCTTCATCGAAACCAATAGGGTCTTCAAACAATCCACTTTTCTCTTGAAATTAGATGATATTATCTCATCTGATATATCAAGTTTTCAAATAAGATAGCTTTTAGAACCTTTGAATTTGAATCGACCCCCTTTGATTTGAACTTTTGATTAAATTGGATAAATCTGCCAATCTCTCTTTTCTTCCTTAATTACCCTACATGCCACTGGACATGAAAATACATTAATAGCAGAGTTTTATTTAAATATAAATATAGAAATGTGACACATATGATATGGAAACATGTAATGCACGTGTATGATCATCAATAAACCAAAAATCAAGTGTTTTGAATACTTTTTGTCCATGCATCAAGTAGGGGAAAACGGACGGCCTAAATTATGAGTTGGTTCGTTTAACGGCGTAGAACATTTTAAACCAAACAAAAATTAGTTTGTAGGGTTTTTAAATGTTTATGTCACATCCTGCTTCTCAAAATACGAAGTAAGAGTACATGATGCGTTAGTGGATCCTGATAGCAGAGAGAAATAGTTCACTATCCTCAGGTATCATGTAATATGTAATAACAGGAGTGCGCATAAATAACAAGATCACGTGTGGCATCCAAACCTACAAGGGGTCGCCCTTTCAAGCACACCTCCCGGGATTTCCCCTGCTACAGTCTCCCCCAGTAACCCGGGCTTGGCTAATTTTATTAATCAATATAAATACATGAGAATGTGTAACTCAGCGTGACAGGATTGGGGATCAATATCAAGAGTATCAATGTCAAATAATGATTACAATACATATCAAAATTTTAGAAAAATGCAAAATGGTGACAACATCGAGTGACAAATGCATAATAGTATAAGTGATGCCAGTGTATTAGGATGTAAACATAATCATAAAATAATAATCATGACATAGGGTGACGTCAACTTACTTGTACAATATTTACTGATTTATAGTTATACTTGAAGGATCATTTATGTAACAAACATCCTATACATACATGTCTTAAAATTCACATGATCAGGGAAGGATATGGGAATCGAGATCGGAAAGAAATTTATAAACTAACATAGGAACACAGAGGAGAGGGAGTGTGTACTTGCCTGATGTCGTTGGAATCTGAATTTCCGTAACTGCAACCGGCTCTGGGTAAAATTCGCGGCCTAAATATTACGTGAATTCATTAGAGACTTGATATGTTATTTATTCAGTGATAAGTTGAATGAGCATATAATTTTTATTATTTATTATAATTTTGGTTGGTTAATATTTCCAAATAATTCAATTTCTAAATTTTTAACAACTATTTAAAAATATATTTTCATGATAAAATACATGCATAAACTAATAAATTGATGTATAATGTTTATATATTACTAAATTATGAATTTTATATTTTTTTGTGATATTTAGAAATTTATTGGCTATTTTTAAATAAATGATAATTAAATAATAATTACAAAGAATATTTAATTTCATGTTATTATAAGTAATATTACATTCAAAATAATTTCACAAGTCCCAAATTTAGTTTGTGATTTTCTATGAATTTTCTGAAATTTTCTGAGTTTATTTCTAATTTTTCTGAATTAAAATAAACCTGAAAATTAATAAAAATCAATAAAATGCTTAACGGGTTTGTTTGCTACAGTAACGGGTCTGCTACAATAATGGGTTGCGTCTGGGTCTGCTACAGTAAATATTCTACGTATTTTTATTATATTTTATTTATTTATTTTCTTTTTCTTTTTCTTTTTCCTTTTTCTTTTTTTTATATTGGGCTGGGTTCGGACCCGAACTCGGGTCTGTAATACACAGACCCAGGCTGGGTCTACGTTGGGCATAGACCCAGTCGGGTTTGGGCCTGGTCTGGCTCGACCAGGCCCAGGTCGGGCCTGGCCTGCATCCGCACTGTGCTTTGCACTATGCACTGCACAGTAACAACACAGTTTCCCTTTTTTTTCCTTAAATTAAAATCATAAAAATCATAAAAAAAATATGACAATTAGTAGGTATGTCTTAGGTGTTCTACATAATTTTATTGTGATTTTAGCATAAGTTTTTCAAGGTGAAATTACAGCTAAAATGTAATGCGTACTACGTGTTCGATGAAATGCCACAACAAACTTAAATCTACGAAAAAGAAAAATAAAATACCTGGAACGCTTCCCTTCAGTCTGAATGTTCTTCTCCTCAATCAACACTTCAAAGATTCAGGAGAGAAAAAGAGAGTGTAGTGAAAAAAGGAGAGAAGTTTAGACTTTGCAAATGACTTGAGATGGTGATATACCCCTTTTATAGGCACCACACACACACCCCTAAACCACCCATGAGAGTTAGTCTACGTGGAAGGAGTAGTGATTTCAGTTTGGGTGAGTGAGAATGGGGGAAGAAAGTGAGAGAGGAGTTAGATAGAGTGGGGGAAGTTGGAGAGGATAAAGGGAGTTAAAGGGAGGTTTAAATAAATGGACTTAAGCCTCTACACCTCACACCAATGTGACAATATGGTTAACTCACTACAGTCTTTCCTAGCCCACCAAGGTTCAAAACCTAGTGGATGCAAATAAATTTTGCATTTTTATATTTTTATATTTTTTATATTTTTATATTTTTTTATTTATATTTATATTCATTTTTGCCTTTTCTTAACTCCATTAAATTCCTATTTAATTCGGACAAATTTCTAAAAATCTTAAAAAATAGCAAATATTTTTTAAACATTATTGAGAAATTGGATTCATGAAATTCATCCGCGATTACAAATTAAAAATCTAGAAGTCGTATAGCGACATAGATGGGTCACGAATTTCGAGAATCTTCAATTAATTTCGAATTTTTTTGGAGAAATCAAGAAAAATCTGAAATATTAGAAAATTTTATTAGAGTTAAATTAGATTTAGTTAGACCACCAGAACAGGTACGACCACCAGTGAAAAATACCAGTGACTGAAACTGAGAGATACAGTTTAGATCATAACGAAATGACCGGATCGAGAATTTTTATGTCTAAAGATATAGATCTAACCAACTCACTACTTTCGGCCGTCTATTTTGCACCGCTTGATGGATGGGCAAAAAGTATTCAAAACACTTGATTTTTTGGTATATAGTTAGTTGAAATAATACAGATCAAGTTCAACAGAGTGAATCTTTTATTCGAATGTCGGAGGGTTGAATTTGAGTGAGAAGGATTCGGGGCCAAATTCTTTTGGAAGGACACAAGTTTATCTCTCTCTCTCTCTCTCTCTCTCTCTCTATATATATATATATATATATATATATATATATATATATATATATATATATATATATATATATATAGACACACACACACACAAAAGGATTCGAGGTCGAATCCTTTCCACTCAAACACTAACTTCCGACATTCGAATACAAGATCCACTCCGTTGAAGTTGATCTATATTATTTCAAGTATCTGTAAACCAAAAATCAAGTGTTTTGAATATTTTTTGCCAATGCATCAAGTAGGAAAAAGACGGACAGCCTAAATAGTGAGTTGACTAGTTTAACGGTGTAAAACATTTGAAACCTAACAAAAATTGGTTTGTAGGGGTTTTTAAATGTTTAGATCATAATTAAATGACCAGATCGAGAATTTGTATGTCTAAAGACATAGATCTAACCAACTCACTACTTTTGGCCATCTATTTTGCGCCACTTGATGGATGAGCAAAAAGTATCCAGAACATTTGATTTTTAGTTTATACATACTTGAAATAATATAGATCAACTTCAACGGAGTGGATCTTGTATTCAAATGTAGGAGGGTTGTATTTGAGTTGGAAGGATTTGGGCTCAAATCCTTTTGTAAGGACACAAGTCTATCTCATATAAGAAACCGCCAAGGTATCCTAATGGGCCCTCACTCGAGACTGGCTTTATACCCCGCATGGGCGGGGAAAGCACAACTATAAAGGGGGTTCTCCCACCGAACTAATCCTGCAAGCCATTGTTGTGCCAGCGACAACAACCTGATGAGAATCCCCTGAATCTCCCACGCACAAAGAACAATCCCAAATAGCACAAAACAACCACTAGAAGAAAGCACAAGCGCAAACAAACAATTTAACGAGGTTCGGCCTCAATGCCTACGTCCTCGGGGCAATCAGAGAGAGATTTAATTACTTTGGAAGAAGATTACAATTGCTAGCAGCCTCTTTGAATGCAAGAGAGCTCCAGCAAACCCAGCCTTCAGATTCTTCTTTAGGATACAAACCCTAGAAACCAACAACAGCCCTTAAATACACAGATTTCTGAATCAGCAGAAAATACCCGCACCCGACTGTCGGTCGATCGGGCGGTCGACCGACCCCTTCCACCGGTCGACCGGTCGGTCGACCGGGTGCCCAACAAAGAGTTGGGTCACTTCAGTCGGTCGACCGAGTGGTCGACCGCGCCGGTCAACCGATCTCCTGTTTGTGCGGGCGGTCGACCGCCCGGTCGACCGCTAAACCTGTTCTGCTGCTAATTGTGCTGTTTGCTGCTGTCTTTCTTCCTTCGTCCTTTTATCGTCGACCTCCTTGGTGATCACTCGACGATGTTCGACGATCCTTGTCAACTTCCCCATCAGTAAACTCTCTCTTTCCAACAATTCTCCACCTCGGCGAAGATTTTTCCTAAAATCTGAGCCGATCTCCAACGTACCCCAGTCTTTCACCTGGCGAAATCGACACACGATCTCAGCGAAATCGACACACGATCTCGACTTGCGCGCACCGAACGAAATCGACACACGATCTCGGTGAAATTGACACACGATCTCGGCTTGGAATCTTTAGCTCAATTATCCCTGGAAAACATCGCACATGCCTTCCTCGCACTTCACCTTAGGAGAACTTCCATACATACCGATCACCAAACTGTTGCTTCAACTCCGCAACTTCACGACCTCACGAAGACTTCTCATGAGCCAACACTGACTCTCCAACTGACTAGCTCTATCTAGTCTACCTGTCTTCCACTGACGGTCCAGCCAAGTCTGCGTAGAGCACACCAAACATCATCAGCTTCAACTGGATGCATACCCCTCCTTATGCAAGCACAACATCTTCTCTCCAGAAGATTTAACCTGTTCATCGAGATCACAACATCTCACCACTACGTGAGATTCAACTGGCCACAACGCTTCACCTCTACGTGAAACCTCTCCACCTCTACGTGAAGTTCCACGGCCACAACTCTTCACCTCTACGTGAAGATCCAAACAGCTTCTCGAGAACCCAAATAGCTCCATAAGAGTTGCATCACCAAATGGCTGCGCCTTTACGGCTGCCTACATACCTTTGCCCAAAAGGATCAAGCCAACCGTAGTTCATTTAGATGAGCTTCATCAAGCTCAAGCAATGGTACCTGTATTTGAAGCAGTGAACCTGTCTGACCGAGTCATATGAACCTCTTCCCGACCATCATGGAGGACAACGGCCTTCAACTTCAACTTGTCACGATCACAAACTTGAGATTCATGCTTCTTTCCCCACAAGCGTGGTTTCACCTTTGTTCCAATAGCTGCAAACAACTCGACATCCTCAACAATGTCTTCAACCTGTTCAGCATCAACCTTGGCTTCATGATCTTCACCCGGTGTCACATCCGGTGAAGTCTCCTCTAATGCCGAACCAACTGGAGATGATGGAGTAGCATCGACCTTCACCCGCTGCGATCCTTCCTTGGTCTCCGTCCTCTCCACCTGCTGAGAGACGGTGGACTTCAATACTGAAGTCTCTCCAAAAGTGACATGCCTGCTCATCACGATCTTCTTGTCTTCGGGGTCCCACAACCTGTAGCTGTTTCCCTTGACGCCCTAATAGACAAACCTCTTTACTTACGAATTCACCTTACCATTCTTGGCACTAAAGTAGGCCGGACTTCCAAACTCCCGCAGCAAACAATGATCTTGAGAAGCTTCCCCAGACCAAATATCCAATGGAGCTTTACCTCCTATCGCAGTCGATCTGTTCATGAGATGACTAGCATACTCAGTCGCCTCAGCTCAAAATGACCTGTCTAATTCTGCTTTAGACAACAACCTTCGAACCTCCTCCAGCAAGGGACGGACTACATCTTTAGCCAACTCATTTGTACCTATTGTGAAGTAAGTTGTAATACCTGTGTTCTGGCCAAATTGTAGGAACTGGTACATGTCCTTTCCAATATTACCAATATGAAGCTCCTTTATCTTCCTACCTATCTGCCTCTCCATTCTTCCTCTCCACTTCACCAACACATTTAGGGCTTCACCCCTTTGTCTCATAGGATATATCCAAACATGCCTAGATAAACCATCAACAAAAGAGACAAAGTACCTGTGACCTCCAAGCGATGCCGTCTTAGCAGGTCCCCATACGCTCATGTGAACACAATCAAGAAGACCTTCATTGCGGTGAGTACTGGTGCTGAATCTCACCTTCTTCTTGTGGAGAACGTTGTGTCCACCTTCCAACTCGCAGGTAGCAGCACCTTCTAGAGATTCCATCTTTGCAGGAGCTCGCAAAGATTTTTCTTCTTCCTGTCCGACCTTTCCCTGCCATACCTCCGGACCACCAACATCTGAAGAACTCGAAGTCTCCACCTGATCTGTAATCGTACTACTCTTCAAGTAGTAGAGGTTGCCTTGGCAGACGCCCTTCATCACCACCATCGAGCCCTTGATCATCCTAAGATCGCCATCTCGAACATATATCATCATGCCCGATACTTCCAAAGTGCCAACTAAGATAAGATTCCTTTTGAGCTGAGGTACATACCTCACCTCCTTCAACTCTCGAACTATCCCATCATCCATCTTGATGTGGACTGTACCCATCCCTTCTATATTACACGGATGGTCATCCCCCATGACCGTGTAACATCCATCCAGCTTCTCAAAGCTAGAAAATCAGGCCCTGTTCGGGCATACATGATAGGTGGCTCCGCTATCTAAGATCCACTCAGCACTATCTGAGTTACAAATAGTAGGGGTAGTAACCGAGAGAGAGAACACCGAAGAGTCATTATCCGATCCATCCGCCTGTGCGAGATTCGCCTCGGTCTTTGACTCCACCTTCTTACCTTTGGCCTTCGGGCATTCTGCTTTCCAGTGTCCTAGTTTCTTGCACAAGGCACACTGATCCCTCTTTAGATTTCTGAAACCCGGCCTGGATTTTGATCTTCCTCTAACCTCCTTGCCCTTCCTCGATGAACCCCTGCCTCTTACTTCCAGTGCCTCCGCCGATGAGCTTTACTTAGAAGGATGTCTCTCCTTCTTCCTCGTCTCATAACTTGTCAATACAGACGACACCTCATTGTAATCCAAAGTCTGCCTTCCATTAATGAAGGTCAGTGTGAATGTCTCATACTCCTCCCCTGGGAGTGAGTTCAGGAAGATGATCGCCTTGTCCTCCTCTTCTACAATGATATCCACGTTCACCAAGTCTGTAAGAAGCTTCGTGTATCGGTTGATGTGCTCATTTACTGTGCTCCCCTTCTTCATCTGAAATCGTACAGCTTACTCTTAAGCTGCAACCTTGACTCAACACTCTTCGTCAAGTATTTCTTCTCAAGGGTTTCCCACAGATGCTTCGCCGACGTCTCATGTTGTGCAAGGTATTTTATGTCTTGCGACAAACATGAACGTATCAACCCACACGCCGACCTGTTCATCTTTGCCCACTCTTCATCAGTGGTCGTGCTCTTCTTCTTCTCCAATAGGAGAGTGTCCTCGAGGTTCGATGCATTCAGGGCATCCATAACCTCACATCTCCACATCCCGAAGTTATTTGTACCATTGAACTTCACCACGTCGATCCTCGGATGAGGATGCATGGTCTTAACCGAAGTAGTTTCTTCTGCCATTGAGATTACTTGATCCTCTATCTATGCGGAAGAACAACCAACTTTGTTATTAGAAAATTTTATTAGAGTTAAAGTAGAAATATGGCTAAGTATACCATAAACCCATTTCAATTGTGCCCTTAAGGTATCTAATAATGCGTTTTACCGCTACTAAATGAGACTCCTTAGGACATGATTGAAAACGAGCACAAAGACATATACAAAACATAATATCCGGCCTACTAGCCGTCAAATACAATAAACTACCAATCATGCTACGATAAAACTTAATGTCTACACTTTTACCTTGTTCATCCTTGTCAAGCTTGGTGGTTGTTGCCATGGGAGTTTTGCTAGTTCTAGTTCCTTCAAGCCCGAATCTCTTGATAAGTTCCTCTGTGTACTTGGCTTGATTGATGAAGATCCCATCCTTTCTTTGCTTGATTTGGAGACCAAGGAAATAGTTGAGCTCACCCATCATAGACATTTCGAATTCTTCCTTCATGCATGATTCAAAAGCTTGGCAAAGGGTTTCATTAGTAGAACCAAAAATGATATCATCCACATAAATTTGCATAATAAGAATATCATTTTCAACATGTTTTGTAAATAAAGTAGTATCAATTTTTCCTTTCTTAAAACCATTTGAAATTAGAAATGAAGAAAGCCTTTCATACCAAGCCCTAGGGCTTGTTTTAAACCATAAAGAGCTTTGTCAAGTTTGAAAACAAAATCCGGATTTGTAGGATCAACAAACCCGGGGGGTTGTTCAACATACACCTCCTCTTCAATAAATTCATTTAAGAAAGCACTTTTAACATCCATTTGAAAAAGCTTAAAATCGTTATATGAAGCAAATACAAGTGTCATCCGTATGGCTTCAAGCCGTGCTACGGGTGCAAAGGTTTCTTCAAAATCGATACATTCGATTTGAGTGTAACCTTGGGCAACTAACCTAGCTTTATTCCTAATGACGTTACCCGACTCATCCAACTTGTTCTTAAAGATTCACTTAGTACCAATTGTTGGTCTATCGTGGGGCCTAGGAACAAGGTGCCAAACTTGGTTGCGCTCAAATTGATTGAGCTCCTCTTGCATGGCTAGCAACTAATATGAGTCGGTCTCGGCTTCGAGGACGCTTTTGGGTTCAAAGTGAGAAATAAAAGTATAGTGTCCACAAAAATCATGAAGTTGAGAACGAGTAGTTACCCCTTGAGATACTTCACCTAAATCAAGGTCCTTGGGATGATGTGGATTGTATCTCCAATCCTTTGAAAGTTGTTGAGTAGGCTCCACTTCAATTCCTTGAATTTCATTTCCTTGAGCCTCCTTTTCTTTAGCTTCATTTCCTTCATCATCCTTTGGCTTGTCTTCAATAATAGGTGAGTCCTCCAAAGTGACTTTCTCCATGCCTTCATGTAAAGAATCTATTTCTACAACATTCTTAACAAACATATTAGATTCCTCAAATTTTACATGTATAGATTCTTCAATAGTCAAAGATGACTTGTTGAAGACTCTATACGCTTTACTAGTATTTGAGTAACCAACAAAAATTGCTTCATAAGACCTTGCATCAAATTTTTCCAAATTGTCTTTTGTATTTAAAACAAAACATTTGCATCCAAAACTTTAAAGTATGAAACATTTGGCTTTCTAGAAAAATAAATCTCAAAAGATGTTTTTGAAGTATTTTGCATAAGAAAACACGATTTGATATATAGCACGATGTATTAACGGCCTCGGCCCACAAATAATGTGGGAGACCGTATTCACTAATCATTGTCCTAGCCATCTCTTGTAATGTCCGATTTTTCCGTTCAACTACTCCATTTTGTTGTGGAGTTCTAGGACAAGATAGTTCATGCTTAATTCCATGTTCTTCACAAAAAGTGATAAAGGGTAGGTTAATGAATTCACCACATCTATCACTTCTTATTCTTAAAATAGAAGAATCATTTTCCTTTTCAACTCTTTTCTTAAAGGCTTGAAAATGTGAAAAAGCTTGATTTTTATGCTCTAAAAAGAAAACCCATGTAAAACGCGAAAAATCATCAACCAAAACAAATGCAAAACGATTCCCACTTAGACTTTTGGTTTGAGTAGGACCAAACAAATCCAATGGATCAACTCCAAGGGACGTAATGTCATGATATCCTTGATTGACTTGAAAGAGGACTTGGTTTGTTTCCCAAGTTGGCACGCGTCGCAAACGCGGTCCTTTTCAAAGTTCAAGTAAGGAATACCTTTCACCATTTCCTTATTGTTTAACCTAGATAGATGGTCAAAAGAAATGTGGCCTAATCTTCTATGCCACAACCAAGAGTCATCATCGAGGGCTTTTAAACAAGTAATATTGCAAGACATATTAGACAAATCAATCATGTATATATTGCTTTCACGAAAACCGGAAAATATACATGTGTTAGATTGTCTATCAAAAACTCTACAAGCTATGTTATCAAAAACAACATCAAAACTTTTGTCACAAAGTTGACTAACACTTAAGAGATTATGCTTGAGGCCATCAACTAAAACAACATTTTCTATTAAAGGGGATGTACCAAGTTTAACATTACCAATATCGATGATTTTTCCCTTGGTATCATCTCCGAAGGTAACGGAGCCACCTTCATGGTATCTTGATAGGGTTGCAAAGTTGTTGATATCTCAAGTCATGTGCCTTGAGCAACCACTATCAAGATACCACAACCCTCTACGTCGTTGCGCCTTGGAAAGTACCTACATCATTTAACAAATTTATTGACTTTGGTTCCCAAATTTTCTTGGGTCCTTGAAAGTTAGTATTTCGAACCCAAACATTATGATGTGAAGCATTAAGTCTATCATAGCAAAACTTAACTAAGTGACCTTTACGGCCACAATATGTGCATGAAAATACCTTCCCATACATGTATGCATGATGTGTGTGTGGAGGGTGAGCATGTTTGGGGGGTTTGACATGATGTAAAGGTTGTGATTTATGAGCATGAACATGAATAGCATGTGATTGTTTCTTAGAGGCTTGATTCTTAGGAAACATAGCCTCAAGTCTATTCTTATCAAATTCACACTTTTTCAAAACTACTCCTAAAGAATCAATTTTCTCTTTAAGCATGGAAATCTCATTTTCATTAACTTGTGGAAACTTACCTTTGTAAAAAATCTTATAATTATCAAAATCTTTTTGGGTGGAAACTAGAGTGGAAAGTAATTCATCTTTTTCTTTAGAAAGAGTAAAAACTTGGTGATTAAGAGACTCATTTTCCTTTTTCATTTTTAAATACTTTTTCTTAAGAAAATCATAGTTGTGTGAGAGTTCTACAAATGCTTCTCTTAATTCATCCATGGAAAGCTCATCATTAAAAGAAGTGAAAGGGGTTACCTTGCTTATGCTTTCATTAGCCATGAAGCACATGTTGGCGGTGTTAACTTCCTCCTCGGATTCACTCTCGAAATCCCATGTAGCCTTCAATGCTTTCTTCTTGTAAGGCTTCTTGGAGGTGGAAGGCTTGACTTTATCCGGGCACTCCGCAATAATGTGACCCGGTCTTTGGCAATTGAAGCAAATAATTTTCTTCTCTTCTTTACCACCTTGCCATCTCCTTCTACCTTGGAACTTTGCCTTGTTATACATCCTCCGAACGTTCTTAACAAGAAGTGAGAGCTCTTCGTCATCTTCTTCTTCATCGTCTTCGTCGGAGTATGAGGATTGACTCTTGAAGGCAATAGCTTTCTTCTTGGAAGGAGCCATTTTCTCCCTTGCTTTTCTCTCCATCTCATGGGTCTTGAGGTTCCCAATGAGACCTATAAGCTCCATCTCCTCCTTGTCATTGAGTTCCTTCAAGGTAGTTGCTTTGACTTCCCATGAAGGAGGAAGAGCCCGGATGATCTTCCTTACTCTTTGGTCGCTGTCAATAGCATCACCTAGAGAAGAAAGTCCATTAGTGATCTTTGTAAATCTTGTAACCATATCATCTATGGTTTCATTATCATGCATAGAGAAATTTTCATATTGGGAACGAAGAAGGTCTATTTTAGCCCTCTTCACTTGTGAGGTTCCCTCATGAGTAACAAGCAAGTGAGTCCAAATTTCATGTGCGGATTTGCAATGAATTACTCTAGCGATATCATCATCATTAAGTGCTTGGAGTAATGCATAGTGTGCCCTAGAGTTAGCATCAAATTCTTTGTCTCAATTTCGGACCAAGTGGACTCATCACCGGTGGGTGCACTAAATGGTTTGGTCACCGCCTTTGCAACCCGGCTTCCTAGGGATTGCAAGAAAACGGTCATCTTAACCTTCCATATGGAAAAGTTAAGGCCATCAAACTTTTGGGGGGTCTTAATTTCATCGGCCATTTTTACTAAGTGGAAGTGTGAGAAATGATTAGCAAATAGTGGATCTCTCTAAGGTTGTTAAGCCAAGAGCCTAGAGACCAAAGCTCTGATACCAATTGAAAACACCTAGAGGGGGGGTGAATAGGTGTAAATGCTAATCTAATAATCTTTTTAAAATAAGTATGAATGGATGATGCAACGATCACTCAAAACAAGACTAAGAGCCGAATACCCGGTGGAGGGCTCTGAACTCCTTCCTCGTGATTCCTCTAGATATGAGTTTGAGGTGCGTATTGCAATCTTGTTGTATGAGTAATGATCGACAATGTAGTAAGAAATGAATTTGAAGCAATAATGAAATGCACACAAGATATATCACAAGGTATGAAAGAGTAGCGATATCACAAGCAAGAAAGTAAGAGCAATAGAGAGCAAGAACAAAAGCAATCGCAAACACAAAGTATTTATTTCGAGGTTCGAGCCACCGTTCTACTCCCCGCCTTCACCGCCGTGAAGGGTTTTCACTATCCACCGAGGACTTTACAAGGTCTACCGAAGACCGGAGTACCGAACTCCACCACTTACAAACCTCTACCGAAGAGGTATCTCAACAAGAACAAGAAGAAGGAACAAGTAGCCAAGTGATCATGATTGGTAGTCAAAAGTGCAATTTTATCATAACATTTACCATCACATTTTCATATTTATTCATTTAATTCTGCACAATTATTAATAATTTATAATTTATTGTGTGCAGGCCTCGAATTATTATTTTAATAATAAATAAAGCTTAATGAAGCCCAAAAGCCCATATTTGAAGCCCAAGAGTCAAAGTGCAAATAGCAGATTGTCAAAGTGCAATTATGCAAGGGCTAAAGTTGCAATTATTAAAGATGAGGGAAGGATAGAATTCTACCCAACCCTAAACTCTTGCAGGATGAGCATAAAAGCCAAAGATAAGAAGGAAATTCGTGGATAAAAGATTTGGGATATTTGAGATCAAGGTAACTTGATTTCTAAGTTATCTCAAAAATCCAGAATAAAGAGCCAGGATCACACTTCCAGAAGCAAGCGCCCAGATGGACGGACCAGAAGAAGCCACGCGCCAAAGCGCGTGGTCAGATTCCCTAGAAATGCCGCAATTCCACGGCAAAATCCCAGTTTCTGCGGCAAAGTTGATGACATCATGGACCAACTTTCGTGGGCTACTTCATCCGGGACTCTTCGGCCTTCTGCACCTATAAATACCCCCTGCAGTGCAACGTACAGAGTCGTCCAGCGTCTAGCAAAGGGCCAAAAGCTAGGGTTTAGGTTTTTCTTCTTCTAGGTTAGATTTTATGTTCGTTTTTCTTTTGTAAAATCTGTAACTGAGAGTGGAGGAAGTTTTCATGGAGGAAGGAGTCCATGCTTGTACTGAGGTGACAGCGGTGTAAGCCAACTCTTCTTCTATTGTTAATGAAATCTGCTTGAGGTTTGTTTTTTTTATTATTCTTGTTTTATTTCTTCGTGTTTTATTCTTGTATTTCTCTGTTCCTGTTTTCTTCCATTGTTTTTTCTCTAATGCCTTGTGAACAATGAGACCAATTGCATTGAGACTGCCTAGCCAAAGAAGAACCCTTGATGGCTTATGGCGATGAACATCCTATACGCCATACTTGCAAGTCTTCCAAGAAAAGGTAAATCATCGCACGGATCAAAGGTAAGCAGGCTGAAGAGGTTTGTACGTGTTATAAGTTTTTCTTTCTTTCCTTCCCTAGTTTAGATCACCATCCACGTCTTTCCATATTCTTTCCCACAACTCATTATAAATACCACTTTTCATTGTAAATATCGTTGTGACTAACAAAATAATTAAAAAAAATAAATTTTTAGGGATAACTTACAAACGCTTCCATCGCTAGTCCCTCCCTGAGGATCACGACCCGCATAGCCTTGTTACAGCGGATTAGTATTGAGAACCTCGCGTACTATTATTTCTTAAATCTAAAATTGTTTATTTTCGTGTGCAGGAAAAACTCAGTCAACAAATTGGCGCCGTTGCCGGGGAGGGACGGTAAGTTTTTCTCTAATAAAAAAAATTTAACTAAATTCTTTTAATTCTTTTCTGTTTGCAGGTTTGGAGAACAGAAAAACAGCAGCAGAAGTGGACATATAGCAACTCTGTGCCTCTGCCCTCGAAGGCAGAGCAGCAGAGCCTGCTACTTTGCCGCAGAAACGCGGCAATAGCCGCGGATCCGCGGCAGTAGCAGTGAATTACTGACTCAGTTTTCTGCAGGTTGCTACAAATTGCAATATCTGTTTTCTGCTTTGTTAGTTTTGTTCTGTGATAAACCTGTTTACTGCTAATTAAATCAACAGTAAAAAATTTTTGTTGTTAAAGATAAAAATTGATTAGACGTTTGCATATTAAGCACGTGTCTTTTCAATTACTTTAATTTACTGTTGAAGAGTGCTGGAGCAAGGTACGTAAGCATTGCATGTAGAATAGGACTCATCTCTTGGTTGATGCTTTGAGTGAATCTTATTTACATATTTTGTACACTTGCACAAAAATATCTTAAGGGCATAACCCATTAACAAGATAAGGTGGGGATTTGATCACCCTTCCTTAGCCCAAAAATCATATCCAAGCACTCACTAACCCAAGCCTAACTAAAAAAAAGAGTAGACGTTGGCCCTAGGAACATCTCGGACTCAATTAGGAGATTATCCTAAGGGGGAACAGTGCTGGAATTTGACTCTTACCAAATCAGTGTCTAGGAAGGGGATTGAGGGCCGAAAGCCCGAAGATTGGTGGTTATTTAATTAAGGAACGTCTTTGACGGAAAACCTCCCACCACTCTTGCCCTGACCTGGCTGATTAACTTGTGGTCAAAGTCTGCACCCTACCTCCCGTGGACAGTCTAACCAGTTAGGAGTCATCTAGGTCATAGGTCTACCCTAACTTAGGTTAGAATTTTTCTTTTTTTTTGTTTGTTTATTTGTCTGTTTTCTTTTTTTTGTTTGTGTTGGTGTGATATCGCATATAATAATTTTTCCAACTTTAATCCATATTACACACCTAACTATTTTTCGGATATTACCAACCCGGCATATCATAACTTTGACCAATCTAGTGTGTCGGAATGGTCTTATCCGAATAATTATAACCCATACCCTCCATCTTATGACCATGATTTTCATACTTTCAACTCGTCACAGAGTTCATGGGGTTTCGAGTCCCCCGAGTCCAATTTTCAACCGACTTGTCCTCAGTCTCCACCCAGTCCACATTCTTTCAATGAGTCATACTTAGATCCACCCAGTCAGAATAGACTACCATCTATCGGGGAAATGATAAGTATGCATGAGTCCAAGCAACAATTACCATCTATAGGAGACATGATAATGCGTGAGTCCACCAACTCACAACTCCATCATGATTACACTTCCTCTTTTCAAGTCCAATCACAGCATGATGCACCTATCGACTATGAAAGGATGCTTGCAGCCATGACTCAGGCTAGATTAACCCGTGATCGTGACATAGATCTGATGGTTCAATCATTACGTTCTCACCGTTCGGCCATTTCTGCTTTTGCTGACCACTCTCTTAGAGCCGACGAACCAAGTTGCTTTGGACAACAAGATTCTATTTCAGTGCCATCATTTGAACTTGCCGAAACTCCAATTCTTGATAATATGGCAAGTTTCTCCTTTCCTGAAATAGAACTTGAGCATGAATATGATCATGATCTTCCACTCGATGATTCAATTTTATTTCCTGATCCAATAATGACTCCAGTGTCTCCACCTGATTTCACTTTTCCCGAGTCAACATTAGATCCTATTCCAATTCATAATAAAATTGAATCACCCATTTTAAATGATCATATTGAACTTGACCAATTGTGCAATTTTGAAAATCCTATGGATAAATTGGCAAGTTCTTTTTATTACATTGAACCCAATGAGATATGCGACCTAGATTCTCACAATCTCTTTACTTCTGAAACTGATTGTACAATTCTGACGGAAGATGTTGACCTTAGTTTTGAAGAATTGTATGGTGATGAGCTAGAATTCCTTAATATTGGAAGTAAAGAGATATTACCCATATTAGGTCACATTCCATTGTGGGAAGAAGATTGTGGACTTGAGTTTCAATTTCTTGACTTGGACTCAATTCTTGAACCTAGCCCGACTCCTGAGCCCTTACTTGATTTGAGCATCTTCCTTGAGTCGGTATTCGTTCCCGTACCTATAATGTCCAAGTCAATAATTCCATCTTTTCATACTCCATTTTGGGACAAGGAGGTTGAGACAATTAACTCTGAAATTTATTATGAAATTTGGAAATTTGATGGGGTGAAAATACTAAAAATTGATTATACATATATTTTAGTGGGTTATGTAAGGAAAGTTTCTGGTGGGTTCCACCAAATTATCTGTTATCTTGTTTGGGCCGCATTTCTTGGACCAATTAGACCACCTCCGGAACCACCACCCTAAGGTAACTTCCGCCTTCCCTTGTTCTGTTTCATGCATATATGCATTCATTCATACATTGAGGACAATGCATGAGATAAGTGTGGGGGTGGGCTTTACTAACATACTAACATAAGTAGACACTAACAAAATTTGCTAATAAAAAAAAATTTAAAAAAAATTATAAAAAGGACAATATTTTGACTTATTTTTTTTGAAAGAAATCTAAGTTAGTTTTAAGGATTAGGAAAATCATGATTAGGATTTCTAAAAACTTGGTCAAAATAAATAAATTGTTTAATTTTTAGGTATAGGAGAAGAAATTGAATAATTAATTAGTCTTGATTTTTACCTTAATGAAATTTGCATACCTAATACATATCTAGGATTCTAAGATGAAGACCTTTGTGCCTCATATATAAAAAGAAAAAAGAAAAAAAATCACTAATTAAGCTGGATACATGTGCCTCAAGAAGCATAAGTATTCATGCCTAAAGGTGAGTAAATAAAATAAAGTCCTTAGTTTTGGGGCCTAGTTCACTCGAATTTGAGTCCGCGGGGTGTTTTCTCACCTGGTGCCCTAAAGCCAACCGGTTTGGGAGTCATCGACTTTAAATTCGCTACATGGGTGGATTAGAAAGCCTAATAAAACTAAGAATATGAGATATGTATTAACACATCTAAGAGTCAATTAGTTAGGTATGAGGGCCTCAAGAAGCCTTGATGCTTACACGAAAGAAAATTAGATGAGTTATACATATTAAAAAAAAAAGGAAGAGAAAAAAATTAAAGAGGCATGAGAGTCCAAGTTAAGGAATTCCTAGCCAAGTTACAAGGATGCATATGATTTTTGGTAACGAAAAAGACTATATTAGAAGTTCAATTTTGACCCTTACCTAAAATGAAAACAATTTACTTTATAAAGACTAAGTCTAAGAATGAATAAAAATGAGGATCCTAAAACTTATAGACTACTTAGTCTCTTCAATAATAATTCAAATATTTTCCTTTTTATGGATTTTGTGGGTGTAATCCGCTGAAAACCCTCACGAGACAACACTCGTCCTCTAGGGTAACCTAGAGGTTTAACGGCTTGTTGCACGTGCTAAGTGCAACCGTGATTCCTACGAAAGTGAGTTAGGTTAGATTAATTCTTCTTTTCTTTTTCTTTTCTTTGTTTTTACTCGAGGACGAGCTAAAAGATAAGTGTGGGGGTGTGATTGGTAGTCAAAAGTGCATTTTTATCATAACATTTACCATCACATTTTCATATTTATTCATTTAATTCTGCACAATTATTAATAATTTATAATTTATTGTGTGCAGGCCTCGAATTATTATTTTAATAATAAATAAAGCTTAATGAAGCCCAAAAGCCCATATTTGAAGCCCAAGAGTCAAAGTGCAAATAGCAGATTGTCAAAGTGCAATTATGCAAGGGCTAAATTTGCAATTATTAAAGATGAGGGAAGGATAGAATTCTACCCAACCCTAAACTCTTGCAGGATGAGCATAAAAGCCAAAGATAAGAAGGAAATTCGTGGATAAAAGATTTGGGATATTTGAGATCAAGGTAACTTGATTTCTAAGTTATCTCGAAAATCCAGAATAAAGAGCCAGGATCACACTTCCAGAAGCAAGCGCCCAGATGGACGGACCAGAAGAAGCCACGCGCCAAAGCGCGTGGCCAGATTCCCTAGAAATGCCGCAATTCCACGGCAAAATCCCAGTTTCTGAGGCAAAGTTGATGACATCATGGACCAACTTTCGTGGGCTACTTCATCTGGGACTCTTCGGCCTTCTGCACCTATAAATACCCCCTGCAGTGCAACGTACAGAGTCGTCCAGCGTCCAGCAAAGGGCCAAAAGCTAGGGTTTAGGTTTTTCTTCTTCTAGGTTAGATTTTATGTTCGTTTTTCTTTTGTAAAATCTGTAACTGAGAGTGGAGGAAGCTTTCATGGAGGAAGGAGTCCATGCTTGTACTGAGGTGACAGCGGTGTAAGCCAACTCTTCTTCTATTGTTAATGAAATCTGCTTGAGGTTTGTTTTTTTTTTTATTATTCTTGTTTTATTTCTTCGTGTTTTATTCTTGTATTTCTCTGTTCCTGTTTTCTTCCATTGTTTTTTCTCTAATGCCTTGTGAACAATGAGACCCAATTGCATTGAGACTGCCTAGCCAAAGAAGAACCCTTGATGGCTTATGGCGATGAACATCCTATACGCCATACTTGCAAGTCTTCCAAGAAAAGGTAAATCATCGCACGGATCAAAGGTAAGCAGGCTGAAGAGGTTTGTACGTGTTATAAGTTTTTTCTTTCTTTCCTTCCCTAGTTTAGATCACCATCCACATCTTTCCATATTCTTTCCCACAACTCATTATAAATACCACTTTTCATTGTAAATATCGTTGTGACTAACAAAATAATTAAAAAAAATAAATTTTTAGGGATAACTTACAAACGCTTCCATCGCTAGTCCCTCCCTGAGGATCACGACCCGCATAGCCTTGCTACAGCGGATTAGTATTGAGAACCTCGCGCACTATTATTTCTTAAATCTAAAATTGTTTGTTTTCGTGTGCAGGAAAAAGATCACCAAAAGGATCACAAACTTCTTACAACTTTCTCTTTACAACTTCCTTATAGAATGAGGATGGGATTTTTGGCTCTAGAAGTGTAGTGAGAAAACAAACTCAGTTGTAAATGAAACTTGCTTGAGAACACAACTGAAAAATAATAGCCAAGAATGTAAGAGAGAATTGAGAGCTTTGAAACTTTTTCTTTCTTTGAAAACTTATAAACTAGGGATTTTTCTTGGTGTCTTTGCAAGAGACCAACCCTCTCTATTTATAGGGAGAGGAAGGGATTAAAACATGATTCAATTAAGTTTAAATGATCCAAAATTAGTCCCCAAAAGATCAGAAAACTCTGCCAAACAAAAAGTAATAAAAACAGTTTTTCAGAAAATCACCAAAGAGGAAAGAGCCGTTGGGGCTCCAGACAGGCTATCGGTCGACCGGCCCGGTCGACCGGTAGCCCATTTGGCATAAAGCCGTTGGGTGTTGACTGAGATTTCCTGCACACAAAATATAGTATTTTAGTTTTAAGAATAGATGTGCAAGTTTCAGTTCTAATCCGCGGTAGCAGGGCTATGCGGGTCGTGATCCTCAGGGAGGGACTGCGATGGAAGCGTTAAGCAAGTTTCTCTAAAGTTTTTATTTTTATTTGTTAAGTTAGAAAGGAAGTGGTATTTACAATGGGTGGTAGAAAAGAATATGGAGATGAGTTGTATTTAATCTACAAAGAAAAGAAAATAAAAGAAAAGGAAAGAAAACTTATCTCTTTAGTCTGCTTGCCGTTTGAACCGTTGCGATGATTTTCCTTTTCTTCGAAGGCGTACAAGCACAGCTTATGGGATCGTCCGCCTTCTTAATCTACTCTACGAAATGAAAAACAAGCTATGAAGACCTGTTCATCTCCATGGGCCGTCAAGGTTCCTTCTTCGGCTAGGTATTCTCGAAGCAGTTGGATCTCATGGTGGGCAAGACATTAGAGAAAGAAACAATGTAGAAAAACAATGATAGACAAAGATAGAGACACAATAAAACAAAACAAGCTTTGATTTGATTTAAACAATGGAGGAAAATTTACAACTTACACCGGCTGTCACCATTGGTACAAGAGGATCCCTTCCTCCATGAATGCATCATCTCCTCTCAGCTTTCACAAAAAGAAAATAAAATTTACAGAGGAAAGAAAATCTAACCTAAAACCTAAAACCCTAGCTTTTGGCCCTTGGCTCTGCCTCTGGACGACGCTGTACGTTGCACTGCAGGGGATATTTATAGGTGCAGAAGGAAGTAGAGTCCCATCACAACTCCCCTACGAAATCTGGTATTCTGGATCAACCAGATTGCCGCGGAAATGCCGCGGTTCCGCGGCACTTTTGTGGCTTCTGGCCACGCGCTTTGGCGCGTGGCTTCGTCTGGTCCGTCCATGTGGGCGCCAGCTTCTGGAAGTATGATCCTGGCTCTTCATATTGGGATTTCGATGTAACTTGATAATCAAGTTACCTAGATTTTGAATTCTCCCAATCTCTTTTAAACAAATTTCCTTCTCATCTTTGGCTTTTATGCTCATCCTGCAAAAGTTTAGGGTTGGGTAGAATTCTATCCTTCCCTCAACTTTAATAATTGCAACTTTAGCCCTTGTATATTTGCACTTTGACAATCTGATATTTGCACTTTGACTCTTGGGCTTCAAATACGGGCTTGGATCTGGGCTTTTGGGCTCTTTAAGCTTTATTTATTGTTAAAATAATAATTCGAGGCCTGCACACAATAAATTACAAATTATTAATAAATGTGCAGAATTAAATGAATAAATATGAAAATGTGATGGTAAATATGATGATAAAAATGCACTTTTCACTACCAATCACACCCCCACACTTATCTTTTTGCTCGTCCTCGAGTAAAAACAAAGAAAAAGAAAAAGAAATGAAAAGTTAATCTAACCTAACTCACTTTCGTAGGAATCACGGTTGCACTTAGCACGTGCAACAAGCCGTTAAACCTCTAGGTTACCCTAGAGGACGAGTGTTGTCTCGTGAGGGTTTTCAGCGGATTGCACCCACAAAATCCATAAAAGGAAAATATTTGAATTATATTTGAAGAGACTAAGTAGTCTATAAGTTTTTAGGATCTTCATTTTTATTCATTCTTCAAACTTAGTCTTTATAAGTTAATTGTTTTTCATTTTAGGTAAGAATTAAAATTGAATTTCTAATATAGTCTTTTTCGTTACCAAAAATCATATGCACCCTTGTGAATCTAGGAATTCCTTAACTTGGACTCTCATGCCTCTTTATTATTTTTATAACATCATCTAATTTTCTTTCGTGTAAGTATCAAGGCTTCTTGAGGCCCTCATACCTAACTAATTGACTATTAGATGTGTTAATATATATATATATTTTTTTTTTGGCATGTATAACTCATCTAATTTTCTTTCGTATAAGTATCAAGGCTTCTTGAGGCCCTCATACCTAACTAATTGATTATTAGATGTGTTAATACATATATTATATTTCTTAGTTTTCTTAGGCTTTCTAATCCACCCATGTAACGAACTTAAAGTCGATGACTCCCAAACCGGTTGGCTTTAGGGCACCAGGTGAGAAAACACCCCGCGGACTCAAATTCGAGTGAACTAGGCCCCAAAACTAAGGACTTTTTTATTTAGAACTACCTTTAGGCGTGAATACTTATGCTTCTTGAGGCACATGTATCCAGCTTAATTGGTGATTTTATATATATTTTTTTTTTATGAGGCACAAGGTCTTTGTCTTAGAATCCTAGATATGTACTAGGAATGCACATTTCATTAAGGTAAAAATTAAGACTAACTAATTATTCAATTTCTCCTCCTATACCTAAAATTTAAACAATTTATTTATTTTGACCAAGTTTTTAGAAATATTAATCATGATTTTCCTAATCCTTAAAACTAACTTAGATTTCTTTCAAAAATAAGTCAAAGTATTATCCTTTTTATAACATTTTATTTTTTTTTTCAGATTTTTTTTTTTTTTTTTTTTTTTAGCAAATTTTGTTAGTGTCTACTTATGTTAGTATGTTAGTAAAGCCCACCCCCACACTTATCTCATGCATTGTCCTCAATGTATGAATGAATGCATATATGCATAAAACAGAACAAGGGAAGGCGGAAGTTACCTTAGGGTGGTGGTTCCGGAGGTGGTCTAATTGGTCCACGAAATGCGGCCCAATCAAGATAACAGATAATTTGGTGGAACCCACCAGAAACTTTCCTTACATAACCCACTAAAATATATGTATAATCATTTTTTAGAATTTCCACCCCATCAAATTTCCAAATTTCATAATAAATTTCAGAGTTAATTGTCTCAACCTCCTTGTCCCAAAATGGAGTATGAAAAGATGGAATGATTGACTTGGACATGGGAAGTATGGGAACGAATACTGACTCAGGGAAGAAGCTCAAATTAAGTAAGGGCTCAGGAGTCGGGCTAAGTTCGAGAAGTGGGTCCAAGTCAAAAAATTGAAACTCAAGTCCACAATCATCTTCCCACAATGGAATGTGACTCAATGGTGGTGATTCAAGTTCAGGAATGATAGATGTGGGAATCAAACTGACTCTAAAATATTACCTAAGTCGGGTAACAAAACAGGAGTCAATAATGATTCAGGAATTTGAACTTGATCATAGATTTGAGAATCTAGGTCACATTCGAGTTCTAATTCGGGAAAGGAAAAACTTGCCAAATTATCAGAATTTGAAGTTTCGGCAAGTTCACAAGATGGTACTGAATTAGAAACTTGTTGTCCCAAGCAACTTGGTTCGTCGGCTCTAATCGAGTGGTCATCGATATCAGAATCAGCCGGCCGGTGTAAGCATTCCACCATCAAATCTATGTCATGATCACGGGCTAATTTAGCCTCAGTCATGGCAGCTAGCATCCCTTCATAGTCGATAGGTGGATCATATTCTGATTGGACTTGAAAATAGGACGGGTAATCGTGATAAATTTGTGAGTCGGTGGACTCACGCATCATCATGTCTAAAATTGATGGTGATTTTTGCTTGGACTCATTCCTACTCATCATTTCCAAGATAGATGGATTTCTATTCTGAATGGGTGGATCTGAGTATGAATTTTGGAAGAATGTGGACTAGATGGATATGAAGGACAATTAGGTTGAGATTAGACTCGGGGGACTCGAAACCCCATGAACTCTGTGACGAGTTGAAATTATTATGAAGATTATAGTCATAAGATGGAGTGTGTGGGTTATATTCATTCGGATAAGACCATTCTGGCACACTAGATTGGTCAAAGTTAGGGTATGCCGGGTTGGTAATATCCGAATAATAATTAGGGGTGTAATATGGATTAAATTGGAATTATTATTATATGCCATATCACACCAACACAAACAAAACAAACAAATAAACAAACAAAAGAAAAATTCTAATCTAAGTTAGGGTAGACCTATGACCTAGACGACTCCTAACTGGTTAGACTTTCCACGGGAGGTCGGGTGCAGACTTTGACCACAAGTTAATCAGCCAGGTCAGGGCAAGAATGGTGGGAGGTTTTCCGTCAAAGACGTTCCTTAATTAAATAACCACCAATCTTCGGGCTTTCGGCCCTCAATCCCCTTCCTAGACACTGATTTGGCAAGAGTCAACTTCCAACACTGTTCCCCCTTAGGATAATCTCTTATTGAGTCCGAGATGTCCCTAGGGCCAACGTCTACTCAGTTTTAGTTAGGCTTGGGTTAGTGAGTGCTTGGGATATGATTTTTGGGCTAAGGAAGGGTGATGAAATCCCCACCTTATCTTGTTAATGGGTTATGCCCTTAAGATGAATTAGTGCAAGTGTACAAGATAAATAGATAGAATTCACTCAAAGCAGAAAATCAACCAAGAGATGAGTCCTATTCTACATGCAATGCGTACGTACCTTACTTCTCCAGCACTCTTCAACAGTAAATAAAAATAATTGAAAAGACACGTGCCTAATATGCAAACGTCTAATCAAATTTTATTTTTAACAACCAATGATTTACTGTTGAATTATTAGCAATTTACAGGTATATCACAGAACAAAACAGAATAGAGCAGTAAGCAGTAATCTCAAATTTCAGCAATCTGCAAAAAAACTGAATTAGTAGTTCACTGCACTTGCCGCGGATCCGCGGCTCTGGCCGCGTTTCCGCGGCAAACTTGCAGGCCCTCGTGCTCTGCCTTCGAGGGCAGAGGCACTGGGTTGCTGTATGTCCTTGCTGCTGCTCTGTTTCTGTTTCCTGTTCTCCAAACCTGCAAACAGAAAAGAATAAAGAATTAGTTAAAAATTAAATTTTTATTAGAGATAAACTTACCGTCCCTCCCCGGCAACGACGCCAATTTGTTGACTGAGATTTCCTGCACACAAAATATAGTATTTTAGTTTTAAGAATAGATGTGCAAGTTTCAGTTCTAATCCGCGGTAGCAGGGCTATGCGGGTCGTGATCCTCAGGGAGGGACTGCGATGGAAGCGTTAAGCAAGTTTCTCTAAAGTTTTTATTTTTATTTGTTAAGTTAGAAAGGAAGTGGTATTTACAATGGGTGGTAGAAAAGAATATGGAGATGAGTTGTATTTAACCTACAAAGAAAAGAAAATAAAAGAAAAGGAAAGAAAACTTATCTCTTTAGTCTGCTTGCCGTTTGAACCGTTGCGATGATTTTCCTTTTCTTCGAAGGCGTACAAGCACAGCTTATGGGATCGTCCGCCTTCTTAATCTACTCTACGAAATGAAAAACAAGCTATGAAGACCTGTTCATCGCCATGGGCCGTCAAGGTTCCTTCTTCGGCTAGGTATTCTCGAAGCAGTTGGATCTCATGGTGGGCAAGACATTAGAGAAAGAAACAATGTAGAAAAACAATGATAGACAAAGATAGAGACACAATAAAACAAAACAAGCTTTGATTTGATTTAAACAATGGAGGAAAATTTACAACTTACACCGGCTGTCACCATTGGTACAAGAGGATCCCTTCCTCCATGAATGCATCATCTCCTCTCAGCTTTCACAAAAAGAAAATAAAATTTACAGAGGAAAGAAAATCTAACCTAAAACCTAAAAACCCTAGCTTTTGGCCCTTGGCTCTGCCTCTGGACGACGCTGTACGTTGCACTGCAGGGGATATTTATAGGTGCAGAAGGAAGTAGAGTCCCATCACAACTCCCCTACGAAATCTGGTATTCTGGATCAACCAGATTGCCGCGGAAATGCCGCGGTTCCGCGGCACTTTTGTGGCTTCTGGCCACGCGCTTTGGCGCGTGGCTTCGTCTGGTCCGTCCATGTGGGCGCCAGCTTCTGGAAGTATGATCCTGGCTCTTCATATTGGGATTTCGATGTAACTTGATAATCAAGTTACCTAGATTTTGAATTCTCCCAATCTCTTTTAAACGAATTTCCTTCTCATCTTTGGCTTTTATGCTCATCCTGCAAAAGTTTAGGGTTGGGTAGAATTCTATCCTTCCCTCAACTTTAATAATTGCAACTTTAGCCCTTGTATATTTGCACTTTGACAATCTGATATTTGCACTTTGACTCTTGGGCTTCAAATACGGGCTTGGATCTGGGCTTTTGGGCTCTTTAAGCTTTATTTATTGTTAAAATAATAATTCGAGGCCTGCACACAATAAATTACAAATTATTAATAAATGTGCAGAATTAAATGAATAAATATGAAAATGTGATGGTAAATATGATGATAAAAATGCACTTTTCACTACCAATCATTGGGCTCGGTCGACCGTCAAAAAACAGAGAGCAAGCTGTTTTAGGTCGGTCGACCGGTCGGTCGACCGACAGACGTGCACAAACATGCACGTCCTGGACACAGGTCTCGGTCGACCGGCCTGGCCTAGAATAGGTCCGGTCGACCGCCAGGCCTGAAACAGATTTTGAAGTAGCATTTTTTCTGGACTTGGGAAAATTTTCAAAATAATTTTGTAGGGAAATATGGCTAAGTATCATGCTGAAAAGATAGATATACATGATATAAACTAGATATAAAATTTATAAAAATTTTGAATCATGTATAGAGACCAAAGCATGAACTTAAAACAAATACCAAAACTAAAACTTGTATTTTGAAAAGTGTGTGTGTTTTAGAGCCAATTTACCACAACCTCAAACTTTAACAAACTAAGTCTTACATAGGTTCTAGGTGACTACAAAGTCTTCAAGTGGGCTTCTCCATATGATCTTGCAAGCTTGATTCTTGAACCCGAAATGAACCGACTTGAGTCAAAACAACCTTCCTTTAGGGAAGAAAACTCCATGAATCTTTAGAACCCTGAAACACACTTAAACAATAAACATGATTAGTACAAATAACTATATATGTTTTGGAATAATCAAAACTCAATAAAACGGGTGATTGTAACCTTGGGCCAACAGAAACGATTCGAGCTCGAATCCTTTCAGAACTACACAAGTGTGTGTGTGTGTGTGTGTGTGTGTGTGTAGAGAGAGAGATAGACTTGTGCCATTTTGGAAGGATTCGAGGCCGAATCCTTCCCATTCAAATACAACTCTCCAATATTCGAATATAAGATCCACTCCGTTGAAGTTGATTTTCAAGTATTTATAAACCAAAATTAGGTGTTTTGAATATTTTTTCAAATCCATCAAGCGGCGCAAATGGATGGCCGAAAGTAATGAGTTGATTAGATCTATTTCTTTAGACTCACAAATTCTCGATCCAGCCTTGTGATCATGATTTAAACATTTAAAAACTTCCACAAACTAATTTTTGTTAGGTTTCAAATGTTCTACACTGTTAAACTAACCAACTCACTATTAAAGCCATCCATTCTTTTTCCTACTTGATGCATGGGCAAAAAGTATTCAAAACACTTGATTTTGATTTATAGATACTTGAAATAATATATATCTACTTCAACGGAGTTGATCTTGTATTTGAATGTTGGATGTTGGTATTTGAGTGGGAAGGATTCGGCCTCGAATCCTTCCAGAATGACACAAGTATGTATGCATGTGTGTGTATGTATGTATATAGATATGTATGTATATGTGTGTGTGTGTATAGAGAGAGAGACTTGTGTCCTTCCAAAAGGATTTGAGCCTGAATCCTTCCCACTCAAATTCAACCCTCCAATATTCGAATATGATCCACTCCGTTGAAATTGATCTATATAATTTCAAGTATCTATTGATCGGTTCTAACCTGTACAAGAAAAATACAGAATTTCAGAACAGTGCTGGTCCTCAATTCTACTGTGTAGCCTAGGGCTAACGGGTCGTGATCTACAGGGAGGGACGACGATTGAAGCTCTATAGTAAGTTTGTTCTTTTGATTAACTAAAACAGATTTAAGAGTTCTCTTCTCAGTTTTAAAAGAAAATAAAAATAATTAAGAAGGAGGTGTAGAAGAAGAGATGGTGGTATTGTTGTTATTTTATTTATAAAAGAAAAGGAAATAAAAAGATATAAAGTAAAGTGTTGGTATAAAAATCAGAAATAAAAAGAGATAAAAGAAGAGTTGGTTTTGTTAATTCAAAATAAAAGAAAAATAAGTTCAAAGAAAAAGAATTAAAAGAGAAAGTGTTGATTGAAAATTATTAAATTACACTAATAAAAAAATAGAAAAGAGATAAAGGAAGAAGATTTACCTCTGTTGTAGATTAACATATCATGATTAGATGTGAAGTAATATAAAGCAAAGTAGTAGAAAGAAGTATATGAAAGCAGTGTTTGGCCAAATTGAGTATGATGAAGAAAAGTGGGAACTTTCATTGATTGTCATCTTCATTATAAGCTTCTTGAAGAAAAGATTACATAATGTCACTCTACAATAACTCTTCCTCTCTTTTAATCATGTAACTCTCTCTAACCTAAAAGAAAATAAAAATAAAAATTACATTGAAGAAGAAAAGAAAAGAAATCCTAAACTAAAGCTCTCTCGCCCCCCCTGAGATGGTGTCCCTTTTGCTTTCGAGGTATGAGGGTATTTATAGGAAAAAACCAGAGGGATAGAAAGCTTATGAAAATAAGGAGAGCTAGCTATTTTTGAATTTGAATCCTCCCCTTATCTCCAACCTTGATTTGATTTATCTAAAAATTTAATTCTGATCTGCAGCTCATTGGCGTGTTGATTGCTGAATATCACTTATCAAATAAAAGAATTGGAAAGATTGATCAACATAAAAATTGTAGCCCTTTAATTCTTCTTTCTGGATCATCTAGAAACATCAGATTTGAGTTTTAGTAGTGAAAGTTATGATTAAAATGTTAAAATATATCCAGTCTGAATCTGAAACTAAATTGCTTCATCTCATCCGTTAATCTTCTCCCTATCTGTTTATCCTTTTAGATTTTTAATTTGTCTTCTTGAATTGATAAGATATCCATTTATCTTCAGCGAAACCAATAGGGTCTTCAAACAATCCACTTTTCTCTTGAAATTAGATGATATTATCTTATCTGATATATTCAGTTTTCAAATAAGATTGCTTTTAGAACCTTTGAATTTGAATCGACCCCCTTTGATTTGAACTTTTGATTAAACTGGATAAATCTGTCAATCTCTCTCTTTTCTTCCTTAATTACCTTACACGTCAGTGGACATGAAAATATATTAATAGCAGAGTTTTATTTAAATATAAATACAAAAATGTGACACATATGATATGAAAGCGTGTAATGCATCTGTATGATCATCAATAAACCAAAAATCAAGTGTTTTGAATACTTTTTGTCCATGCATCAAGTAGGGGAAAACGGACGGCCTAAATAGTGAGTTGGTTAGTTTAACGGTGTAGAACATTTGAAACCTAACAAAAATTAGTTTGTAAGGGTTTTTTAAATGTTTATGTCACACCCCGCTTCTCAAAATATGAAGTACGAGTACATGATGCGTTAGTGAATCCTGATAGCAGGGAGAAATAGTTCGCTGTACTCAGGTATCATGTAACATGTAATAACAGGAGCGCACATAAATAACAAGATCATGTGTGGCATTCAAACGTACAAGGGGTCGCCCTTCCAAGTATACCTCCCTGGATTTTCCCTGCTACAGTCTCCCCCAGTAACCCGGACTTGATTAATTTTATTAATCAATGTAAATGCAAGATAATGCATAACTCAGCGTGACAGGATTATGGATCAATATCAAGAGTACTAGTGTCAAATAATGGTTACAATACATATCAAAATTTTAGAAAAATGAAAAACGGTGACAACATCGAGTGACAAATGCATAATAGTATAAGTGATGCCAATGTATTAGGATGTAAACATAATCATAAAATAGAAATCATGACATAGGGTGACGTCAACTTACTTGTACAATATTTACTGATTTATAGTTATACTTGAATGATCATTTATGTAACAAACATTCTATTCATACATGTCTTAAAATATACATGATCAGGGAAGGATTTGGGAATCGAGATCGGAAAGAAATTTATAAACTAACAAAGGAACATAGAGGAGAGGGAGTGTGTACTTGCTTGATGTCGTTAGAATCTGAATTTCCGTAACTGTAACCGGCTCTGGGTAAAATTCGCGGCCTAAATATTACGTGAATTAATTAGAGACTTGATATGCTATTTATTCAGTGATAAGTTGAATGAGAATATAATTTTTACTATTTATTATAATTTTGGTTGGTTAATATTCATAAATAATTCAATTTCTGAATTTTTAGCAACTATTTAAAAATATATTTTCATGATAAAATACATGCATAAACTAATAAATTGATGTATAATGTTTACGTATTACTGAATTATGAATTTTATATTTTTTGTGATATTTAGAAATTTATTGGCAATTTTTATATAAATGATCATTAAATAATAATTACAAAGAATATTTAATTTCACGTTATTATAAATAATGTTACATTCAAAATAATTTCACAAGTCCCAAATTTAGTTTGTTATTTTCTATGAATTTTCTGGAATTTTCTGAGTTTATTTCTAATTTTTCTGAATTAAAATAAATCTAAAAATTAATAAAAATCAATAAAATTCTTAACGGGTCTGTTTGCTATAGTAACGGGTCTGCTATAGTAATGGGTCTGCGTCGAGTCTACTACAGTTAATGCTACAGTAAATATTCTACGTATTTTATTATATTTTATTTATTTATTTTCTTTTTCTTTTTCTTTTTCTTTTTCTTTCTTTTTCCTTTTTCTTTTTTTTTATATTGGGCTGGGTTCGGACCCGAACCCGGGTCTGTAATACATAGACCCAGGTTGGGTCTGCGTTGGGCACAGACCCTGTCGGGTCTGGGCCTGGCCTGGCTCGACCAGGCCCAGGGCGGGCCTAACCTGGATCAGCACTGTGTTGTGCACTGTGCACAACACAGTGAACAACACAGTTTCCCTTTTTTCCTTAAATTAAAATCATAAAAATCATAAAAATTATGATAATTAGTAGGTATGTCTTAGGTGCTCTACATAATTTTATTGTGATTTTAGCATAAGTTTTTCAAGGTGAAATTACAGCTAAAATGTAATGTGTACTACGTGTTCAATGAAATGCCACAACAAACTTAAATCTATGAAAATGCAAAATAAAATACCTGGAACGCTTCCCTTCAGTCTAAATATTCTTCTCCTCAACCAACACTTCAAAGATTCAGGAGAGAAAGAGAGAGTGTAGTGAAAAAAAGGAGAGAAATTTAGATTTTGCAAACGACTTGAGATGGTGATATACCCCTTTTATAGGCACCACACATACACACCCCTAAACCACCCCTGAGAGTTAGTCTACGTGGAAGGAATAGTGAGTTCAGTTTGGGTGAGTGGGAATGAGGGAAAGAAAGTGAGGGAGAAGTTAGAGAGAGTGGGGGAAGTTGGAGAGGATAAAGGGAGTTAAAGGGAACTTTAAATAAATGGACTTGTGCCTTTACACCACACACCAATGTGGCAATATGGTTAACTCACTATATTCTTTCTTAATCCACCAAGGTTCAAAACCTAGTGGTTGCAAATAAATTTTGGATTTTATTTTTATTTTTTAATATTTTTATTTATCTCTTATTTATATTTATATTTATTTTTTTCTTTTCTTAACTCCATTAAATTCCTATTTAATTCAGAAAAATTTCTAAAAATCTTTAAAAATAGCAAATATTTTTTTAAACATTATTGAGAAATCGGATTCATGAAATTCATCCCCGATTACAAATTAAAAATCTGGAAGTCGTATAGCGACATAGATGGGTCACGAATTTCGAGAATCTTCAATTAATTTTGAAATTTTTGGAGAAATCAAGAAAAATCTGAAATATTAGAAAATTTTATTAGAGTTAAAGTAGAATTAGTTAGACCACCAGAACAGGTATTTATAGCATACCGACCACCAGTGAAAAATACCGGTGACTGGAACTGAGAGTTACAGCTTAGATCATAACGAAATGATCAGATCGAGAAATTGTATGTCTAAAGATATAGATCTAACCAACTCACTACTTTCAGTCGTCTATTTTGCGCCGCTTGATGGATGGGCAAAAAATATTTAAAACACTTGATTTTTGGTATATAGTTAGCTGAAATAATATAGATCAAATTCAACAGAGTGGATCTTTTATTTGAATGTCGGAGGGTTGAGTTTGAGTGAGAAGGATTCGGGGCCAAATTCTTTTTGAAGGACACAAGTTTATCTATCTCTCTCTCTCTCTCCCCACACACACAAAAGGATTCCAGGTCGAATCCTTCCCACTCAAACACCAATTTCCGACATTTGAATACAAGATCCACTCCGTTGAAGTTGATCTATATTATTTCAAGTATCTGTAAACCAAAAATCAAGTGTTTTGAATATTTTTTGCCAATGCATCAAATAGGAAAAAAACGGACAACATAAATAGTGAGTTGGCTAGTTTAACGGTGTAAAACATTTGAAACCTAACAAAAATTAGTTTGTAGGGTTTTTAAATGTTTAGATCAGAATTAAATGGCCGAATCGAGAATTTGTATGTCTAAAGACATAGATCTAACCAACTCACTACTTTTGTCCGTCTATTTTGTGCCACTTGATGGATGAGCAAAAAGTATCCAAAACATTTGATTTTTATTTTATACATACTTGAAATAATATAGATCAACTTCAACGGAGTGAATCTTTTATTCCAATGTAGGAGGGTTGTATTTGAGCTGGAAGGATTTGGGCTTAAATCTTTTTGGAAAGACACAAGTCTATCTCATATAAGAAACCACCAAGGTATCCTAATGGGCCCTCACTCGAGAATGGCTTTATACCCCGCATGGGCGGGGAAAGCACGACTATAAAGGGGTTCTCCCACAGAACTAATCCTATAAGCCATGTGGCTCCTGCCTAGAGAAGTTTCTCACCACGCAACTTGGTAAGTCACGCGCCATAACACATGGAGCAAATATCCATAGACAGACAGATTCGAACTGGGGTCACTTAGTTTTTATGCCAAGTAACTTACCAGTGGGCCAAACTGCCGTGTATGTATATGTGTGTGTGTGTGTGTATGTGTATGTATGTATATGTATATGTATATATACACACACATATATTACTCTTCCCACACCTCAACTTCCACATATTCCACCTTCCAGATCTACCATTCCGTACCAAAATTATATACAAAATGTTCAACATAGGGTCTGTTTGGTTGTCGTAATTGGCCGTAATTCGTAAGTTGTAATTTGTAAAGTCTTTTACATTTGTAAATGAGTTACATGCATGTAAGCTTTATGGTGTTTGGTTGGTAATATAAAGTTGTAAGTGGAAAAGTGTATTGTGCTTTACGGTGTTTGGTTATCAAGATGTGTAAGTCGTAAGTGAAAAAGTTGATCATAAAATTAACTATTTGGTGATTTAAAAAGTTTTAATATTGCAAATAAATATTAAAAATGCTAAATATTAAAAAAATTTAATATTAACATAAAAAAATAATACAAATTTGCATGACCACAAAATTAACTGTAACTGGGTTGTAAGTGAGTGGTAATTGGGTTGCAAGTGAGGGGTAATTGGGTTGTGTAAGTCTTTTACGAATTACGGTCTAAACAAACGCCGTAGTTGTAACTGGGTTGTAAGTCATTTACGAATTACGGACTTTTACGGGAAACAAACGGCCCCATAACCTAACCAATGTGGGCCATGCCGGTTGGCAAAGCCCAGCCCACGTTATTATGTGTCCTTGTTCAAACCCTGGAAACCAACTGTTCTGGGTGAATACTTAAAAAGCGCCTAATAGTAGTAGTATAATTTGTAATATAAACAAAAGTTAAGAATAAAACTTTCCCTTTTAAAATAGAGATTGTTAAATCTAAGATAAAAAGAATGAGATTATAGATGATAAACAAAAGTCCAAGCCCGCCGTCCAAAGTAGCCACTGCCGCCGCCCCTTGTTCGGACCTTTCCTGTTCCTTCCCGACAAAGTCCAGACAAACAATTGACAAGGTTTTTGGAATAAAACATTGCCCTCACACTTGTACACTACCGAGTCAAAGTTTCATACCAACAAGATACACCCTTTGTGACTCTCTCTCTCTCTCTCTCTCTCTCTCTCTCTCTCTCTCTCTCTCTCTCATGTGTTTATCGTATTTGACCTCACACTTTTACACTACGAGTCAAAGTTTCATACCAACAAGATACTCTCTCTCTCTCTCTCTCTCTCTCTCTCTCTCTCTCTCTCTCAATTGGTTTATCGTATTTGACCAAATCTCGTATACATTGATGTATCTTCTTATTTTTATTTAATAATCTTGCTACAGAGACTATATTTTTCAAATTCAAATAAACCAAAAGAAAATGAAATATGAGACCTATCTAATAGAAATTTCATATGTCATACATGAGGAATTGAATGTATGCATAATTCTCTTGAATCTATTTATATTGTAGTAAAACTAGTCTATTTATCTGTATTTTAATATGTGTGTTTGTAATTGATCTTAGAAGTATTACTAAGCTCAGGGGCCTCTTCTCCCTTTGTGCATGTACGTAACAATAGCATCTATTTGACCGGATCACGTATATCATTGTGTTTTTTCTTAATTGTATTCTATTGCGCATTTTGTGATTAATATTAGAACCGCTAAGCTTTGGATAGCCCCCCTCCCTCTCTCTCTCTCTCATAGTTATATTTTCTTGCTCTACATTTTGGGGCATACAATTTTTTTTCTACCAAACTAATTGGGCCATGCATGCATGAGAAACTCATGGGGGAGACTAAGGGCATGTTTGTTTCATAGAAAATGAGCCAATTTTTTCTTAATTTGTGCCTCTTATACAGTTTTCTCAACTATTTGATTGATAGAAAATGAGCTGAAAATTTGTGCACTCTAAGCTGCTAAAGTTTTCCTCTCTAATGGTGAGCGAAAAGCTCAAAAAACTAAATAACGCTGTCGGTCAATTGACTTTCTTTTAGAATTTTTGATCTTGTCAGATTTCTAATTTGGTGTCTGCTTGCCTAACAGACTCTAGTGGGGCTAACCCTAGTCTTCTAAAAGGACGATGAGATTGTCGGTTGGAAGGTGGAGTCCAACACGCCACTCTCGCTACCTTTGCTCATGATGATATCCCTCAATGTGGGGTCCAAGACACAACGAGAAATTCATTTAAGTTACGCTTGAACTTTGTCACTAGGATCAAATTATAGGTATTTGCCTCTAGATTTGTCTGAGATTGCTTGAAAGGTACGTCCAAATAGTTAATACGATGAATGTAGACAACCTGATTTTTCTATAATTGTGTCTTAAAGAATTTGGATATTGTTGTTCGGTTTTGCGCTTGCAAATCTCTCTGTCTTTTTTCTTTTCTGGCCAACTTCATCAGTGTGAGGGACATGCAATGTGACTTCAAGGATACAACAAAAAGTTAAGAAAAAAGTTTGATTATATATAGTATCACTACATTGATGTAACAGTTGAGTACATGAAGCTAATTTTAGACGTTATGATCAAAAGGAGATTCATTGTACATGATTATCTTAGTCATTCATGCATCTCTAGCTAGAAGACTCTTAGCGATTGATATTCACAAAAATGGACAATTAGTGACTTAATCTAAGAAAAACCACAACATCATTTTCAACATTACGTGGACCGCAATTTGGGTGACAGATACCAGCAATTTGGGTAACAGGTACCGGCAATCACTCGTACCTATTTTTGTATAATTCAAGAGTAGCGTAATTCAAGAGTATAGACATTCAGGGTCATGGATCACTAGCGTATAGCGATGTCTAAGACCTGCTTGTTACATGACTCGGTCCAACTAGTTGTTATCGTTGTTTTTGAGGATTTTTTTCCTTCTAATTAACTCAACTGTCGACGGGATTTACCGACGACTTTCAGGGAGCAAACCTGGGCTTGGTCTGACCCACATCCAGGGGAGAATAAAGGTTGACTAGGGCTTAAACGACTTGTAAGGTGACATCCCCCTAATGAAAAATATGAGTGCAAAGAGGTATCGTGCAAAACTATAGTTTAAAATTCGGTTCGGTTCATGCACATGAACTGAAGTTGTTTAAAATGCGTGTTATAATCAGAGACAGCCTCTAAATGGCCGAATTAGTTGTTGACCTAGCTAGTCTGAAACCAGTGCAAGTCCACTGTTTCTTTCTTATGATTAACTCTCTACCGACTCAAGACTCCCACTGAGGTCACAGAGAGAGAGAGAGAGAGAGAGAGAGAGAGAGAGAGAGAGAGACCACACTCCCTCAATGTCCATCAATTGGTCCATGTGAATGGAATGGCCAAACGTGGGCGATGGAGCCAACCCACATTGAGATGAGGAGCCCAACACCACCACCTCTCTTGTTTCTTACTCTAAGCCAAGTTCAATGATTGATGATGTTGGTCTCTGATCAACTTTCACTCACAAGTTGAACTAGGGATTCTCTCTTGAAACTAACAAAGATATTTTCTTAAGAACCCATGCAAATCTAAATTAAATAATCAGAGCTCCTCATGAGTCCAATCAAGGAGAGGATCTCCCCCACTTCCCCCCAAGTTGCATGCGTCCCCCACGAGAACAGATTAACTCCTCCATGTCCATGCTCTTTTGTTCTCTTTCAAGGCATTGACCCTTGGCATTGGCATAGAATGAAAGCTCCAAAGACCCAAGGTGGTGGTTTTCTGATTTGCTACTTCTTGGGCTTGTAGAGTAATACTCCCATGTTGGTTAGTTGTTTATTAATAAAACATATGAGCCATCTGTGGGGCTTGGCAGTTGGTAGTTTTTTTTTTTTTTCTGGTGAGATGATGTGGGTGGTGAGGGGAATCCCTACAATCTAATTTGGAGGGCCACATGATTGGGACAAGGGGCACATTTCCCAATGTTGCTGCTACCATCCATAAAGAGAGGGGTCGACTCTCAATTAAAAAGATTATATATAAGCCAAAGTCAGTAGGCCACAAGGGAAGAGAAACCACAAGATCTGCACCCCAATTATCACATTCTTCTCACTAACAAAGAAGAGAGAAAAACGAATTTGTATTGATGTAGTTAGAGATGCATGCTCTAGTTTTAATTAGTGAAACAAAATCTAATTGTTTCCATTGATGCAATTGCAAAATTGCATATAATTCTAACTAGAGCATTTACAATTGCTTTTTGGGTAATTTTGCAGTAAACAGAAGAAATGGTCAATTTAGTAAACAGAGTTCATGTTTCTTCTTCTGAGAAAAAGAGACCTTTCCAGTGTTTGTAGTTTGATCACCACTCTTTCCACCATGGAGGTCTAGCGTGTTTTTTTAAGCTTGCGTGATCTCAACAGGATGCGCAGATAACACGGATGACACTCTCATCTTTTGTCAAATATCCCTACAATAGGTTATGGTTCTTAAATAGATTCTGTTATGTTTTGAGCGATGGTTAGGTTCAGAGATCAACTACCATAAAATCTCTCTTGTTTCTGAATTAGCCTGATAAAAATTGGTTCCTCATCTCTTTTTGTTTTTAAGTGCTCCATCAAGAAGCTCTCTGTCAAGTAATTAGTCCTCCCTCTGAAAGATGTCCTTTGAAAAAGTAAGAAAAAAGATCGCTTATAGGTAAATTCACAAGAAGCTTTCAGGCTGGAAAGGAACCTTCTTTCACTCAGAGGCTTACTCATCCTTGTCAATACCAGCCTTTCTTTGCTTTCGTTGAAAAATGCCATCTTAACTCAAGACAATCTATTAAATGGCATGGTAAGGTCAGACCTATCTGTTTAAGTCCTTTTTTCAAACTTCTGATGAGTTAATGAACCATCTACTTTTTGAGAGATAAAAGAAGAAGGAGAAGAACAATTATTTGTGTAATAATAAGATATCACTCTCTACGGTTCTTGGTTGTACACACACACACTGAATATTGGGTATTAATTTACACTGATTTAGGATAAATAATAAGAAACATTGACTGAGAGTGATTGAGGCTAAACCTGCACACAAAATACGGAATTATAGAACTTAAGAAAGAAGATGTGCAAGTGCTCAATTTTTCCGCTATAGCAAGTGGCTATGCGGGTCGTGATCCACAAGGAGGGTTTGCGATGGAAGCTTTACGGTTCTTTATTGAAATCGTTATGAAAATAAGCGAAAGTTCTTCTCTATTTTAAAGTTATAAAAATGAAAAAGAAAGTTATAGTTAAAGTTAAGAAGAAAATGAAAGATGAAGAAGGTGGACAAATCAGAAAACAAGAAAAGTGACTATGTACAAATGGAGTGAGTGGAGAAGAAAGAATTGGAAGAAGTGGTGATATAATTTACAGAAATGAGAGAAAGGAAAGAAAGGAAGGAATACTTACCTAGGTTGAGTGATGACTTACCTGGAAACCGTTGCATGTTCTACCTTTTTGCTTCGGAGGCGTTCAACGCATAGATCATAAACTCGAGCTCAGTCCCCGTGCACATTATATCATCAAGCATATCAAGAACGAAGTGATGCGGAGCTTGGAAGAGGAGAACGTCTTCATGAACTATCGCTGGCTCTCACGTAGCTTAGTTATACTTGCTTTGGAATTCACTTGAGACTCAACAAATACAACCAAGGTAAAGTAGAAGAGGAAGAGGAAAGCAAAACAAAATGAAAGTAAAGATACGAACATAAATAAAAGTTTACCTTTATTGCTTGAAACAATGAAAGAAAGGAGGAGGGTACATCGGTGTCACTCTCAACATATGCCCCTCTCTCTCTCTTACTTACATGAATCATCATCTAACCTAAACTTACATACAAATTACATAGAAAGAAAAGAAAAACCTAAACTACAAAGTATTAAATCTAGGCTAAATCCTAATCTGCATGTTCGTCCCATTTTCAGCGCAAGTACAGGCCTTTTATAGGCAAAAACCCAATCTATAGGATCCCGGGGAGGTCGGGGGAGCAAACGCTCCCCCTAACTCCCCAACAAAGCCGCGGAAACGCGGCTTGGGCCGCGTTTTCGCGGCCAGGGTGTGGCCAGATGGTCACACCCTGTTGGTGGGTTTCTCTGGGAGTTTCTTCTACCTTTATCTTCAGTTTGTTTCTTCGTTTGGGTCCAGGATTCTGACGAAATGGCCTTGGATTCTTGGCTTTAACCGATCGATCTTGAGAGGATTCTTCTCAACCGGTTTCAACCTCTTGATTTTGCCCTGATTTAGTGAGTGCGAATTAATTCTGATTTAATTCAGAATTTTGGTGGGCTTTGGGCTCATTTCTCTTCAACTCCTTAAAGATTGGGCCTGCAAATAAATCAACAATTAATTAGGACAATGCAGGCTTTTATTCTATAATAAGTATGGACATATGATATTAAATATGCAACATTAGCGACCAATCACACCCCCATACCTATCTTTTGCTCGTCCTCGAGCAAAACAACTAAACTATACTAAGAATTATTAGACCACTTTCGCAGGTCGCGCGATTGCACTGAGCATGTGCAACAAGCCGTTAAACCTCTAGGTTCCCCCTAGAGGACGAGTTTTGTCTCGTGAGGGTTTTCAGCGGATTACACCCACAAAATCCATAAAGAAAGAGAAATAAAGAGTTAGTATTTTCGAAAAGCATTTTGAAAGAGAAAAATATTTGAAATATGATTGTAAGATCTAAGCAATTTATAAGTTATAGGAAACCCAAATTTTTCATTCCTAAACTTAGTCTCTATTCAAAAATTTGTTATCAATCAAGGTAAGGAGTCAAATTGTACTTCTCATCTAGACTATTACTTTACCCTAAGTCATATGCACCTTGTGAATGTGAAAATTTTGACTAAGGGTTCATTAACTCTAACACTTTGCCTTATTTATTTATATATACTTTTTTTTTGGTGGTATTATTCCTTAGTTCTATTAGGCTTTCTAATCTGCCCATGTAATGAGCCTCTAATCGATGACTCCCAAACCAAACGGTCTTAGGACACCAGGTGAGAAAATACCCCAAGGACTTAAGGACTCGAGCAAACAAGGCCACAAAACTAAGGATTTTATTATATGAACCTCTTTTAGGCGTGAATACTTATGCTTTATTAGGCACAAATACCCAGCTTAATCAGAGGATTTTTCTTTTCAAACTTATCTAATCATCTTTCGCATAAATACTAAGGCTTGCTTAGGCCAAAGCACCTAGCTAATCAATAATTAGACTTGTTTTTTTTTTATAAGGCATAAGAATCTTTGTTTTTGAACTCTAAGTGTGTAAGTGTATGAAGTGTTCATATTTCATTAAGGTAAAGATCAAGACTAAATTACTTTGATAAATTATCTTCCTAACCCTAAAAATCAAACAAATAATCTTATTTTGACCAAGTATAAGAAATCCTAATTTGGATTTTCCTATTCCTTAAAATTAACTTAATTTCTTACAAAAATAAGTCAAAATATTGTTTCTATTTTTCAAAAAGTTTTTAAAAGTAAAGAAAAATGTTAAATTTTTTTTATTTTAAAGAAAAAGAAAAGTTATGTTAGACCCTCCCCCACACCTATCTCATGCATTGTCCTCAATGTATGAATTACTGCATAGATGCATGAAAAAGAAGAAAGGGAAGAAAATGTTACCTTAAGGTGGTGGTTCCGGTGGTGGTCTGATTGGTCTACGAAATGCGGCCCAATCGACTTTTCTTGGGTCTCAAAGGAACCCACCAGAAGTTTCTCTAATATAACCCACTAAAAAGATGTGTCCATTAAGGATTTTTATTAAGTATTTAACCCCATCTAATTTCCAAATTCTATAACTAATTTCGGAGTCAAATTTGTCAACCACCTCGTCCCAGAAAGGAGTATGAAATGATAGAATGATTGACTTAGACTCAGGAAGTACAGGAACTAATACCGACTCAGGAAGGTGACTTAAGTCAAGTAAAGGCTCAGGAGTCGAAATTGGTTCAAGAAGCGGGTCCAAGTCAAGAAGTTGAAACTCAAGTCCACATGTGTTTTCCAATAATAGAATGTGACCTAATATGGGTGATTCCAGTTCAGGGATGATAGGTGATGGAATCAAAACTGACTCTAGAATATTATTCAAGTTTGGTAATAAAACAGGAGTCAATATTGATTCAGAAAGTTGAACTGAATCACAGATTTGAGAATCTAGGTCACATATCTCATTGAGTTCAATATCATAAAAATGAGAACTTGCCAATTTGTCAATAGGAACTTCAAAAATGTATAATTGGTCAAGTTCAATATGATCCTCAAAGATGGGTGATTCAATTTTATTATGAATTGGTACAGGATCCAATGTTGACTCCGGGAAAAGATTGAAGTCAGGTGAAGATACTAGAGTCATTATTGAATCAGGAAGAAGAATTGAATCACTAATTTGGAGTTCAGGATCATAATCATTTTCAAGTTCTATTTCAGGAAAGGAGTAACTTGCCAAACTGTCAATATCTTTTTCAAAATTTGGAGTTTGGGCAAGTTCAAATGGTTGTTCTAAAATAGAATCTTGATTTCCAAAACAACCTGACTCTTCGGCTCTAACAGAATGGGTAGTGACATCAGAACTGGTCCAACGGTGAGAACGTAGAGATTCGACCATCATATCTATGTCACTATTACGAGCGTTTTGAGCCTGAGTCATGGATTCAAGCATCTCTTCATAGGTGATATGTTCATTGTTTTGATGAAAAGATGAAGAATTGTCTTGGAAGTGGTAGTGAAATTGTGAGTCCATCAGATTTTGGGATTTGTGTTTGGACTTACGCATACTCATTTTCAAAATTGATGGTTTCCTATTTTGGACGGGTGGAACTGAGTATGAATCTTGAAATATTGTGGACTTGGTGGAGAAGGAGGACAAGGTGGATGAAAATTATGCTCGGGGGAGGTGAATCCCCACTGACTCGGTGAAGAGTTGAAATCATTATAGAAATTATAGTTATTAGATTGGGGGTATGGGTTATATTGATTCGGATAAGACCAATCCGGCACACTAGGTTGGTCAAAGTTATGATATGCCGGGTTGGTAATATCCGAAAATGAAGTCGGTGTGTAATATGGATTATTATTGCAGTTGAAAAAATTATTATTATAGTCCATATCACACAATAGAATACAAACAAAAAACAAACAAATAAGCAAACAAATAAAAGAAAAAAATTCTAACTAGGTTAGGGTAGACCTACGACCTAGACGACTCCTAACTGATTAGACTGTCCACAGGAGGTCTAATGTAGACTTTGACCACAAGCTAATCAGCCAGGTCAGGGCAAGGTTGGTGGGAGGTTTTCCATCAAAGACGTTCCTTAATTAATAACCACCAACTTTCGGGCTTTCGGCCCTCAATCTCTTTCCTAGACACTGATTTTGCAGGAGTTAGATTCCAACATTTTTCCCCCTTAAGATAATCTCCTAATTGAGTCTGAGATGTCCCTAGGGCCAACGTCTACTCAATTTTAGTTAGGCTTGGGTTAGTGAGTGCTTGGAATGTGATTTTTGGGCTAAGGAAGGGTGATTAAATCCCCACCTTATCTTGTTATGGGTTAGTACCCTTAAAATAATTTTGTGCAAGTGTACAAGATATGTAAATAGGAATCACTCAAGCAATGAAAATCAATCAAGAAATGAATCCTATTCTACATGCAATGCGAACGTACCTTGCTCCAGCACTCTTCAACAGTAAAAATAAATGAATTGAAAAAAACGCGTGCCTAAAATGCAAACGTCTAATCAATTTTTAACTTTTGCAACAAACGTTTTACTGTTGATTATTAGCAGGCTTATGTGATGGCATATAGGAAATAAAGAATTGCAGCAAACTAAAATTTTTGTAAACTAAACAGCCCTGCAAAAAGCTGTTGGTAGTCAACTCTTCATTGCCGCGGTTCCGCGGCTTTTGCCGTGGAAACGCGGCAATTCAGAGGGCCCTTGTTCTCTGCTTTCTAGAGCAGAGGCCCAAGGCCACTTGTATGTCACTGCAATATTAATTTCCTGCTTTGATTGCCCTGTAACCTGCAACAGAGAAGAAAATTCGTTTAGTTCTAAAAAATTTTCAAAAAAAATTCAGATTTCAATAAAAAACATGTTACCCTCTCCGGCAACGGCGCCAAAAATTTGATTGAGGCTAAACCTGCACACAAAATACGGAATTATAGAACTTAAGAAAGAAGATGTGCAAGTGCTCAATTCTTCCGCTATAACAAGTGGTTATGCGGTCGTGATCCACAAGGAGGATTTGCGATGGAAGCTTTACGGTTCTTTATTGAAATCGTTATGAAAATAAGCAAAAGTTCTTTTCTGTTTTAAAGTTATAAAAATGAAAAAGAAAGTTATAGTTAAAGTTAAGAAGAAAATGAAAGATGAAGAAGGTGGACAAATCAGAAAACAAGAAAAGCGACTATGTACAAATGGAGTGAGTGGAGAAGAAAGAGTTGGAAGAAGTGGTGATATAATTTACAGAAATGAGAGAAAGGAAAGAAAGGAAGGAATACTTACCTAGGTTGAGTGATGACTTACCTGGAAACCGTTGCATGTTCTACCTTTTTGCTTCAGAGGCGTTCAACGCATAGATCATAAACTCGAGCTCAGTCCCCGTGCACATTATATCGTCAAGCATATCAAGAACGAAGTGATGCGGAGCTTGGAAGAGGAGAACGTCTTCATGAACTATCGCTGGCTCTCACGTAGCTTAGTTATACTTGCTTTGGAATTCACTTGAGACTCAACAAATACAACCAAGGTAAAGTAGAAGAGGAAGAGGAAAGCAAAACAAAATGAAAGTAAAGATACGAACATAAATAAAAGTTTACCTTTATTGCTTGAAACAATGAAAGAAAGGAGGAGGGTACATCGGTGTCACTCTCAACATATGCCTCTCTCTCTTACTTACATGAATCATCATCTAACCTAAGCTTACATACAAATTACATAGAAAGAAAAGAAAAACCTAAACTACAAAGTATTAAAACTAGGCTAAATCCTAATCTGCATGTTCGTCCCATTTTCAGCGCAAGTACAGGCCTTTTATAGGCAAAAACTCAATCTATAGGATCCCGGGGAGGTCGGGGAGCAAACGCTCCCCCTAACTCCCCAACAAAGCCGCGAAAACGCGGCTTGGGCCGCGTTTTCGTGGCCAGGGTGTGGCTAGATGGCCACACCCTGTTGGTGGGTTTTTCTGGGAGTTTCTTCTGCCTTTATCTTCAGTTTGTTTCTTCGTTTGGGTCCAGGATTCTGACGAAATGGCCTTGGATTCTTGGCTTTAACCGATCGATCTTGAGAGGATTCTTCTCAACCGGTTTCAACCTCTTGATTTTGTCCTGATTTAGTGAGTGCGAATTAATTCTGATTTAATTCAGAATTTTGGTGGGCTTTGGGCTCATTTCTCTACAACTCCTTAAAGATTGGGCCTGCAAATAAATCAACAATTAATTAGGACAATGCAAGCTTTTATTCTATAATAAGTATGGACATATGATTTAAATATGCAACATTAGCGACCAATCAGAGAGAGAGAATGAGTAACACATAGTGCATGAGTCCTATATGTTCTTATAATCATGGAGATATTCTAAGATCTGAAGATTTCATGAAAGATTTTTTTTCACATGGATCATATGTTTCATATGAGTCACGTGTTGTCACTAATATCTCTGAAACCCCCCGCAAACGAAGCGGTTCGGAAGAACCGACAACTTGATCTTCAGCATAGAAAATCTTGATGAGCTCAAAAGCTTAGTACGGATGTCTACTAGCTTGTCTTTAGTGCTCACAAACCGAACATCCATGACTTCATTGGCGACATTGTCTCGCACAAAATGATTATCGATCTCAACATGTTTGGAGTGTGAGTGACGGATAGGATTGACCAAGAGACATGTTGCACCGAGATTGTCACCGAGAATTATTGGGGAAGAGTATGGAAGTCCAAGCTCGCGAAATAATGACTGCAACCAAACAACCTCTGTTGCAGCGTTGGCCATGCCTCTATACTCTGCCTCAGTGCTGGGGATCGTGCTACTATGCGCTTCTTCTTCGAGTTACAAGAAATGAGATTTGTACCAAGAAAGACACAGTAGCCACTGGTGAATTTTCGATCATCGATTGACCCCGCCCAGTCTGCATTGGTGTAAGCAGTAAATTGTACAAAAGAATGATGAGAGATAAAAAGGCCATGCTGAATGGTAGATTTGAGGTAATGGAGGATTCATTTTTTGGAGCTTGCATGAACTGAGCGACCTTGTTCACCAATAAGGCAATATCAGGTCTAGTAAAGCTCAGGTATTATTGAGTCTCAACCGCATTTCGATGATAAGGAACCAAAAAGAGGTTTGCCACCAACCTTGGAGAGCTTACAGGAAGTAGTCATAGGCGAGCTGACGGGCCTAATGCCATCCATCATGAACCAGAGAAGAAAGTCACGAATGTACTTCTGTTGAGAGAGAAATAGACCTGAAGATGTCCGGTGACACTCCATGCCCAAGAAATAGTGCAGTGGGCCGAGGTCTTTAATGAAAATTTTTGACCTAGTTCATGATAAGAGAGTGACAGCTCATGAGTCATTACTTGTGATGATGATATCGTTCACATAGATAAGAACCAGAAGAAGACCAGTCCCGACCCGTTATAGAAAGAGAGACGTGTCGAACTTGGAGCCCATAATGCCCATTGTGACTAGAAAGCTATTGAGTGATCGGTCGCTAATATTGCACATTCATTATCATATTCTCATACTTATATAAAATAAACTTTGCTTTTTCCTAAATTATTGTTTAATTTATTTGCAGGCCCATTCCTAAAGGAAAGGGAGGAGAAATGAGTCCAAAATCCCACTAAATTCTGATTTAAATCAGAATTAATTCTAAATCAGTAAATCAGGGCAGATCAGGTCAGTGCAGATAGGTTGAAAACCAGTTAGAACAAATTCTTATAAATCAATCGGTTGAAGTCAAAGATCAAAGGCCATTTCGTCAAAATTCCGAACTTAAACTACAAATCCAGATGAAGATAAAAGCAAATCGGGAAGCCGGGGAGTACCACCAACAGGGTGTGACCACCTGGCCACACCCTGGCCGCGGAAACGCGGCCAAAGCCGCATTTTCGCGGCTTGGTTAGTGAGTTAGGAGGAGCGTTTGCTCCCCCTATCTTTGTACACTCTCATAGGTTGGATTTTACCTATAGATACTGGGATTTTCAGAGCGTACAGAGAGCGAGGATGCAGAGATAGAATTTAATCCACTTTTTCATTTTTTTGTAGTGTAGCTTTTTATTTTTCTTTTCATGTAATTTTCACTTTTAATTTATGTAAATTAGAGGAGATCAGAGTTTCATAGGAGAATGAGAATGAAGCTTGTGCTGAGAGTGACACCAGTGTAAGTTTTTCTTCTTTTCTCTTATTGTTATAAAATCGAATCTGTAGTTTTCCTTTTGTATGTACTTTGTTTTTGTTCTTCTTCTCTATTTTTCTTCTTTTGGTACCAATTGATATCTAAGTGAGTCTTAAAGCATCGAAAGAGCCTTGCCTTTGCGAGTGCCACTGATAGCTCATGATGATGGATTTTGAGTTTCATTCTATATCACTTCATACTTGCAACGTCTTGATGATATAATGTGGAGGAGATGGGAATCAACTCTTATGGGCTATACGTTGATCCCCTCACTTCAAGGTAACATCATTACAAAAGATTCAAGGTAAGCATTTGGTCAAAGGAGGTAAGTAACTTTTAGATTCTTTTCTTTTAATTCTTTAGTTTAGTACACCACAATCTACATTTTTTTATCACTCTTTTTTCCATTTCTTTGTACATATCATTTCTAATTTCTCCATCTTCTTAATCTACCATCTTCTTCCTAATTTTACTTTAACTCAATTTTTCTTTTTTCTTTTAGATAACTAAAGAAGAACTTTAACCATACTTTGTAGCCTAAAAGAGAACATACTAAAAAGCTTCTATCGCTAGTCCCTCCTTGTGGATCACGACCCGCATAGCCACTTGCTATTGCGGTAGAATTGAGCACCTTGCACTTCTATTTTGTATCTCTGAAATTCTGTATTTTTGTGTGCAGGTTCAACCTCAATCAAATTTTGGCGCCGTTGTGTGCAGGTTCAAGTTTAATATCTATAGCTAGTTATTTCCTTATTTGACTCATTGTATATACATTTCTAACACAACAGTAAAATGATGTTTGTTAAATGCTAAAAATGGTTTAGACTTGCATTTAGGCACGTGTCTAATTCGTTTACATTTTACATTATTGTTGAAGAGTGCTAGAGTAAAGGTACGTGTGCATAGCATCTAATATAAGAACACTTTTAGATTGTTTACATTGCTTAAGTGTTGCTTTTCTTGTACATGCACTAAATTGATTTAAGGGCTTGTCCTATAAACAAGATAAGGTGGAAAAGTCATTACCCTCCCTTAGCTCACAAACAATCTCCTCACTAACCCAAGCTTAACCAAAAATGAGTAGACGTTGGCCCTAGGACATCTCGGACTCAAATAGGAGACTGACCTAAGGGGAAAGTTGATTTGAATCTGACTCTTGCCAAATCGGTGACTAAGGTTGGAGATTGAGGGGCGAAACCCCGAAGGCTGGTGGTTTGGTTTAATTCGGCCCGTCGCTTCTGCGCGGATACCTCCCACCAATCTTGCACCTACTTGGCCGATTAACTTGTGGTCAGATTCGGCAATATACCCCAGTGGACAGTCTAACCAGTTAGGAGTTGTCTAGGTCTAAGGTTTACCCTAACTTAGGTTAGATTTTTTTTTTATTTGTTTGTTTTCCCCTTTGTTTGTGCTTTATTGTGTGATATGGCTTATAACAATAATTTTTTCAATTTTAATGGTAATCTATATTACACCCCAACCTCTTTTTCAGATATTACCAATCCAGCATATCATAACTTTAACCAACCTAGTGTGCCGGATTGGTCTTCTCCGAATCAATATAACCCATGCCCCCAATCTTATGACCATAATTTCTAAAATAATTTCAACTCTTCACAGAGTCATTGGGAATTCACCTCCTCCGAGTCTAATTTTCAACTAACTTGTCCTCCTTATCCACCTTGTCCACAATATTTCCAAGATTCATACTCAGTTCCACCAATCCAAAATAGAAAACCATCAATTTTGAAAATAAGTATGTGTGAGTCTAAACAACAATCACAAAATTTGATGGACTCATAATTTCACCACCAATTCCAAAACAACACTTCATCTTTTCAAGACCAATCGCAACAAAACGATGAACCAATCACTAGGAAAAGATGCTTGAAGCCATGACTCAGGCTCAAAACACTCATAATCATGACATAGATATGATGGTCCAAACTCCACGTTCTCATCGTTTGACCATTTCTGATGTCGCTAACCATTCTGTTAGAGCCGAAGAGTCATGTTTTTTAGAAAATACGGTTCCAGTTCAACTCAATCATTTGAACTTGCCCAAACTCCAAATTTTGAAAATGACATTGACAGTTTGGCAAGTTATCCCTTTCCTAAAATTGAACTTGAGAATGAATATGATCCTGAACCTCAACTTAGTGATTCAGCTCTACTTCCTGATTCAATAATGACTCCGGTGTCTTCACCTGATTTTAATCTTTTTCCTGAGTGAATATTGAATCCTGTGCCAATTCATAATGAAATTTAATCGCCCATCTTTGATGATCATCATATTGAACTTGACCAAGTTCATACTTTTGAAAGTCCCATTAACAAATTGACAAGTTCTCATTTTTATGAAATTGAACTCAATGAGAAATGTGACCTAGATTCTCAAATTTGTGATCCAGTTCAAATTCCTAAATCAATATTGACTCCTATTGTGTTACCTGACTTGAGTAATATTTTAGAGTCAGTTTTGATTCCCACACCTGTCATTCTTGAATTTGAATCACCAATATTAAGTCACATTCCATTGTGAGAAAATGAATGTGGACTTGAGTTTCAACTTCTTGATTTGGACCCACTTCCTGAACCAATCTCGACTCCTAAACCTTTACTTGACTTAAGTCACTTTTCTGAGTCGGTATTAGTTCCCATACTTCCTATTTCCAAGTCAATCATTCTATCTTTTCACACTCCATTTTGGGACAAGGCGGTTGACAAAATTGACTCCAAAATTAATTATGGAATTTGGAAATTAGATAGGATTAAATTTTTAATAAACCGTTCATATATACATCATTTTAGTGGGTTATATAAGAGAGATTTCTGGTGGGTTCCTTCGAACTCCATGCAAAGTCGATTAGGTCGCATTTCGTGGACCAATCAGACCACCACTAGAACCATCACCTTAACATAGTATTTTCCTTCCCTGTCTTCTTTTTCATGCATCTATGCATTAATTCATACATTGAGGACAATGCATGAGATAGGCGTGGGGGAGGGTCTAACATAACTTAGATTTTCCTTTTTATTATTAAAAAAATTTAACATTTTCTTTACTTTTAAAAACTTTTTGAAAATAGAAACAATATTTTGACATATTTTTTGTAAGAAATTAAGTCAATATTAAGGAATAGGAGAATCATAATTAGGATTTCTTATACTTGGTCAAAATAAGATTATTGGTTTAATTTCTAAGGATAGGAAGGAAGTTTGTGAAAGTAATTTAGTATTGATCTTTACCTTGAAGAAATATGCACACCTTATACACTTACACACTTAGGGTTCAAAAACAAAGATTCTTATGCCTTATATAAAAATATATATATCTATGAAAGATAAACAAATCTAATTATTGATTAGCTAGGTGCTTTAGCCTAAGTAAGCCTTAGTATTTATGCGAAAGATGATTAGATAAGTTTGAGAAATATATATATATATAAATCCTCTGATTAAGCTGGGTATTCGTGCCTAATAAAGCATAAGTATTCATGCCTAAAAGCGGTTCTTATAATAAAATTCTTAGTTTTGAGGCCTTGTTGCTCGAGTCCTTAAATCCTTGGGGTATTTTCTTACCCGGTGCCCTAAGACCGTTTGGTTTGGGAGTCACCGATTAAAGGCTCGTTACATGGGCAGATTAGAAAGCCTAATAAAACTAAGGAATAATACCACATATATATATATATATATATATATATATATATATATATATATATATATATATATATAAGGCATAAGAGTTAGAGTTAAAGAACCCTTAGTCAAAATTTTCATGGTCACTAGGTGCATATGACTTAGGGTAAAGTAATAGACTATATGAGAAGTACAATTTGACCCCTTACTTTGATTGATAACAATTTTTTGAATAGAGACTAAGTTTATGAATGAAAAATTCTGTTTTCCTATTTTAAATATTTTTCTTTCAAAATGTGTTTTCAAAATACTAACATTTTTCTCTTTCTTTACGGATTTTGTGGGTATAATCTACTGAAAACCCTCACGAGACAAAACTCGTCCTCTAGGGGGAACCAAAAGGTTTAACGGCTTATTGCACATGCTCAGTGCAATCGCGTGACCTGCGAAAGTGGTCTAATAATCCTTAGTATAGTTTAGTTATTTTGCTCAAGGACGAGCAAAAGATAGGTATGAGGGTGTGATCGGTCGCTAATATTACACATTCATTATCATATTCTCATACTTATTATAGAATAAACTCTCTTTTTTCTAAATTATTGTTTAATTTATTTGCAGGCCCATTCCTAAAGGAGAGGGAAGAGAAATGAGCCCAAAAGCCCATCAAATTCTGATTTAAATCAGAATTAATTTGAAATCAGTAAATCAGGGCAGATCAGGTCAGTTCAGATCGGTTGAAAATCAGTTAGAACAAATCCCTACAAATCAATCGGTTAAAGTCAAAGATCAAAAGCCATTTTGTCAAAATCCCAGACTTAAACTGTATACCAGCTGAAGATAAAAGCAAACGGGAAGCTGGGGAGTACCACCAATAGGGTGTGGCCACCTGGCCATGCCCTGGCCTCGAAAACGCGGCCAAAGCCACGTTTTCGCGGCTTGGTTAGTGAGTTAGGGGGAGCGTTTGCTCCCCCTATCTTTGTACACTCTCATAGGTTGGGTTTTGCCTATAAATACTAGGATTTTCAGAGCGTACAGAGAGCGAGGATGCAGAGATAGAATCTAGTCAACTTTTCTATTTTTTGTAGTGTAGGCTTTTGTTTTTATTTTTATGTAATTTTCAGGTTTAATTTATGTAAATCAGAGGAGATCAGAGTTTCATAGGAGAATGAGAATGAAGCTTGTGCTGAGAGTGACACCAGTGTAAGATTTTCTTCTTTTCTCTTATTATTATAAAATCGAATATGTAGTTTTCCTTTTGTATGTACTTAGTTTTTGTTCTTCTTCTTCTTCTCTATTTTTCTTCTTTTGGTACCAATTGCTATTCAAGTGAGACTTAAAGCATTGAAAGAGCCTTGCCTTTGCGAGTGCCACCGATAACTCATGACAATGGATTTTGAGTTTCATTCTGTATCACTTCATACTTGCAACATCTTGATGATATAATATGTAGGAGACGGGAATCAACTCTTATGGGCTATACGTTGATCGCCTCACCTTAAGGTAACATCATTGCAAAAGATTCAAGGTAAGCATTTGGCCAAAGGAGGTAAGTAACTTTTAGATTCTTTTCTTTTAATTATTTAGTTTAGAACACCACAATCTACACTTCTTTTATCACTCCTTTTTCCATCCCTTTGTACATATCATTTCTAGTTTCTCCATCTTCTTAATCTATAATCTTCTTTCTAATTTAACTTTAACTCAATTTTTCCTTTTTCTTTTAAAGAACTAAAGAAGAACTTTAACCATACTTTGTAGCCTAAAAGAGAACTTATTAAAAAGCTTCTATCGCTAGTCCCTCCTTGTGGATCACGACCCGCATAACCACTTGCTATTATGGTAGAACTGAGCACCTTGCACTTCTATTTTGTATCTCTAAAATTCTGTATTTTTGCGTGCTGGTTCAAGCTCAATCATAGAGTGAGAAAACTAGGCCCACAGAGCCTATTTAAGGCCATAAATATTGCGGTAAAGCTTCGTGACAGGGAAGAGCGGGATCAAAGAACCCTGAAGGCTGTTCCATGCAGACTGTCTTTATAATAAAATCCACCTTACAAAAATGCATTATTCACATCCAATTGTCGAATAGAGCAACCTTTGGAGATAACCAGACTGCATGCGGTATTGACAGTAGTCGGTTTGATGATCAGATTGAACGTCTCGCTATAGTCTAAGCCTGGTTGTTAATGAAAATTCTTGGCCATTAGGAGCCAGGAAATGGACACTGAAATAAATACCTTTCTCAAGAATAGAACCTGATCTCTTGTGTTATACCACCCTACCATGAATCTGGTTAGCTGCAAATGAGTTTTCAAGTTAAAACATAAAACTGATGGTTCTGTTGACAGGTATAAGGCCCGCATGGTGTAGTGATCACGCCCATAATAACTCTCATGGCTAAACATGATGCTGATTATTTTTTCTAACAGTATAGGGTCGACTTGTGTGCTGATGGAGGTGACGAACAAATCATACTCGGGAGACAGACCACTGAGCATGGTAGAGATAAAGTTGGAGTCGGCAACTGGATTAGCCACTACTGTCAGGTTGTCCACGATAGACTTGACAGACCAGATGTACTCTGATATAGAGTAGGTGCCCATCTTGATAGTGCGTAGTTGGTATTGAGTTGTTGCACTCTAGCTCTGGAGGATAACACAAATATTCGCTCCTGAAAGCACCGCACATCACAAGATATGGAGAGGCCGATAACATGAGCAAAAACAGCCTTAGTGAGCGAGGAGATAAGCCAGCATAAGAGTATCTGATTAAGTTTGATCCAGCGATAGACTGTTTAAAAATCACTGAGGACAAGTCATCAAAAAGTAGAGTCTATACTTCAGACGCAAGGCTAATCATAGCCACTCGCACAATGGCCAAGACATAGAGCTCGAAGCCCACATCTCAGCATCACTACAATGGCCAAGATGCAGAGCTCAAAGCCCGCGTCTCAGCATCACTGCAATGGCCAAGACGCAGAGCTCGAAGCCTGCGTCTAGCAAGATTCAAAGCTGGCATCCAACAGCACTATAACGGCAAAATGTGAGGCTCGAGGCACGCATCCCAGCAACACTATAATACCAAGCACAGAGCCCGAAGCCCGCGTTTCAACTGTGGAAGGGCCCTGTGTTTCAGTTATAACTGCCTTCATTATTGGGTCAATTACTGCCCACGTAATGAGGGAATTTAACCCCCATCATGGAGGGTTTCAGGGGACAGTTTTACTTCTAAATAAATAGCTCAGTTTGCTATTGAAAAGGGGTCAAAAAATCTTGGTGGTTGAAAAATCCAGAGGGAGATCGAATTGGATAAGTTTGATCAGAATCTTCAGCTGAGGAATATTAAAGAGTTCAACTCTTCTGCCAACTTGCTGAGTTCAAGTTTTGGCCTCAAGTCTCTTTGGGATTTCATTGGACAGAAGCTATGTTACTCCGTCCATAATCCGAAGAGAAGATTCCCAAAAGGCATTGACGTTCACTCGGTCAACAAAAAATAAGATTCACTTTCCACCGCTACATCAGGAACCCAACATTAAATAAAGAGAAGATTTGAGCTTGAATATCTTCTCTCTTATAATTGGAATTGTTTGAGATCGTTGTAATCTAAATTTGATTCAAGAAAATTTTACGACTCGTATTCTCATCTCAAATTATTTTTCCCGAGCTAACAAGAGATGGCGACTCCTTTGGGACTACTTTCTGTACTGATGTGCAAGTTATGGCGCAAGGTGACGTCACCTTCATGGGAAGAACGGTCGAATTGCTTGTCGTGGAATTCGACTAGGCAAACTATGAAGAGTTCCTCTCTTTTGGCTCCAAAAGCCCTAGGGCGCGGCAGTACCACAAGGTCTCTTTGGAGATCTGCTCTCGAGTCCCTTCGGAGACTTCTCCGAACATGGCCTGTGCAGGGAGCATCATTGCTGGCCGTATCAACATAAGGCCCACGTCAATGTCTCTTACGAGTCCCGTGAGGCCAACGTTGTTGACAGTCAACCCAGCCACGCCCGTCCTCTTCCACAGCTCCAGGTTATCAGGGGTTCCCAACAACCCGTACAACGTAACTGAAATGCCAAATGTCGACAGAGGCGACGCGCACGTCGACAACAGACTCAAGAAGCTGGAACAACTATCTGTCCAACAGATACAGAATGCAAGGCTCATGCTTGCGTCCCTTCTGAGCTGCACAGGGCGCGTGAAGTCTGCGTTGTCGAGGTCTCACCTCTTAAACGTTCAACGACGCGAGGTCTGTGTCTCTTCTCAGAAACATGAGACCCACGTCTCTATCACGGAATGCGGGACTCAGGTAGTACGCGTTTCCCAAATGTCGCTGGCTGAACGCGACAATCAGTAACGCGAGGTCTGCGTCTCTTCTCATCATAGGCACGAGACCCGCATCTCAAAGCCAAAACGCGAGAGCCGCGTCCTTATTGCAGAATGTGAGCTCCGCATCTCTGAACCCTGAGTTTTAGATCTACGACGCAAGGTTAGCTTTCAGAAGTTGAAAAGCCCTTGAAAATCGAGGCTAGTCTCTTTGGTTCCCATCCGACGGATCTAAGACCTGACAAAGAAGAGGAGTGCTCGTCAAATCGCTCCAGCATATTACTGTGAACGGCTCATCACAGCAATGCTCTTTGAATGTCACTGCAGCTCACATGTAAGCAAGCAGTCGGTATTTAGACGATTAAGGTCAACCTCTCGATCAGCCAAAAGATGTCGTTCCCGCACAAAGAGAACCTTCTCTGATATGGAGTACCCAGAAGTTACTGAAAACATGGTGGGTCCAAGCACTACGCCAAACAGAAGTGAGAAAAAATAGCCAATAGTCAGCTCTGACGAGTCTGACGTAAAATCGAAAGGAGTGTACATGCATTCCCGCACTCGAACTTGCGTGGTAGCCCCTGTCGATTACAGTGCCCTAATCCGGGGCGTTAAAGTAAATGAATCACATTTGCCACTACGACATCGCAGAACTCGATCTCTTCTGTAGAGAAGAAAGCCTTCGCGTATATGGAAAACACTCATGAGGAGGTGGCCAGGCGCTTGGAGCAGCAAGCCCAGGTCCAGAGAAAACAACTCGATATGATTCGCGCCCAACAACAATCTATCGACACCCTCAAGTAATGCTTTCACAATTACTTGAGGGCAGTAAGAAGCCAGAAGCCAAAACTCCTTCTAAGAAGTGAATTCACCTAGAGGGGGGGTGAATAGGTGCTGGCTATACTAAGAGGCAAATAATGCGGATTAAAACTAATTAACAATAAACAACAACAATATTAAAACTTGCAAGAAAGTAAACAAATAATAGAGCAAGTAAAGGAGAGAGAGAGTTTAGAGATAAGTGGACAATCGCAAAAACGAGAATATGTTTTGAGGTTCGAGCCACTACTCTACGTCCCCGCCTTCAACACTATGAAGGATTTTCACTATGCTTGATCCCATCGGATCGTCAATACAAGTTCTCACTAGAACTCTTTGGATACACTTGTCCTCTATCACGGTGCCGCAACACCAACTAGGAGCTCACTAGCTCGCCTGAGGCCGCAACCTCTACAACTTCTCAATATGAAGAAAAAGGTGATCAACACTTGACCACAAACAATGGCTCACTTGCACAACCCTACAACCAAGATGAGGAGATGAAACTTTTGAGATTGTGTCGTGCACAAATCTAGAAGAGAAGTAGAGGAAGGCTTCAAGCTAAAAGGATTGAAAATTTGGCTCAATGAAAGCTTTTTGCTAAAAGGCTAAAAACTTTTGAAAACTTTTGATCTTAATCTTGTAAATCTTATATTTTAATTGTAGAACACTCCCTCTATTTATAGGGAATGAAAACTGGGTTAAAAGGCCAAGAGATTTGTTGGGGGAGATCCCAACAAAAATCAAATCAGAAAAATAGCTGTTAGAATCTGTCAGCAGATTCTGACTGCTGTCGGTCGACCAGGCCGGTCGACCGCCAACGGTCGGATTTTCGACCGTTGGGAAGGCGGCGACCGGGCCGGTCGACCGAAGTCCCAAACAGAGAGTGAGTTCTCTCTGTCGGTCGACCGGTCCGGTCAACCGAGAAAAAACAGAGAGCACTGCTCTTGCTCTCGGTCGACCGGTCGGTCGACCGATGTGCACACATGCACAATGGTGCATGTCGGTCGACCGACTCGGTCGACTGACAGTGCAATTCTGCTCTGCCAGCGGTCGACCATGCGGTCGACCGGACTAGGCCAAAAGTCAAGTTTTTGAAAGGGCTTTTTGAAGATAAAAATTTTGATAAAAATTCTTTAGATGGGTATATACAAAATAGAGTTCTAGGGCTTATAAAAACCAAGGTGTGATCATAGATCAACACCAAAAAGATTTGAACTTTATTTTGATAAAAATTATTTTTCTAAACAAAAACGGTTTTTCCAAAAGCTTGTTTTTTCCAAAAACCGATTTTTCCAAACTTTGTTTTTTGAAACTTGGTAAGAAATTTTGTAATAAAATTTTGTTTGTAAGCATGAAGCAATATCAAATGTGTGTGTGACAATCCCAAAGTTATCAACCTCTATCATCTCGGTCTTGACAAAATAGACTATAAATCCTAAGTAAAATGGAAAATGTAAAAATACAAATCTTGTAGCAGTCTTCTCAACTTGTTTGATCCTGGAGCTTTTCTATTGTGCTGGGCTCTGAGATCCAAATCTTCACGGCTTCCAAATGTGTGAGTCTTGTGTTGGAGCCGTCAATCAACCTATGATTTTTACCTGAAACTCATTTAAACAAACTTATTAAAACATAACTACATATGGTTTGTTATCATCAAAACTTCAGGCTAATGGCATTTGGGCCAACAATCTCCCCCTTTTTGATGATGACAAAACATATAGAGTTATTACAAATATTTTAGGTGGATACTTTAAATGAAGCTCCCCCCTAACACATGCATATAAAATAATCTGATAAAGAGATGAACATGCATAACATAGGCATATATAGGATATGAAAATGACACATATGCCAACCATCCATGCATACCACAGATATAGAAATACAAAAGTGTATGCATACATGGTTACCTCCATCCATCCAAAAATACCTCCATCCTCCAAAATAGATGGTTGGGCCAATAATAGCATAAACATAATATACAACCAATCACATATGCCACATGGAGATAAGAAACATTACTGCCATATTATACTGAAAAAAATGTCCATACAAGATAGGAGGTTCACGCCAACCTCAAAACCATAACACATGTCCACATGTCCACAAAAAACATACCAACACACATAATATGTCCAAATACATGCATATAAAAAACAATCCAAAATAACATAGAAAATAAACACAGAAATAACTCTAACTCCCCAAATATCTCTCCCCCTTTTTGACATCATTAAAAGGGGTCACTGCTCATCAGAATCATGTCCACCAAAATCAGGGTCCGTCTGTGAAGTAGATGGCGGAGGTGGAACAGAAGAAGGAGTCCTGGCGGGGAATGGAGGGCCGGTAGAAGGAAGTGGCTGAATACGATCAGAAGGAAGAGGAACCGGCCAATCAAACTCTGGTAGATGCCGCCGAGACACTCATGCATATAGCGCATGGAGTCACAGATATGACTGAGATCATGGTCCAAACGCTGCTCAATCCGCTGATAGTGTGCGGTCATCTCAGCGGAAAGCTGCTGGCGATGCTCGGTCATCTCAGCGGAAATCTGCTGGCGATGCTCGGTCATCTCAGTGAAAATCTGCTGGCGATGCTCGGTCATCTCAGCGAAAATCTGCTGACGATGCGCGGACATCTTAGTAGAAAGCTGCTGGTGGTGCTCCCGAAGCTGAGTAGATAAGGCAAGATAGGGTCGACAGGAGCAGAAGAGCCAGAGGAGGATCCAGGGATATGAACAGCAGGGAAGATAGGCTGCGGCTGAGGAGCAGGAGGACGCCCCTAGCACGCATCCTCTTGAGGAGGGTGCTGTTGATGTCAACTGACGGTTCAATCGATCGTTCAGAGGAAAGATCAAAGTTTAATTGCTTTAAAAGACGGGTAATGAGCATCCCAAAAGGCAAGTGTCGGTTTGGGACAAGAAGATGATCAGACGTCATATAGTTGATGATGAGCCTAGGGATGTTAATTCTAATACCTCGTAGAAGGCAATAGATGATAAGAGGAGCAGAACCCCTAGCGTGACTATATTCTCCTGATTTTGGTAGGAGGTTATAGAACACGATCTTGGCCAGGACCTGGGCGGTGAGAGTGTAGTACTTCACCTCCTCGTTCCTAACTAAACCTGGGTTATCATCATCATGAAGCAGTATGGAGGCGGTGTGAGCAGACTCACCGTCAGGATAAACAAAGTCATGCAAATTGAAGTTATAAATGTCTTCCCCCTCACAGGAGAGGTGAAGGTGATGTGCAAATTCTTGAAGGGTGATATCAATATCTCTGCCCAAGACTTTGGATCTGATGTGATTATATTCAAAGGTTAGATTAGAGTAAAAATATTGCACTAGGGAAGGATAAACAGGTTCCCTAATTGTGACAAAATTTTCTAATGAACTGGATCTCAGAATAGATGCAAGATTTAGATGTTCAAAATCATTAAGCACAACAGATCTACCAGAATTCACATTTTTGTGAAAATAATGATATATCTATATGATGCATTTTGAGATACAAAAGGGGAGGATGAAGATTGAGAGGTTTTCCCTTTTTCAGATCTAGTTCTTTTAGACATCGATGATGGATTTAGTTAGATTAGGCACGAGAAAAGAAAGATCTAAACAATAGAACCAAGAAATTACCTAGAGATAACAAGGAAATAAGAGATTTTAGGGAAAAGAAAAATTATACCTGAAAATCAAGTGAAATTTCTCATTTCGGGTCGAGATCTGAAGCCTGAGACAATTTTCCTAAATATTTTGTGGAAGATTTTGAGGAATTAGAGAGAGAAAATAGGGGTTGAGAGGGTGTAGGGTTAAGAGATTGGGGAAAGAGAGAGGTTGGAGGCGGTGAGAATGAGAGATTTGGGGGTTAGGGATTTATATACAATCGGGTAAAAAATAGCAAACCCGACTGCCGATCGACCGGGGCCGGTCGACCGGTGGAAACCGAGAGCACTCGGTTTCAGTCGGTCGACCGCTGCGGTTGACCGGCTATGGGCAGAAAATTATTTTTCTGTTCCAGGCTTGGTCGGTCGGCTGGGTCGGTCGACCGGGCTTATGCCAGGCCAGATCGGTCGACCGGGCCGGTCGACCGGTCATGCTGAAAACAGAAGGAAAAGTAGTTTTTAAATTTTGGGTTTTTAATTTAATATCCTTTTAATTAAAAAAAATATTTCTCTTAACTAATAACAAGAATGTTGAAATTACTCCTTGGCATGAAAAACACAATAAAATTTTTATTTTATTCACTTATTAATTTTTATTATCAATAAATTTTTATTTGGAAAACTGTTTTTACATTTAGGGTTTTTTAATTTTTTTCTTTTAACCAAAAAAAATATCTTTATTGTAAAATCATAAAAAATGATGTTGAAACAATTTAAATTCTTCTTGGCATGTAAAACCAAAAAAAATTATATTTATTTTTATTGATTATTATTCATATTTATATCTCCATATATTTTTATTAAGCGATAACTAAGAGATGTTGAAGCCGAATACCCCGTTAAGGGTTCTGAACTTCTCCTCGAAGTTCCCCTGGATAAGAGTTGAGGCGCGCAATTGCCATTTCTATTTATTTGCTTAATTGTTTTAAATAAATCTTTATTAAACTTCATTTAAACAAAATCTTGATATATGGACAAATAACATATGGTAAAGAAACATGAATATATTCACAATCATGGCAAGATGCAAACAAATGGATATGCAAGTTTACATATGTAAGGCACATTATCACAAAAATGCAACTAGCAATTCTATGCATATAAAAAGAATTTTTATGTGGAGAAGTTACCAAATTATAAGTATTCTCCAAAAGGGTACCTCTTCGATAGTGATGCAAGCGACGATGTGTTCGTTGAGCGTTGATGCATCCACACCCGGGCACCATCTCCCCCTAAGTCTTGGAGGAGGAGGACACACCTGCATTAATCAAGTTTGGCGTGCCTTTTGGTACCCAAATCTTTTTGGGGCCTATAGGGTTAGTGTTTTCTCGAACCCAAACATTTTTATTTAACAAGTTTAGCTTAGCATAACAAAACTTTTCTAAATGGCCTTTGCGGCCACAATGAGCACAAGTATAAATTCTACCATACATAAATGCATGCTTGTGCGTGTGTGCATGTTTGTGTGTGTTAGATGCATGGTGATGAGTATGTTTCCTTGGGATATTCCTTTAGGAAACCTAGATGCAAATTTAGTCATGTCAAAAGCACATTTCTTAAAGTTGTATCCAAAACTTTAATACGTTTTGGATCTCTAAAAATTCATTTTTATTGCAAGTAGAAATAGGGCTTTTTCCTTTACAAGAGGTTTTGTATTTTTAAAATCCTTTTTCATTTTCTCAAAAGAATTTGATAATTCATTTTTCTCTTTTAAAACAAGTTCAAATTTACTTTTTAAAGAATCATTTTCCTTTTTCAATTTTTATTTTGAGCTTGAGACATTTCATACCTACTTTGTAATTCTTCAAAAAAATGTGCAAGTTCATCCATAGTTAAGTCTTCATCATCTAAATAGTTTTCTAGACATACCTTGGAAGCATCATCGCCATGTGCCATGAAGCACATGTGAGCGGCGTCGATCTCCTCTTCGGATTCTGACTCTGAGTCATCCCACGTGGCCACCATCGCCTTTTTCTTCTTTTGCCCGTTCTTGGAGGTAGTAGCTTGTAGAGAGGGGCAATCGGCAATTAGGTGTCCCGTCTTCTTGCATTGAAAACATGGACCCAGTTCCTCTCTCTTCTTTTCAAATCTTCCTTGAGGTCTCTCTCTTCGGAAGTTGCTTTGTCTACCTTTCTTATAGAACATTTTGCCCACCTTCCTTATGAGCATGGTAAAGTCTTCGTCATAGTCTTCCGATGAACCTCTTCATCATAGGTGGATGGAACGGCCTTGAAAGCAAGTGCTTTCTTCTGTGGTGCCTCCCTTTCTTCTCTTACCTTCATCTCCATCTCACGGTTTTGAGATTGCCGATGAAGCCGGAGAAGTCCATCTCCTCCCTATCATTTAGCTCCTTGAGGGTGGTTGCCTTGACTTCCCAAGACTTGGGAAGAGCTCTAATGACCTTCCGGATCTTTTGATCATTGTTGATGTTGTCACCTAAAGAAGATAGAGTATTAGTAATCTTGGTAAAACGGGTGAGCATATCATCTATGCCTTCATTATCAAGTATATAAAAATTCTCATATTGAGAACGGAGCAAGTCAATTTTAGATCTCTTGACTTGAGACGTTCCCTCATGAGTAATAATAAGAACATTCCACACTTCAAAAGCAGATTTGCAGTTAATGGCGTGAAAGACCATCTTCATTTAAAGCTTGGGTGAGAGCATATTAGGCTCTAGCATTAGCCTCTCCTTAGAGGTTTCTTCGGACCATGTTTTCTCATCAGTGAGAGGTTCAATAAATTCTTTGGTGATGGACTTGGCAACTCTAACTCCTAGGGATTTTAGGAATAGGTTCATTTTGACCTTCCAAATGGGGAAGTTCAACCCATCAAATTTGGGTGGGGACTTGATGCTAGAAAAGTCAACAGATGCCATGAATACAAGTATAAAAACACAATAAATAATAAATGCAAGAAATAGATATAGCCAATAGTGAGGATCTCCCTAAGGTGGTTAAACCAAATGCTAGGGTTAGGCTCTAATACCAATTGAAATCACCTAGAGGGGGGGTGAATAGGTGATGGCTATACTAAGAGGCAAATAATGCGGATTAAAACTAATTAACAATAAACAACAACAATATTAAAACTTGCAAGGAAGTAAACAAATAATAGTGCAAGTAAAGGAGAGAGAGTTTTGAGATAAGTGGACAATCGCAAACACGAGAATATGTTTCGAGGTTCGAGCCACTGCTCTACGTCCCCGCCTTCAACACGATGAAGGATTTTCACTATGCTTGATCCACCGGATCGTCAATACAAGTTCTCATTAGAACTCTTTGGACACACTTGTCCTCTCTCACGGTGCCGCAACACCAACTAGGAGCTCACTAGCTCGCCTGAGGCCGCAACCTTTACAACTTCTCAATATGAAGAAAAAGGTGATCAACACTTGACCACAAACAATGGCTCACTTGCACAACCCTACAACCTAGATGAGGAGATGAAACTTTTGGGATTGTGTAGTGCACAAATCTAGAAGAGAAGTAGAGGAAGGCTTCAAGCTAAAAGGATTAGAAATTTGGCTCAATGAAAGCTTTTTGCTAAAAGGCTAAACTTTTGAAAACTTTTGATCTTAATCTTGTAAATCTTGTATTTTAGTTGTAGAACACTCCCTCTATTTATAGGGGATGAAAACTGGGTTAAAAAGGCCAAGAGATTTGTTTGGGGAGATCCCAACAAAAATCAAATCAGAAAATAGCTGTTGAAATCTGTCAGCAGATTCTGACTGCTGTCGGTCGACCAGGCTGGTCGACTGCCAACGGTCAGATTTTCGACCGTTGGGAAGGCGGTCAACTGGGCCGGTCGACCGAAGACCCAAACAGAGAGTGAGTTCTCTCTGTCGGTCGACCGGTCCGGTCGACCGAGAAAAAACAGAGAGCACTGCTCTTGCTCTCGGTCGACCGGTCGGTCGACCAATGTGCACACATGCACAATGGTGCATGTCGGTCGACCGATAGAGCAATTCTGCTCTGCCAGCGGTCGACCGTGCGGTCGACCGGACTAGGCCAAAAGTCAAGTTTTTGAAAGGGCTTTTTGAAGATAAAAATTTGATAAAAATTCTTTAGATGGGTATATACAAAATAGAGTTCTAGGGCTTATAAAGACCAGGGTGTGATCATAGATCAACACCAAAAAGATTTGAACTTTATTTTGATAAAAATTATTTTTCTAAACAAAAACGGTTTTTCCAAAAACTTATTTTCCAAAAATCGATTTTTCCAAACTTTGTTTTTCCGAAACTTGGTAAGAAATTTTATAATAAAATTTTGTTTGTAAGTATGAAGTAATATCAAATGTGTGTGTGACAATCCCAAAATTATCAACATCTATCATCTCGGTCTTGACAAAATAGACTATAAATCCTAACTAAAATGGAAAATGTAAAAATACAAATTTGCAGTAGTCTTCTCAACTTGTTTGATCCTGGAGCTTTTCTATTGTGCTGGGCTCTGGGATCCAAATCTTCACGTGAGTCTTGTGTTGGAGCCATCAATCAACTTATGATTTTTACCTGAAACTCATTTAAACAAACTTATTAAAACATAACTACATATGGTTTGTTATCATCAAAACTTCGGGCTAATGGCCTTTGGGCCAACAAGAAGTCTAAAGGCAAACAAGAGGAAGAGGAGAGCTCATCTTCTGCTTATACCGAGGAGGAGGAACATTCCAACTCTGAGTCATCTAAGCCTTCATCTGAAGAGGGAGGCAATTCAGAGAATGGAGCACTCATTCTAAAAGAATGAATAAACTAGAACAGTGTCTGGAAGCCCTCGCCAATCGGAAAGGCCTCTAAGAAGCAGAAGTGCTCCGGCCGTACCTAGCTGAGTGGGATCTTGTCTGGTACCCTTCTGAATTCAAAGCTCCAACCCTACAGGCCTTCGATAGTAAGGGGTCACCGAACCAACTGATATACTATTTTAAGTCTCAGACAGGGAATGTAGTAGCGAATAATGCCATCTTGGCACGTTTGTTCATCGGCATTCTGAAGGGACTCAGTTTTGAATGGTTCATGAAGCTCCCAGAAGGCTCCATCAAGAACTGGGGAGATCTGGAGAAGCTTTTTCTTACACGCTTCTCCAAAGACGATTCAGAGATCACTTGCCAACTCTTCTGGCAATGAGGCAATAAAAAGGAGAGTCGATCAAAGCAATTGTGGAGAGATTTCGAAAGATGGCACTCCAATGTCCTAGGGGTATGACCCAGGCCACTCTGGTGGAAACATGTCGTCACAATTTGCAAACTTTACTCCTAGCCTAGATAAGATTTACTGAAAGCCGCACCTGAAAGCAGTTGGTCAAGTAAGGTGAACAGGCAGAAGAGATTGTCGCCATGGTTAAGGCAAAAGAAAATAAGCCCAGACCCAAAAAGTCGACAAGGCGCACGCCAGAAATGTCTTTCTAATCAAAAAGGAAGGACATATTATTGACAGAGACGAAGTCTCCCGTTAAGCCTCAGCCAGCTAGAGAGGGTAGTTCTTCAAGTCAACTGCGCGCCAACAGGCAGTACTCCTTCAAGGACGAGCATGTCGATTTGTTGTTCAAGTTACTCAACAAAGCAACAAATTAAATCTTCCTGAACCTAGACATCCCAAAGAGGTCGGCAAGATTGACAATCCCAAATACTGCTTGTATCACAGGATGCTGGAGAACCCTACTAAGAGCTGTTATATCTTCAAAGACATCCTTCAAGCTCTGATTGATGCGGAAGTACTCAAGCTCTGTCCGGAGTAGAAGAAAGTGACAGCTAACATGACATCATTTTTTCAGTTCGGCGTGCAGCCTCCAATGCCAGCCGGAGTAGTTCCCATCCTGAAAGGGGAACTAAGTGTACTCAACATAGATCCACATCACCAACTGGAGAAAGGTCTTATACCTATTCCTACTCCTCAGGGAGAAATCATGTGGGTTCAACCTGACCTTATGAAAAGCCAACAACGGACTACTGTTACTAACAGAAAGTCCAAAAGTAAGGCAAAAGCTTCACCTTGCAATGTGGTGTGCGCTTCCTTCCGGGAAGCAGAGACTGATGTCCCTCACTAACCGACTCGGAGAAGGAGACAATCATCCTTGCCGTAGAGCTGAACGCACCGCTCATGGTAGAAACTCGTTCGGGTCAGTCGTATTTGAAGAAATATGACGATATGGTGGCAAATCTGCCTAAAACTACACCTGAACCGACCAAGCAATCCACGAAGCAACCGTAGAGAAACAAAAGGAGATTCGGTATGCCAAGGCCCTCCAAAGGACAAAGCAGAAGAAACTTCAGCGCCTTACCGCTTCAATGTCCTGGCTCAACTAGACAACATTCCGGCCAAGATCACCCTTTATGAGCTCCTGAGACTGTCAAAGTCAATAAGAGAAGCTCTGAGAGAAGCTCTAGCTGATGCTGAGATCTTCATGACTCGGATTCTGGCTGAAACCACAGGAGGAACACGAAGAAGACTGCCTCCACGCCTCGCAACAAGTCCCCTGCATCACCTTCACGCCAGAGGACATGCAGGTTAAGGGGAAACATGATAGGCCACTATACTTCACAGGTAAATTGGATCGTCTGAAGTGAGCCGCATTCAGGTAGATTCAGGATAAGCGTTGAGCATTATGCCCCACCGAGTTATGCAGCACTTGGGGATCCCCACTCACCAATTGAGCGTCCCCAAACCACCATTTATGATTTCAACGCCAATGGTACGTGCCCAATAGGGAAGATCAAACTCAAATGTCAGATTGGGATCCTAAAATCTGAAGTGACGTGCTATGTGATTGACGCTGACACTTCGTATAATTTGCTGCTGTGACGACCATGGATTCATCGCAACTCCATCGTCTCTTCTACTCTCCATCAAGTCATGAAGTATATTAATGGAGATGAAAAAGTCCGAACGTTGATTGCCGAAAGGCATCCGTTCAAAGGGGTAAAAAACTACTTCACATACTCCCTCCTATACCAAGATTCCCTAGAGATGAACGAGAATCCCCAGCCAGATGAACCAGACTCTAGTAATGAAGCTGATATTGAACCAGAGACAGAGGAAGAATGTCTTTGGGAGCCGAATCCACTTGTCACGAGCATTAATAAGCTCGATGTTAATAACACCGCCAATGATGTAGGCGAGTGATATATTAATAAAGAATTAAATTTGGCTTACCTTTCTGTATATGCTTCTGATTCTGTGCCATCAAATACTAGTACCGATGTAGATGATGACCCCTGGTCAGCAATAGATGCCTTGACATCATTGCATGTACCAGTGAGGTCATTCCTCACAGTATACCAAGGCGTCAGTGAGGCACAAGAATCTTTATTCAAAGTCCCAGCAAGACGCAAAGGCCAAAGACCAATCCTTTTCGGAAGAATCGAGTCCGAATTAATGCCTTGTGAAGACTCAGAAAGCGAGAATGAACCTCCTCAATTCTCTCATTATGAGCCAAATGTACTCAGAATGATGGAGAACATGGGGTATGGCCTAACTAGTGGTCCCTATTGGCCCAAGGTTAGAATCACCCGGTTTTTGAGTTTTGATGATTACAAAACATATATAGTTATTTGTACTAATCATAATTTAGTGTTTAAGTGAGTTTCAGGGTTCTAAGGATTCAAGATATGTTCTTCCCTAAAGGAAGGTATTTTTGACTCAAGTTGATTCAATTCGGGTTCAAGGATTCAAGCTTGCATATGGAGAAGCCCTAACTTGAAGAACTTGTAGTCACCTAGAATCTTTGTAAGAACTAGTTTGTTAAAGAATGAGGTTACGATAAGTTAGCTCAAGAAAAACACACACAACTTTTCATTTTTCAAAATACAATTTTTGTTTTGGTTAGTTAAGTTAGGTGCATGTCTTGGTTGATATACATGTCTCTAAATATTTTATATTTTTACATCTTGTTTATATCATATATACCAACCCTTATAGCATGCTACTTAATCATCTATCCATTTAAAAAATTTAAAAATTTCTTCTAAGTTCAAAATTTTTCCGATAAAAATACTGTTTCAGGCCTAACGGTCGACCGCATCTATTTCAGGCCTGATCGGTCGATCGTACCGGTCGACCGGGCCTTGTGGCTTTGGCGTGCACGTTTGTGCACGTCTGCCGATCAACCGGACCGGTCGACCGACTGACTGACCCTTGCTCTCGGGTTTGTCGGTCGACCGGGCCAGTCGACCGAGTCCAACGGCTAGTTTGCCAGATAGACTGCCGGTCGACCGACAGCTGCCAGCAGCCACCAACGGCTACTTTCTTGGAATCTTTTTCCTGAATTTGATTTTGATGTTTGTTCAGCTATCTCTGAATTTCTGGAGGCTAATTCCTGACCTATTAACCTAGTTTTAATGATGATTAGATCTCTTCTAATCCCAATAAATAGTTGGCATTGGTCCCTTGTTAAATTCAAGAAAAAATTCCCATTGTTTTAGTTTCCAAAAAGAAAGAAAAGTTTTCAAGGCTCTCACTTTCTAAAGTGCATTCTTGATTAAAGTTTTTCAGTGTTTTCAAGCTCTTTCTTACTTCTTTATAACTGAATTTTCTCACTTCACTTCTTGAGCCAAAAATCTTTCCCATTCTATAAGGAGTTGTAAGAGAGAAGTTTGTGGTCTTTTGATCACCTTGTTACTTGTATTTTTCTTTGTATTGAGATCACTATTGTGTAGAGGTTGGATTGGTGGGAGTTCGGTACTCCGGTCTTGTGTAGACCTCTTGTAATTCCCTTTGTGGATTTAGTGAAAATCCTTCACGGTGGTGGAGGCGGGGACTTAGAGCGGTGGCTCGAACCTCGAAACAAACTACTTGTGTTTGCGATTGGCTTCCTTATTGTTTTTCATTGCTTTACATTTTATCTTGTGATACCTCTTGCTTGCACTTCATTACTTCCATTTCATTCACTTGCATTTTTCGGTCTTTACTCATCTCAATAAGAAAGCAATTACGCGCCTCAACTCATAATCTAGAGGAATCAAAGAGGAGAAATTCTAGAGCCCTTCACGGGAAATTTGGCTTCAATTTCTTATTTTAAGGGACCGGTTGCATTATACATACATACTTGTTTAAAAAGATCATTAGATTAGCATAACACCTATTCACCCCCTCCCCTCTAGGTGTTTTTCAATTGGTATCAGAGATTTGTCTCTAGGCTCTTGGCTTAATAACCTTAGAGAGATCCTATATTGCTAATCATTATATTCATTTTTTCATCCTCATACACTTAGTAAAAATGGCCGAAGGAATTAAGACCCCACCCAAGTTTGATGGCCTTAACTTTCCATATGAAAGGTTAAGATGACCGTGTTTTTGCAATCCTTAGGGAGCCGGGTTGCAAAGGCGGTGACCAAACCTTTTAGTGCACCCCTTGGTGATGAGGAAACTTGGTCCGATATTGTCACGAAAGAGTTTGATGCTAATGCTAGGGCACACTATGCCTTACTTCAAGCTCTTAATGACGATGATATTTCTAGAGTCATTCATTGCAAATCCGTACATGAGATTTGGACTCACTTACTTGTCACTCATGAGGGAACTTCACAAGTAAAGAGGGCAAAAATCGACCTTCTTCGTTCCCAATATGAAAATTTTTCTATGCAAGAGAATGAAACCATAAATGATATGGTTACTAAGTTTACAAAGATTACTAATGGACTTTCTTCTTTAGGTGATGGCATTGACAATGACCAAAAAGTGAGAAAGATCATCCGTGCACTCCCTCCATCTTGGGAAGTCAAAGCCACAACTTTGAAGGAACTCAATGACAAGGAAGAAATGGAGCTTATCAGTCTCATTGGGAATCTCAAAACCCATGAGATGGAAAGAAAAGTAAGAGAAGAGATGGCTCCTCCCAAGAAAAAAGCTATTGCCTTCAAGAGCTCTTCCACCTACTCCGACGAGGATGATGAAGAGGTGGATGATGAAGATCTTACTCTTCTTGTAAAGAACGTTCGGAGAATGTACAACAAGGCAAAGTTTAAAAATAGAAGGAGATGGCAAGGTAAAGAATAGAAGAAAATCATTTGCTTCAATTGCTGGAAGCCGGGTCACATCATTGCGGAATGTCCGAAAAAAAAAGGCAACCCCTCCACCTCCAAGAAACCATACAAAAAGAAAGCTTTAAAAGCTACTTGGGATTCGGAGAGTGAATACAGTGAGGAAGTCTACACTGCCAACATGTGCTTCATGGAAAATGAAAGCACAAGCAAGGTAACTCCCGATACATCCATTGATTGTGAACTATCTATAGATGAAGTAGGAGAAACTTTTGAAGAACTATCTTATAACTATGATTTTCTTAAAAAGAAATACTTGAAAATGAAAAAGGAAAATGAATCACTCAACCACAAAGTTTTCATTCTCACAAAAGAAAAAGATGAATTGTTTTCAACTCTCTCTTCTACTCAAAAGGATTTTGATCACTATAAGATTTCTTGCAAAGGTAAATTTTCACAAATTGATGAAAACGAGATTTCTTTGCTAAAGAAGAAAATTGATTCATTAGGAGTAGTTTTGAAGAAATGTGAATTTGATAAAACTAGACTAGAGGCTATGTTTCCTAAGGAACATGTCCCAAAGAAACATTCACATGCTATTCATGCTCATGTTCATAAATCACAACCTTTACATCATGCCAAGCACCCTAAACATGCCCACACTCCACACACTCATCATGCATTCATGTATGGTAAAGTGTATGCATGCACATATTGTGGCCGCAAAGGTCATTTGGTTAAATTTTGCTATGATAGGATTAATGCATCGCATAATCATGTTTGGGTTCGGAATACTAACATTCAAGGACCCAGAAAGTTTGGGTACCAAAGTCAACAAATTTGTTAAATGATGTAGGTACATTCCAAAGCCCAACGACGTAAGGAGTTGTGGTATCTTGATAGTGGTTGCTCAAGGCACATGACTTGGGATATCAACAACTTCGCTACCCTATCAAGATACCATGAAGGTGGCACCGTCACCTTAGGAGATGACGCCAAAGAAAAAATTATTGGTATTGGTAATGTTAAACTTGGTAAATCTCCTTTAATAGAAAATATTGTTTTAGTTGATGGCCTCAAGCATAATCTCTTGAGTGTGAGTCAACTTTGTAACAAAGGTTTTGATGTTGTTTTTGATGACCTAGTATGTAGAGTTATTGATAGACAATCCAATACATGTATATTTTCCGGATTTCGTGAAAATAATGTATACATGATTGACATGTCTAATATGCTATGCAATGCTACTTATTTGAAAGCCCTCGATGATGGCTCTTGGTTGTGGCATAGGAGATTAGGCCACATTTCTTTTGACCATCTACCTAGATTAAACAATAAGGAAATGGTGAAAGGTATTCCTTACTTGAAATTTGAAAAGGACCGCATTTGCGATGCGTGCCAACTTGGGAAACAAACCAAGTCCTCTTTCAAGTCAATCAAGGATATCATGACATCACGACCTTTAGAGTTAATCCATATGGATTTGTTTGGTCCTACACGAACCAAAAGTCTAAGTGAGAATCGTTTTGCTTTCGTTTTAGTTGATGATTTCTCTCGTTTCACTTGGGTTTTCTTTTTAGAACATAAAAATCAAGCCTTTTCATATTTTCAAGCCTTTAAGAAAAGAGCTGAAAAGGAACAAGATTCTTCTATTTTAAGAATAAGAAGTGATAGAGGTGGTGAATTCAATAACCAACCTTTTATCACTTTTGTGAAGAATATGGAATTAAGCATGAACTATCTTGTCCTAGAACTCCACAACAAAATGGAGTCGTTGAGAGAAAAAAATCGTACATTACAAGAGATGGCTAGGACAATGATAAATGAGTACGGTCTCCCTCATTATCTATAGGCCGAGGCCGTTAACACATCTTTCTACATATCAAATAGGGTTTTCTTATGCAAAAATACTTCTAAAACATCTTTTGAAATTTATTTTTCAAGAAAACCAAATGTTTCATACTTTAAAGTTTTTTGTTGTAAATGTTTTGTTTTGAATACTAAAGAAAATTAGGTAAATTTGATGCAAAATCATATGAAGCAATTTTTGTTGGTTACTCTAACATTAGTAAAGCTTATAGAGTTTTCAATAAGTCATCCTTGACTATTGAAGAATCTATACATGTAAAGTTTGAGGAATCTAATGTATTTATTGAGAATATTGTAGAAATAGATTCCCTAAATGAAGACTTGGAGAAAATTTGTTTGAAGGACTCACTACTCTTGAAGACATGCCAAAAGGTGATGAAGAAAATGAAGTTCAAGAAGTTGAAGTGGAGACTACTCAACCACTTCCAAAAGATTGGAGATTCAATCCACATCATCCCAAGGATCTTATTATAGGTGAAGTATCAAAAGGGGTAACTACTCGCCCTAAACTTCATAATCTTTGTGGGCATTATGCATTTATTTCTCATTTTGAACCAAAGAACATCCTCGAAGCCGAGGGCGACTCATATTGGTTGCTTGCCATGCAAGAGGAGCTCAATCAATTCGAGCGCAACCAAATTTGGCACCTTGTTCCTAGGCCCCACGATAGACCAATAATTGGTACTAAGTGGATCTTTAAGAACAAGTTGGATGAGTCGAGAAATGTTATTAGGAATAAAGCTAGGTTAGTGGTCCAAGGTTACACTCAAGTCGAAGGTATCGATTTTGAGGAAGCTTTTGCACCTATAGCAAGGCTTGAAGCCATACGGATGACACTTGCATTTGCTTCATATAAAGATTTTAAACTTTTTCAAATGGATGTAAAAAGTGCTTTCTTAAATGGATTTATTGAAGAAGAGCTGTATGTTAAACAACCCCCCGGGTTTGTTGATCCTACACATCTGGATTTATTTTCAAACTAGACAAAATCTTTATGGTTTAAAACAAGCCCTTAGGGCTTGGTATGAAAGACTTTCTTCATTTCTTATTTCTAATGGTTTTAATAAAAGAAAAATAGATACTACCTTGTTTACCAAACATGTTGGTAATGATATACTTATAGTTCAAATATATGTTGATGATATCATATTTGGTTTTACTAATGAAAATCTTTGCAAAGCTTTCGAATCATGCATGAAGAGGAATTTGAGATGTCTATGATGGACGAGCTTAACTACTTCCTTGGTCTCCAAATCAAGCAAAGGAAGGATGAGATTTTCATCAATCAAGCCAAATACACGAAGGAACTTATTAAGAGATTGGGCTTGAAGGGGCTAAGACAAGCAAAACTCTCATGGCTACCACCACTAAGCTTGACAAGGATGAACAAAGTACAAATGTAGACATTAAACTTTATTGTAGTATGATTGGTAGCTTGTTGTATTTAATGGCTAGTAGGCCGGACATTATGTTTTGTGTATGTCTTTGTGCTCGTTTTCAATCGCGTCCTAAAGAGTCCCATTTGATTGCGGTAAAATGCATTATTAGATACCTTAGGGCACCATTGAAATGGGTTTGTGGTATCCGAAGACCGGACAATTTTCAATGACAAGTTTTTTCGGATGCCGACTATGCGGGTTGTAGAGTGGATAGGAAACATGTGGAACATGTCAATTTCTCGAAAATTGTCTTGTTTCATGGTCTTCCAAGAAACAAAATTCGGTAACATTGTCAACCCCCGAGGCGGAGTATGTTGCAGCGGGGGCTTGTTGTGCACAAGTCCTTTGGATGAAACATACTCTCCTTGACTATGATTTGCATTTTGACCATATTAAAATATTTTGTGATAAACTAGTACTATTCATATGACTAAAAATGCAAATCAATATAGTAAGACTAAGCACATTGACATTCGGTATCACCTTTTTAGAGATCATTATGAGAAAGGAGATATTGACATTGATTATGTTTCTACCGATTTTCAACTTACCAATATATTTACAAAACTACTAGACTATACTAGATTTTCATTTATTGTGGTGAATTGAATGTTTGTTTTATGGAATCTTGAAAAAAAAATTTAACAATGTTTACCCTTTTTGATGTATGACAAAAAGGGAGAGAAAAAGTAGTTTTATTATTTTGAGTTTTGAGTTATGTATTTTGAGTTTTGAGTTTTTGAGTTTTGAATTATGTGCTTTATGTTTTTGAGTTATTGTTTGTTGATCTATATATTTTGAACTCTTATGTCCTTTTTTATGCCAAGTTCTTGTTTTTACTATTTATTCATGTATATAGCCATTTATATATAGCATGTTTTGAGGGGAGCTTCCAAGCTCTTTTCCCATTTTTCTCAATTTTTTGTTAAATAACTCATATGTTTTGTCATCATCAAAAAGGGGAGATTGTTGGCCCAAGGTTACAATCACCGGTTTTTGAGTTTTGATGATTACAATACATATATAGTTATTTGTACTAATCATATTTTAGTGTTTAAGTGTGTTTCAGGGTTCTAAGGATTCAAGATATGTTCTTCCCTAAAGGAAGGTATTTTTGACTCAAGTTGATTCAATTCGGGTTCAAGTATTCAAACTTGCATATGGAGAAACCCTAACTTGAAGAACTTGTAGTCACCTAGAATCTTTGTAAGAACTAGTTTGTTAAAGAATGAGGTTATGATAAATTGGCTCAAGAAAACACACACACACACTTTTCATTTTTCAAAATACAATTTTTTTTTTGGTTAGTTGAGTTAGGTGCATGTCTTGATTGATATACATGTCTCTAAATATTTTATATTTTTACAACTTATTTATATTATGTATACCAACCCTTATAGCATGCTACTTAATCATCTAGCCATTTAAAAATATTTTAAAAATTCTTCTAAGTTTAAAATTTTTCCCATAAAAAATACTATTTCAGGCCCAACGGTCGACCGGGCGGTCAACCGCATCTATTTCAGGCCTGATCGATCGACCGCACCGGTCGACCGGGCCTTGTGGCTTTGGCGTGCACGTTTGTGCACGTCTGCCGGTCGACCGGACCAGTCGACCGACTAACTGACCCTTGCTCTCGGGTTTTGTCGGTCGACCGAGCCAGTTGACTGACAGAACAAACTTGTGTTTTTTGTTTAGCCTCCGGTCGACCGACCGGTTGACCGAGTCCAACGGCTAGTTTGCCAGATAGACTGCCGGTCGACCGGGCCGGTCGACCGACAGCTGCCTGCAGCAACCAACGGCTACTTTCTTGGAATCTGTTTTCCTGGATTTGATTTTGATGTTTGTTCAGCTATCTCTGAATTTCTGGAGGCTAATTCCTGACCTATTAACCTAGTTTTAATAATGATTAGATCTCTTCTAATCCCTATAAATAGTTAGCATTGGTCCCTTATTAAATTCAAGAAAAATTCCCATTGTTTTAGTTTCCAAAAAGAAAGAAAAGTTTTCAAAGCTCTCACTTTCTAAAGTGCATTCTTGATTGAAGTTTTTCAGTGTTTTCAAGCTCTTTCTTACTTCTTTACAACTGAATTTTCTCACTTCACTTTTTGAGCCAAAAATCTTTCCCATTCTATAAGGAGTTGTAAGAGAAAAGTTTGTGGTCTTTTTGATCACCTTGTTACTAGTATTTTTCTTTGTGTTGAGATCTCTCTTGTGTAGAGGTTGGATTGGTGGGCGTTCGGTACTCTGGTCTTGTGTAGACTTCTTGTAATTCCCTTTGCAGATTTAGTGAAAATCCTTCACGGTGGTGGAGGCGGGGACGTAGAGCGGTGGCTCGAACCTCGAAACAAATTACTTATGTTTGCGATTGGTTTCCTTATTGTTTTTCATTACTTTACATTTTTATCTTGTGATACCTCTTGCTTGCACTTCATTACTTCCATTTCATTCACTTGCATTTTTCAGTCTTTACTCATCTCAACAAGAAAGCAATTACACGCCTCAACTCATAATCTTGATGAATCAAAGAGAAGAAGTTCTAGAGCCCTTCACGGGGAATTCGGCTTCAATTTCTTATTTTGAGGGACCTGTTGCATCATACATACATACTTGTTTAAAAAGATCATTAGATTAGCATTAACACCTGTTCACCCCCTAGGTGTTTTTCAGTCCCGGCTTGAACTTTGGCAAAGAAAGAAGAATACTGCTTCAACCCTTCATTCCAAAAGGTAAAGCCCCTGATTATTATTATCAAACTCGTAGAGGGTTGGGTTGTGTGTCAACTCCAATCCCGTCAGCCTCTGAGTCTGAAGAGTCATTATACCATAATCACTCGTTAGGCACATCATCGTGGGAGTCAGATATCAGTGTTGAAAACATCTTCAAAGAACTTTCGATAAACATGGTTTCAACAAGCCACCCGAAAGATGGAGATGAAGAAATGATCCAGTCAGATACAGATCCTTGAATCAAACACCTAAACGCTCTCTAGAACATTCACTTTGAACAACGTGAACCACCCATGGAGGATTAGGTTACCCAGATCAGTCTAGATTATGAGGCTAATTCTAAGCCCATCTTTATAAGCGAAAACTTATCACCCTCCGAGAAGGAAGATCTATATCTCTTGTGCGAGAGTATATAAATGTTTTCACTTAGAACTACGAGAATAAACCTAAGATTGATCCTCAAGTGGTTATGCATCGCCTCAACATCAATCCCGATGCGAAGCCCGTCAAACAACGGCGGCGATGATTCCGCCAGAGATAATGGAAGCCATCTAGTTGGAAGTCAAGAAACTTATAGACTCCGGTTTCATCAGAGAGTAACAACATCCTGATTAGGTAGCCAATATCGTTCATATTACCAAGAAGAATGGGAAGATCTGATTTTGTATTGACTTTCCTGATCTGAATAAGGCGTGTCCTAAAAATGATTTCCCCTTCCAATCACAGATGTCATGATCGACAACACGTATGGGTTCGAACGGATGTCCTTTATGGGTGGATTCTCGAGATACAATCAAATTAAGATGTACCCTGACGATGAGAAGCATACATCTTTTAGGACACCATTTCGGGTATTTTGTTATACTGTCATGCATTCGGATTGAAGAATACGGGGGTAATGTATCAGAGAGCTATGAATGCAATTTTACATGAGTATATATGCAAAACAGTAGAATACAACGTTAACGACATTGCAGTAATAAGCCGTACCAAAGGCGATCACATAGCAGATCTAAGGCAGTATTCGATATTATGCGGGCATATCATTTGAAGATGAACCCCACCAAATCCTTCCTAGGGGTGGCCAGCGGTAAATTCTTAGGGTTTGTTGTTACATCCAAAGAAATTCACCTTGACCCAGAGAAAGTCCGCGTTGTCCAGAAAATGTAATCTCCAAAAAGTCTTAGAGAGCTTAGGGGATTATAAGGGCGGCTAGCATATATACGGAGGTTTATCTCAAATCTCCCAGGACGATGCCAACCCTTCACCAAATTGATGAAGAAGGGTGTTTCATTCATTTGGGATAATGCTTGCCAACAAGCGTTTGAGGAAATCAAGCGTTACTTCACGCATCCACCCGTCCTTATAGCTCCGGTATCAGGAAAACCTTTCCTGATATACGTTCGAGTAATGGATCATTCTTTAGGAGCCTTGCTAGCCTAAAATAATGATTAGGGACACGAGCAGACAATCTACTACCTGGGAAGAACTATGATCGGAGCCGAACATCGGTATAGTCTGATCGAAAAAGAATGCTTGGCATTGATCTTTGCCATCCAGAAAATGCGATACTACTTG